>JAWDGP010003017.1:15000-32500 GCA_033675545.1 Elysia crispata | reverse complement strand
TACAATTTGAAGTCTTGAGTTTTCGATTTTGCATAGATTTAAACAGTTATCAGTTCACTGTGGAACAGTTCTGTGTCAGCTGTGCCTAGTGTTCCACCTTAGGAACAGTTCTATGTCAGCTGTGCCCAGTGTTCCACCTTTGGAACAGTTCTGTGTCAGCTGTGCCCAGTGTTCCGCCTGTGGAACAGTTCTGTGTCAGCTGTGCCTAGTGTTCCACCTGTGGAAAAGTTCTGTGTCAGCTGTGCCTAGTGTTCCACCTGTGGAACAGTCCTGTGTCAGCTGTGCCTAGTGTTCCACCTGTGGAACAGTCCTGTGTCAGATGTGCCCAGTGTTCCACCTGTGGAACAGTTCTGTGTCAGATGTGCCCAGTGTTCCACCTGTGGAACAGTTCTGTGTCAGATGTGCCCAGTGTTCCACCTGTGGAACAGTTCTGTGTCAGATGTGCCCAGTGTTCCACCTGTGAAACAGTTCTGTGTCAGCTGCGCCCAGTGTTCCACCTTTGAAACAGTCCTGTGTCAGCTGTGCCCAGTGTTCCACCTGTGGAACAGTCCTGTGTCAGCTGTGCCCAGTGTTCCACCTTTGGAACAGTCCTGTGTCAGCTGTGCCCAGTGTTCCACCTGTGGAACAGTCCTGTGTCAGCTGTGCCCAGTGTTCTACCTGTGGAACAGTCCTGTGTCAGCTGTGCCTAGTGTTCCACCTATGGAACAGTCCTGTGTCAGCTGGGCCTTAGTGTTCCACCTGTGGAACAGTCCTGTGTCAGCTGTGCCTAGTGTTCCACCTATGGAACAGTCCTGTGTCAGCTGTGCCCAGTGTTCCACCTGTGGAACAGTCCTGTGTCAGCTGTGCCCAGTGTTCCACCTGTGGAACAGTCCTGTGTCAGCTGTGCCCAGTGTTCTTCCTGTGGAACAGTCCTGTGTCAGCTGTGCCCAGTGTTCCACCTGTGGAACAGTCCTGTGTCAGCTGTGCCCAGTGTTCCGCCTGTGGAACAGTCCTGTGTCAGCTGTGTCCAGTGTTCCACCTGTGGAACAGTTCTGCGTCAGCTGTGCCCAGTGTTCCACCTGTGGAACAGTCCTGTGTCAGCTGTGTCCCGTGTTCCACCTGTGGAACAGTCCTGTGTCAGCTGTGCCCAGTGTTCCACCTGTGGAACAGTCCTGTGTCAGCTGTGTCCAGTGTTCCACCTGTGGAACAGTCCTGTGTCAGCTGTGCCCAGTGTTCCACCTGTGGAACAGTCCTGTGTCAGCTGTGTCTGGTGCTCCACCTGTGGAACAGTCCTGTGTCAGCTGTGTTCAGTGTTCCACCTGTGGAACAGTCCTGTGTCAGCTGTGCCCAGTGTTCCACCTGTGGAACAGTCCTGTGTCAGCTGTGCCCAGTGTTCCACCGGTGGAACAGTCCTGTGTCAGCTGTGCCCAGTGTTCCACCTGTGGAACAGTCCTGTGTCAGCTGTGCCCAGTGTTCCACCTGTGGAACAGTCCTGTGTCAGCTGTGCCCAGTGTTCCACCTGTGGAACAGTCCTGTGTCAGCTGTGCCCAGTGTTCCACCTGTGGAACAGTCCTGTGTCAGCTGTGCCCAGTGTTCCACCTGTGGAACAGTCCTGTGTCAGCTGTGCCTAGTGTTCCACCTGTGGAACAGTCCTGTGTCAGCTGTGCCCAGTGTTCCACCTGTGGAACAGTCCTGTGTCAGCTGTGCCCAGTGTTCCACCTGTGGAACAGTCCTGTGTCAGCTGTGTCTAGTGTTTCACCTGTGGAACAGTCCTGTGTCAGCTGTGCCCAGTGTTCCACCTGTGGAACAGTCCTGTGTCAGCTGTGTCTAGTGTTCCACCTGTGGAACAGTTCTGTGTCAGCTGTGCCTAGTGTTCCACCTGTGGAACAGTTCTGTGTCCCGCTGTTCCAGTAATGATGAGGACATAGAAAAATTTTACGAAGATCTAGAGCAAGCCAAAGTGCAATGCAGACAGCAGGATACTCCACACAAATGGGCGCGGGTGTGATGGAACCCCTTGTACTGAGCATCAGAAACAGACGAGAAGAGAAATTAGTTGAATGGTGTCCTAGGAACAACCTCATAATTACAAACACATGGTTTCACCAATCAAAAAGAAGGAAATAACAAGGACTGCTAAATTCAAACTCAAAATTAAATTAAACCTAAAAAGCACTAAACTTGACTTGGCTTTATTAAAATCCAACCAGACTTTTTGCGAAAAAGTATCGTGTGGCTGTTTATAATAAACATGAATTCTTACGAGAAGCTGAAGAAGTGAAGCAACAAAATGGCAAAGTTCCAAATAGCGATCACTAAATCAGCAGTAGAACAAATACCAAACGAAAACGGAAACAAAACAAAGGTGGATGACTAAGGATATTTTGGACCTGATGGTAAAAAAGAAGGAAGAAATAAAAAAAAGAGAGAAAAGTTCGAACCATTGCATCTGGAAATCAGAAAAGAACATGCGATGAAGCCAAAGAGAAGCGATACCATGACAAGTACAGAAATATCAAATTCTACAAAGATTTGGAGCAGACGGTGTACATAAGCATTTAAGAAATCTCCTGGAAATAAAACATGCCTATCCACAGGATGTCTTAAGTCAAAAACCGGTGACATTATTAAGAGAAAGCAAAGAAAAATTCGAGACAGATGAGCACAGTACATAATTGAACCTTTCAACGACCACAAAAATTATTACAATGTAATAAAGCGCAATGTTGCTGGTCCACCTATCATGAAATATAAGACCTGGAAAGCAATAAGAGAGATGAAATTAGGCAAAGCAACACGCCCAGAAAGCATAATACTGAAAATTTTAGAAGCACATGGAGACTATGGAATTGATAAGATCACAACATTACTCAGCGAAATCTATATTAATAACACTGTCAAGAAAACCAGGGTCTGTAGAGTGTGAATAGCATAGAACGACCAGCCTTATGAGTCATACCACCAAAGCCTTTTTATGAATCACCATGATGCGAGTCATGAACGAAATCAAACCAGAAATAGAGGAGTAGACAGTGTGGCTTTGTAAAATGGGAAGTATAACAACTGCAACCTATACCCTTCTAACAACAATTGAACTCGCTTTGGAATTACAGAAAGAAATATATCTGTGCTTCGTTGACTACACCCAGGCATTTGACAAAGTGCGACGTGACGAAATAATTACACAACACATTTGGAGATAAATGGAAAAGACCTACGAGTGATGAAAATCATGTACTGGGAACAGTCAGCTGCATTACAAAGTGAAGGGGAAATCAT
Organism: Elysia crispata; assembly: GCA_033675545.1. Lineage (NCBI taxonomy): Eukaryota > Metazoa > Mollusca > Gastropoda > Plakobranchidae > Elysia > Elysia crispata. Next base: position 29,242 of record JAWDGP010003017.1, on the reverse strand, counting down.
TTCATTAAAAAAAATAAAGAATGGTATCGGACAAGGATGTTTATTTTCCGCCAGACTTTTCTTTTCTCTACAGCGAAATGATTTTTCGAAACCTAGAAGGATAACCAGGAATCAAAGTATGACGGCAGAACGTAAAAGAATTGAAACACCCTGATGACACTGTATTAATTGTAGAAACATAAAGAAAGCTTACAAAAACCGTTAAACATCAAGAAGAAAGCAGAAAGAAAGGGCTGGGGTTGAATAGCAAAAAGACAAAAGTAATGGTCGTCAGTCGAAACAAACGGTGTCCACAGATCAACATCTATATCAACTGGAATAAATATCGAGTAATGGGCGCAACAACACTAAAAGTGCATCAAGAAGAGCTCTAGCAAAAAAGAGTCTTCCGAGGATGAAATCAATGCAAACAAATGGCCACATTTGGATTCACACGATAAGAAGAGCCCTTTCTGATTCATGGATGAGAGGCCTGGACAACTTAAAAAACAGTTACAAAAGAAACTGGAAAAAAAAATGTTTTAAAAATAATGTGGCTCATACGGAGTATACTACGAATCTCATGGACTGCAAAGAAATCAAACGAAAACGCGTTACGAGAAGCCGACACAACAAGATCACTCGTAAATAGAATACGAAAAATCCAAGCAACCTTTTTCTGGTCACGTGGTGAGAAGAGGGAAAACTAGAAATTCTTTTGACAACTGCAATGATCAAAGAAAAACGTAGCACGGAAAAAAAAAACATGAAAAGATGTTGGATAGACTAACAAAGTGATTTAAAGGAGGACGAGTGACAGAAGCACTGAAAGAGACGAGTGTCAGATGCGAGGGAGGTCATGATCGGCTACGTTAAAGAGCACGGCACCTGTTTGATTGATTGAAAGGTAAAAAAAAAAAACCAATAAGGCAGGTATAAAATTTGTACAATTCTAAGGTTGCACCGAATGCATAAGATGTTTAGCTACACAAAGGTCAGCACTAAGAAGAAGGAAACATCCCCTAGAGTTATCGTTATCTTATGTGGCCATCACGACACAACACTATGTTTCAGGATCATTAAAACTGTAGAGGATATTATACAAAAGGCAGAGCTATATCACGAAACCCTGTTAAAAGAACCGCTCAATACGATTTAAGTCTAAGCAGTAAATAATTTCTGAAAGTGGAGCAGCCTTGGAAAGGAAAGAAACAAATTTAGAATAAGAATTGCTTTAATTTTAAATTTGTTTCTATGCTTTCCAAGGTTGGGTCGGGTTATAAAACAGTTTTAATTTCAAAACAAATCTGGATTCATCTGCGTTTGTTATGGAGATATCTTTCGAATAATTCTAATAAGCTACTAAAACCAGGTCTACTATTTTCTGATCTAAAACATAATATTTACCTAATGTTCATCCTGCAAATACTTCATGTTTCAAAGGAAGAAAGAGCACTCGCCGCTTGCTAAAAACTGATGTCAAAATTAATATGAAGCAAGCATGTTTGCTTGCACTCAAAAGATATTTGAGTTAGCAGCAATGAGAGTTGTCGGCTGTATAAATTTAAGAAATGAATAAATTTTATATATATATAATATATACATATATATATATATATAAATATATAATATATATTTATATATATATATATATGTATATATATGTGAGGCGTTCTGGGCGAATCAGGCGGAAGTATATATATATATATATATATATATATATATATATATATATATATATATATATATATATATAGAGAGAGAGAGACATATATATAATAGATAGATATATAAGTTTATATCTATATATAGATAGATATAGATATATGAGTTGTTTTTTTTCCTAGAACCTCCCAAAAAGGTAAAAAAAAAAAAAAAATTAAAGGTACTGACTACTGGAGGTCTTTTGCGACGCAGACAAGAACAAAAAAAACAGCGCTGAAGTTTAAAATACCGTCCCTTTATACAGCCCACCGCAAACTAAGATACAGAATACCGTATCCAATGCGAATCGAAAATAATTTGCAGAGCCTAAGGAACTCGTTTGGCAGTAGCGTTCGTAGCCAAAACTGTTTAGCAGATAATTATCGTATTCTAAAAATAAACAAGGCAACATCACGCACTACAAGTACAAAACGTTTCGCGAAACAAATCATTTTGAGGAGAAAAAAAATGATTGACAAATTTAACATACACCATACAGCAAAAACAAAAACACCTTCGATTAACACAATAGCTTACAAAAAACGGTAAAATGGTGTTGCGCTCTAAGTTTTATTTAAAGGGAGGAAAATTTAGCAGCTGGTATCAAGTTGTGGCTTATGTAATGAAACGCAAAAAGCATGCACATTTGAATCAAATGTTAAAAATATCACCACGCTACAGGAGAATAGATGATGGGTTGAAAGAAATGGGGAACAAATGATTGCTGAGAATAGCAGGAAAAGATACGATAACAATGGAAGCAAATACTTTATCAAATCTCCCATTATTCACACCAAATCTGTTCTTAAGGTCTGCTTACTTAAAAAAGGTTTCAAAAATAATAATATTAAACAGACCACTATACTGAAGCGTGTCCAATATAGAGTAAGTAAAACATAACCTCCAGTAACCTCCAGGCTAGTTGTGTCCGTATCTCAACGATAGAAAGCTGCTGTTTTCAGAAGTTCCAAGAGCAAAACGAAAAAAAAAAACCGATCAGGTGAACAGAGGGATAAAGTTCAAGGGCGCCAAAGAAAGGTGGCAGACAGAAACGGTTACTGGCCAGGTGAATATAGGTACAGGGAGCCGAAGAGGTTTGAAGCTCAAGGGAGATAAAGAAAGGTGGCAGACAGAAACGGTTACTGGCCAGGTGAATATAGGTACAGGGACCCGAAGAGGTTTGAAGCTCAAGGGCGCCAAAGAAAGGTGGCAGACAGAAACGGTTACTGGCCAGGTGAATATAGGTACAGAGACCCGAAGAGGTTTGAAGCTCAAGGGAGATAAAGAAAGGTGGCAGACAGAAACGGTTACTGGCCAGGTGAATATAGGTACAGAGACCCGAAGAGGTTTGAAGCTCAAGGGAGATAAAGAAAGGTGGCAGACAGAAACGGTTACTGGCCAGGTGAATATAGGTACAGGGACCCGAAGAGGTTTGAAGCTCAAGGGAGATAAAGAAAGGTGGCAGACAGAAACGGTTACTGGCCAGGTGAATATAGGTACAGAGACCCGAAGAGGTTTGAAGCTCAAGGGAGATAAAGAAAGGTGGCAGACAGAAACGGTTACTGGCCAGGTGAATATAGGTACAGAGACCCGAAGAGGTTTGAAGCTCAAGGGAGATAAAGAAAGGTGGCAGACAGAAACGGTTACTGGCCAGGTGAATATAGGTACAGGGACCCGAAGAGGTTTGAAGCTCAAGGGCGCCAAAGAAAGGTGGCAGACAGAAACGGTTACTGGCCAGGTGAATATAGGTACAGAGACCCGAAGAGGTTTGAAGCTCAAGGGAGATAAAGAAAGGTGGCAGACAGAAACGGTTACTGGCCAGGTGAATATAGGTACAGGGAACCGAAGAGGTTTGAAGCTCAAGGGCGCCAAAGAAAGGTGGCAGACAGAAACGGTTACTGGCCAGGTGAATATAGGTACAGAGACCCGAAGAGGTTTGAAGCTCAAGGGAGATAAAGAAAGGTGGCAGACAGAAACGGTTACTGGCCAGGTGAATATAGGTACAGGGACCCGAAGAGGTTTGAAGCTCAAGGGAGATAAAGAAAGGTGGCAGACAGAAACGGTTACTGGCCAGGTGAATATAGGTACAGGGACCCGAAGAGGTTTGAAGCTCAAGGGAGATAAAGTAAGCGGGCAGACAGAAACGGTTACTGGCCAGGTGAATATAGGTACAGGGACCCGAAGAGGTTTGAAGCTCAAGGGAGATAAAGTAAGCGGGCAGACAGAAACGGTTACTGGCCAGGTGAATATAGGTACAGGGACCCGAAGAGGTTTGAAGCTCAAGGGAGATAAAGTAAGCGGGCAGACAGAAACGGTTACAGGCCAGGTGAATATAGGTACAGGGACCCGAAGAGGTTTGAAGCTCAAGGGAGATAAAGTAAGCGGGCAGACAGAAACGGTTACTGGCCAGGTGAATATAGGTACAGGGACCCGAAGAGGTTTGAAGCTCAAGGGCGCCAAAGAAAGGTGGCAGACAGAAACGGTTACAGGCCAGGTGAATATAGGTACAGGGACCCGAAGAGGTTTGAAGCTCAAGGGAGATAAAGTAAGCGGGCAGACAGAAACGGTTACTGGCCAGGTGAATATAGGTACAGGGACCCGAAGAGGTTTGAAGCTCAAGGGAGATAAAGTAAGCGGGCAGACAGAAACGGTTACTGGCCAGGTGAATATAGGTACAGGGACCCGAAGAGGTTTGAAGCTCAAGGGCGCCAAAGAAAGGTGGCAGACAGAAACGGTTACAGGCCAGGTGAATATAGGTACAGGGAACCGAAGAGGTTTGAAGCTCAAGGGAGATAAAGTAAGCGGGCAGACAGAAACGGTTACTGGCCAGGTGAATATAGGTACAGGGAACCGAAGAGGTTTGAAGCTCAAGGGCGCCAAAGAAAGGTGGCAGACAGAAACGGTTACTGGCCAGGTGAATATAGGTGCAGGGAGCGGAAGAAGTTTGAAGCTCAAGGGAGATAAAGAAAGGTGGCAGACAGAAACGGTTACTGGCCAGGTGAATATAGGTACAGGGAGCCGAAGAGGTTTGAAGCTCAAGGGAGATAAAGTAAGCGGGCAGACAGAAACGGTTACAGGCCAGGTGATTACAAAATCGTTACTGGCCAGGTGAACATAGGTACAGGGAGCCGAAGAAGTTTGAAGCTCAAGGGGAGATAAAGTAAGCGGGCAGACAGAAATGGTTACTATATAACATATATGTATATATAATATCAAGGCACGTGACGTGCACAGTTACTGACATATTTAACATTTTAAAAGTATACAGGATCATCTGGTGGAGACTAGCACAACTGTATAGTTTGTGTCAATTTAGGAACCTCAACAAAATGAAACAGACAGTAAACTGAACCAAATTATACTCCAAATCGGACAGTAGATTGCCTCAAATGATCAGGATACTGGTGATAAAAATACTTGATAAAGCATGTAAATATGGATGCCAGGTTAAAGTCTGATAGAAAAACTAAAATTTTACATCACACAGCTCAAAAAAAAATCTATACTGGTAAAAGACTAGTATTTGTCACTGCGTCAATTTTATTACCACGTACAAGACTCGTAGTGTACATGAATTAATGTCCTCGAGTCAACATACAGATTAATTTTTTTTTTAAATTGTCTCTTAGTAAACAAAAAGGTTTAACTTAGCCTAGAGCAGGTCCACCAACTAAGGCCAATATATCTGTTGACTATTGCCTGGTAGCGACTTCAACATTGGACATTGCTTTACCTAAACACATCATTACTAATTTCGAGATTGTGAAACTATTCTGCAATCCACTAGCTACATAATTATAAACATTTCAAAAATGTTTTTGAAAATTTTCGTGAAAAATGTATGTCCGACAACAATAGTCCATAACTGTGTGTTTTGAAGTCATGTAAGCAATGAGTAAAGAAACAAGTATCGATCGCGTTTTCTTATCGTTTGTTATATGTGTATCTATATTCACGTTAACTTCCTGCTGGATTTTTAGCAAAGAAATCGTGATGTTTAGAAGAGATACGGGTTTGTTTTTACATTTTCTCATAATAAATAAATATATGTTTTTTTTAATTCCCTAAGGTAACGAGTTTTCATTTTTCAACTGTTATACTAATTAATGGCCAAATAGAATTTACCGGTCAATTCACATTCTACCTGTTTGTATAAGCTAAAGGGCACTAATATCGAACACAGCACACATAATCCTGTTTTGATCAGACAAAGTTAGCTTCCGGATTAAACATTCTGCTAATTGGCGGATTTATCTAGAGCTAGGTGTAGATCTACATATAAGATTTAATTATTTCTCAGTATTTTTTCACATATTTTATAATTAAGCGTACATTTAAATTTTATTGCATTCAGAATTCAATTCAATTTTGATTTATTTTTGGTATTTAATATAATTTTTTTGTTGTATTAAATAAAAGACATGTTTAATCAACTACAACATTATCCACATCCATTTGAGATCATCTTTTGTTCAAGCTTTCTCGTAGATGATATCTGCTCTATATTTTCTGGTAAGCTTTAAATTAATGTTTAAAATGATTTAACATTAATTTTACATTTACACTTACTGATCACGTGACATATATTCTTTTTAGATTTAAATTGACATGGTTGAGTTTCCTATCAAAGCCTTTACATTTAATAACGCAACTCAATTTCTGCTTTAAGCAGTTTTGGATAGGGTTTTTATTTACCTTTTTTTTTATAAATTATAACCATTGCAGATTTTGTTTTATGGATGGCGTATGAACGCAGAATTGCATACATCTGAATGACTTATGTGTCTCGCAAGGAAAAAAAAACCTTGTCCAATAACTAATAAAGCAACTTCGTAACGAAAACGAATTTAAAAACAAAGTTAGGATGCATAAATTTGCTACAGTTAATTAAAGTCATTCCACATGTGTACACGTCAATATAAAAAAATACATTATTTTTTCTGTCCTATGAAACTCTATTCAGATATGCAGTCATCTAGACATAATAATTTACAAAGCTTGCAAGAACTGCAATTTTTTTTTTAAACAACATATTTAAGATTGATCGGTATGTCCATATAGTAAATGTTAATAAAAATTCAAAAATTATTTACAAGAAATCTTTTTTTTTTTTTACTTGAGTTTAAATAAATTTTTGTTTATCATTTTGACTCACTAGGCTGCAATAAAGGTTTCTACGGTCGGAACTGTTCAAAAAGATGTAGTCAGAAATGCGCTGGGCCAAGCAAAGTCTGTGATATGAAGTATGGCAGGTGTCTCAATGGTTGTGTCCCAGGCTATAGGGGAGATAAGTGTAACTCTGGTGAGGAACTTCTTCTATATCAACAAGGGAAATATCGCACACTTCGAATTTAGAAGCAAAAAAAAACGAAGGAAAATGTTATACCAGTAAAATGTTTTTACATAATTATAATTAAAAATGTTTATTAGAAGAAAAGGCCTAAGAATTTCATTTATTTCAATGTAGGTGATAACATTCTCACTGATTCTACCTTGTGATGTCTGTAACATCGAATAATGCTATATTGAAATTACTCATAATAATAATAATAATAATAATAATAATAATAATAATAATAATAATAATAATAATAATAATAATAATAATAATAATAATAATAATAATAATAATAATAATAATAATAATAATAATAATAATAATAATAATAATAAAAATTATAATAATAATAATAATAATAATAATAATAATAATAATAATAATAATAATAATAATAATAATAATAATAATAATAATAATAATAATAATAATAATAATAATAATAATGATGATGATGATGATGATGATGATGATGATGATGATGATGATGATGATAATAATATAATAATAATAATAATAATAATAATAATAATAATAATAATAATAATAATAATAATAATAATAATAATAATAATAATAATAATAATAATGATAATAATGATATTAAAGATCAGATGAAGAAGAAGAAGAAGAAGAAGAAGAAGAAGAAGAAGAAGAAGAAGAAGAAGAAGAAGAAGAAGAAGAAGAAGAAGAAGAAGCAGTATTGGTAGTATCAGTAGTAGTAGTAGTAGTAGTAGTAGTAGTAGTAGTAGTAGTAGTAGTAGTAGTAGTAGTAGTAGTAGTAGTAGTAGTAGTAGTAGTAGTAGCAGTAGTAGTAGTAGTGGTGGTGGTGGTGGTGATAGTGGTGGTAAAAGACTGTTGTTTTCTTTATGTTTCCTCCTTTCAAATGAAGTTTAATTATTACATGTGATCGCACTGCTTCTGCATTACAAAGATAAACAGTAAGTTGTCATGGCAAATGGCTTAGTTGAGCATGAATTCCTAAGATATTAGCGAAAATTTGCTTTTCACCACAAGTGAGAGACCCTTGCGTTTTCATACTTAAGCCAAGGAAACGATTCATTTTATACATCCTGTATGTCTTTCAGTGCCTTTGAAAAGGTATGGGAAAACAGAAGCCTACTGAAAAAAATGATTGCACAAAGTGACCACAATAAGATTATCATTAATTATATCTCATTGTTTTGAAACTGGTGAAACAATGGATATGTAATGGAGTATTGTATGAAGTTGCTTTTTATTTTTTCCTAATTCCGCATTCTAAAAACGCTCGAAACAAGATCATTAAAATATAGAAGCATAACCTAAAAATACAATTAGCAAATAAAAAGTCAGTGCAATAATCTAACCCTTGGCATTTTAGTTTATGCCTTTCATTTTTTCCCCTCCGGTTTGATGTCTGATTTTAATAGACGTACATCATATTTACAATTCTTTCTTTTAATATTTATCAATTTCACACACACACAGAATTCAAGTTTCAAATATTGTATGTATGCTCTTGCAGGCTGTGCGAACAAAACGTACGGACTTAACTGTTCACAAAGCTGCAGCCCACATTGTGCTGGCCCAGACAGTGCGTGTGAAATAAGCAACGGGACGTGTCTTTTCGGCTGTGACGACGGGTATATCGGAAAGACATGTGACACTGGTGAGCAGCAGTTATCACTTTTTTTAATTTTACATCGTGGTAGATTTCTATTTACAATGATCAAGTTAAGGTCACAATAATCAAGTTAAGGTCACAATAATCAAGTTAAGGTCACAATAATCAAGTTAAGGTCACAATAATCAAGTTAAGGTCACAATAATCAAGTTAAGGTCACAATAATCAAGTTAAGGTCACAATAATCAAGTTAAGGTCACAATAATCAAGTTAAGGTCACAATAATCAAGTTAAGGTCCCTGAAATAGCATTACGAGATGGTAGCGAAGATTGAACTTGGTTTCGAATATTTTAAGCTTAGAATGTGTATAAAATTATGTTTCATAGTGATGTAAATGTAGCCTACTGTCCAAATCAATTTCTAGGTGGGTTGTTTTTCTTTAATTCGTATTCATAGACATCTTGGTAATAGTGGAAATGAATTAACCTAAAAAAAAAAAAAAAAAAAAAAAAACTATGGATTTCTTATAATTCTAATCCTTGATGGTTTTTTTTTTTTTTGTTTGTTTTTTTTTGTTAATATAAGATAGTGGAAACCGTTACAGAATGGCTCATAGGTTTCCGTGCACTTGTCAAACGTCTTTTTTCTTTCCATTTTGATGTTATTTATCAGAGGATAGCACATGGAGTAGGAGTATCTTCACGCTACTCATCGCCGTGGCCATTCTATGCGGCACATTTACCCTTCTCTGCCTGTTGATGATGATAAAAACGCTGTACGTGAGCGAAGGAGTCAAAATTAGAGCTAATTTTTTATTTAGATTATCTTATTTTGATGATAATTTAAAGCTGGAGTTATTTCTAGCGGACGAAAAAATTCTTCTTTTTCTTTTTTTTTCCAATCCTTCAATTCTCTTCTCTGTATTTTTTAAAGAATAAATTTAAATTTTGAGTAAGAAATGATGCAGTCTATAAGAAAAATGAAGAAAAAAATTAAATATTAGAAGGAGATTTTTTTTATCCTAACCAAGAGATTGAAGAAAGCCGTGAGTCTAATATTAGGTTTATTTTTTCGTATACCAAAATAAAAAAAAAATCCTTAAAAAAGAAGGCTTTTAGCACGTTCACTGATATATTTCCAAGATAGCCACCGCGTCCTTGAAAATCATTGCATTTTAATTTAACTTTGTTTTTTCACTTACTGTAATTATTTCCGAGCTGATGGTACCAAAATATGACCCTCGGTACAAATTTGAATTCTCCCCTTTCACCAATCATGAAATCAAAAGCCTCATGAAGTTAGTGCAACATAACAAATTTAAAATGAATTCAAAGAAAAGAAAAAAACATTCTTATTTATTGCCTTTATAGTTATAGAAATTTACATATTTGAATTCTCCACTTTCACCAATCATGAAATCAAAAGCCTCATGAAGTTAGTGCAACATAAGAAATTTAAAATGAATTTAAAAAAAAAGGAAAACACATTCTTATTTCTTGCCTTTATAATTATAGAAATTTACAAATTTGAATTCTCCACTTTCACCAATCATGAAATCAAAAGCCTCATGAAGTTAGTGCAACATAAGAAATTTAAAATGAATTCAAAGAAAAGGAAAACACATTATTATTTATTGCCTTTATAACTATAGCAATTTGCTCCATGTTGCAGAGAAAACAGGCAGAGAGCACAGTCGGAAGAATCAACGGAGTCTGTGGAGTCGTCGGAGACCTCTGTCTCTGCGTTCGAAATGTTCGAAATGTCCGTCTCTGAAGCAATACCGACGATATCGGAGAGAAGCTTCAGAACCATGTATCGGTCTGATAGGACTTCTGAAAGTGGTCGAAGCACCCAGCCAACGACAACCACGTAGGGAATGCGCGTTAAGCAGAAAGGCTCGGGTAGCCTAATCAATAAAAAAAAATACAGAACCCACAAACCTAAGCCCTGTTAATCCTTAAAATATTCTCGATGCCAATCTTTGCGGGTTAAGCAGAAAGGCTCGGGTAGCCTAATCAATAAAAAAAATACAGAACCCACAAACCTAAGCCCTGTTAATCCTTAAAATATTCTCGATTTCAATATTAGCAATTGATATCAAATCGAATGCCAGACTTAAACCCACCCAAAAAATTTGTTTTTTTAAAAATGAGGGTTTTTTTTCTAACTATGCTATGACGTTTATGATAATAGACAATCTTAATTGATGCAAAATGTTGACTGTTTTTTTTTTGTTTTTTATAATAAATTATATTACCACCAAATTCAGGCTCGAGAATCTTTTATTCCTAGGTAGCTTCTAGTAATGTTCACCTCCAGCACTTGTGCCCAGTTCTGTCATGTCTCAAAACAATGAAATATCCTGTATCGGTTGAATCTTTAACATTTATTCATTCATATTCATTTGACACGACTGTTGCCAGCAGTACATTAAATGTTCCGAAAAACCCGGATTCCAATAAAGTCCTAATACCGTTTCAATAAATAGAATTCCAAAATTCAAAACATTACTTCATAAAGTATGGCAACAGAAAAAAAAAAACTCATGAAATATCAAACTCTTAAATCCAAATATGTGAGGCGAACAAAAACTCTTAAATCCAAATATGTGAGGCGAACAGGGCAAATCATGATCAAGTTGGAGATCTCATACATTCAATTGTTGGTACCTCGTACAAGTTTATGGGAAAATTGTACTCTAACAATTTGATAGGCAAAAGTATTTCTTCGCAAACAGTTTTTTTTTAATTCCATTATTTTCTGTGTTTGTAGGATGTAACTCATTTTTCTTTGAGTGACTTGCAGGTGAATTGCCCGAAATACCTTTAAACTGTTATTTCATTTTTCTTAAAATTCTGCGAACTTGGGAAGTATTTTTGCCTGAAATACCTTTAAACTGTTATTTCATTTTTCTTAAAATTCTGCGAACTTGGGAAGTATTTTTGCCCGAAATACCTTTAAACTGTTATTTCATTCTTCTTAAAATTCTGCGAACTTGGGAAGTATTTTTGCCCGAAATACCTTTAAACTGTTATTTCATTTTTCTTAAAATTCTGCGAACTTGGGAAGCATTTTTGCCCGAAATACCTTTAAACTGTTATTTCATTTTTCTTAAAATTCTGCGAACTTGGGAAGTATTTTTGCCTGAAATACCTTTAAACTGTTATTTCAATTTTTCTTAAAATTCTGCGAACTTGGGAAGTATTTTTGCCCGAAAAAAGGGGCAGGCTGGATGGCTCAGCAATGCTTTAATCTCAACTTCTTTTATTAAAATTATGAAGTTGAGGTCATTTTTTATCCTGTATGCTAAACAGCGGGATTTGTAAATCAGAAATTTGAAAATCTTCCCTTCTATAATTTTGATTCAAATAGAAAGAAAAATCAGAGGCCTAAAAGTGATTCCAACAGAACTAATATTACTGATAAATAAAGGATAATGTCGCTTAGAACTCATAAAAAAATAAATCTTTTATTATTCACGTTTCTGTTGATTTAACTATAAATTCACAATTACAATCATTTTGTGATTAGGTAAAACATTCTTATCTATGTTGGGAAGATAGCTAAAACATTTTGTCCTTTTTTTTTTCTAAAAGATCCTTTTTATACACTCCTTTTAGAGTTATAATTCCTCACGAAAATTTCAAAGTTGAACTACTTTGCCAAATCCAGTTTTATTTCTCATAACAGGATAAAGAGTTTATGAAAAGGATGTTAAAACAGTTTGGGATTTTACCAAATCTTAAAGGAAAATCGTGAATTGCAATGAGTAGGGTTTTTCTGTTTTTATTTTTACGACAGCACCTAAAAAGGATATTAATACAGTTTGGGATTTTACCAAATCCATTCTTAAAGAAAAACCGTGATTCACAATGTGTGGGTTTTTTTTTTTTTTTAATTTTTAGAACAGCAACTACACTAAAGCTATATTTAAACACACTTATGTTCAAAATTTCAGTTTCAAAAATTGGTTCTCTTGATATGTATCCAATACTTGAAGAGTTCTGTTAAAAAGAAATCATTAAACGTAGTTCTTTTTTGCACACAAAAAGACAATTATACATAATATAATGATGAGCATATACATCTACATTATCTAAGAAAAATAAAGTAAAAAGGAAGAATAAAAGTTTTCATTAAAATATAAAATCTGGGTCTCATGAAAACGTTCGGTACTTGTGATTCACACAAGAAATCAATATGCATTATAACCAGAAAGAATTTAAGGGATTGTTTTTCAATTAAAACAAGTACCATACAACTTTTATTTAAATGTAGGCTAAAATAGTCCAAGCTGTATAAACTTCCGGATATTATGCATTTTAGTCCTCTACTTAGACAGTGACTTTAAGAGGTTAATTTTTTTTTGTTTGCTTGTTAGTCTGGGGTTTTGAGGTTTCTTAGCTGCAATTTTCTAGTTTCTCAAAAAGTGTAGAGAAACAGGAATAGACAAGATGTGAGAGTTTGTAAAAGAATTGTAATAGAGAAACATGCAAGAAGGAAAAAAAATCAATAAATAAGGTCATTAGTAAAAGGCCCTAATCACTTTTGTTTGCATCGATTATTTAACAATTTCCAACAAAAATATATACCATTCTACAGATTTTAAAGTTTCACACTTTGAAGCGGAATATAAAAAGAGCGAAACAGTTATATGCTTTTAGACACCTTTTTATTACATGCAAAGTTATATATATATATATATATATATATATATATTGTTAAGTTATACATCATGTTATTATGCATTGACTTCTTTCTTATTTTATTACACAAGAAACTTTTCATAGGAAAATACTTAAAAAAAAAACCTGAAATGTAAATGGAAAAAAATGATCTTAGCAACAAATAGGTACACATTTTCACAAAAAAAATATATATTTATTTAACAATGTTTTTATCAAACAAGAAAGGTACATCTAGCTGTTTGTAGCTAACCCTAAACCTAACCCTAACCCTAACCTGTAAAATTTACACAAACGCGTATCAAAAAAAGATAACTTAATTATTTTAATAAGAAAAATCCATGACAAAGAGAGACAATATGCTAGTTTATGAGAGACACAGATTCTAAGAGACAGCCTCTGCATGATGGATCTGCAGTGTCTTGACTCATACACCCTATGGTGTAAACAGATGGAAGGTGTGTTTGTTGAGGTCTGCGACGATTACGGAACATCTTCAACATGTGTGATACCTCTTAAATATTTCATTTGTGTAACTGCCTAAGAGAAATGGAAAACAGAAGAGGCTAGTAATTTATAAATTATGAGGGTGATGGCCATAGATTTGATATCGAGATAAGAAAAAGAAAACAGATCGTAGCATTGCTGGATTCACGAAATGCACAAGTCACCCGTATTATTTTCGTGTATGGTTTTTGATGGGTGTGTGAATATGTGCCACTTAAAAAAATACAATATGTACCATCTCTACCATATTGTGATTCATGGAAAAATATATCTAAAAACATATAACTTAGTTCAAATATCGTCAATAAGCTTGGAAAACATCATAGTGTTAGCAAGATATGCTGTAATTGAATAAGAGTATGTGATAAAGCTTAATGAACAAGCAGAAAACAAATTTCAAGATCTGTTGACAGAAAGCCTTG
>JAWDGP010003017.1:0-10000 GCA_033675545.1 Elysia crispata | reverse complement strand
ATTTAAAGTTTATAATTCCATTTCAACGTAAAAGAGATGAAACTTTGATGGAACCTATGAATTTCGGAAGAAAACTTATCTATAGATTTAATCTAGGCCCTAGTCCACAATAACAATAAAGATAATAATAATAATAATAATAATAATAATAATAATAATAATAATAATAATAATAATAATAATAATAATAATAATAATAATAATAATAATAATAATAATAATAATGATAATAATAATAATAATAATAATAATAATAATAATAATAATAATAATAATAATAATAATAATAATAATAATAATAATAATAATAATAATAATAATAATAATAATAATAATAATAATAATAAAAATAATAATGATAACAATAATGATAATAATAATAATTCTTAGGCAATTATTACTTGTTTCAACTGATATTCCCATAAAAACTGAAAACAACCATTCTTCTGTAATTGAAGAGTAGTAATTATGTAAAAAAAACACAAAAGAAAATAATGATAAATGGTGCTATAATGATTAGAGTAAACAGCGGGTTTTTATCTAGAAACATTATAAGATTAGAGTTTGACAATGGCTACAAGAATTTTACATGGTTGAGCATGAAACAGTTTTAATCAGAAGACTCCGGTGAATTTTAAATGAAAACCGTTTATAATAAGGTGATATTAAAGGAATAATATTTGATCTAAGATAAGTTTAGATGTCCTTGGTACATTTCTCTGAAATATAGACCTTTGAGTGTATTAAGTGTCATTGATGCTTTGACTCCTTTAATATAATTTGGAAAAGGTTCAAATAGCAAATGTGCAATTAAAGAATTAATTGACAACATGGCTCATGCTTACTTTTATTGTCTAAATGATGACCTGAAAACAATCTATAACATTTAACAGGACTTATTAAGAAACTTTTTAGAGTCTTGTTTAAACTGATGTAAGTCTTAGGCTTGTTGGCGATTAATATATAATGTATTGGCTTTCAAAAAATTCAAAACATATCTTAGAGATAACAAGTATCCATAGCTTATACGAGGAAAAAATGTGCATTTTTGTTCCTATGCGAGTTGAAAATGAGTTTATGATTTAAATAAAAAAAATAAAAGTCCAAAAAACAAATACAAAAAAAATTCAGAAAGTCACTATACTTATGATAAATCATATAAACTAGAAAAATTTATAGCAAGTGCAAGCAATTTGTTTACAAAACTACAAGTTTCAGTAAGATACAATCAAACACTCGACTCTTCAAGCTATGAAATGATTTTAATACATTTGAGATGAAAATGACAGTAGATGTAGTTGGGATGAAAAAAAAATGTTGATGATGATAAAATCAATAATACAAACAACAACAACAACAACAACAACAGCTATTTTACATTAAATCAAGCCAGCCATACTTAAAATGGAGATGTGTACAGTCCTGTATCATAGGTACACTGATAAATATTGTTGGGGAATTCCCATTGGAGTGTTGAATTTTAAGCAGATAAAAACAAAAATGAAAACCAAGATAAAACTGACATAGCCTTTTAAGAATTCATAATTTACAAGGTGTCAGCATTGGGTAAATGACGAGAACCTCTCATAGTGTTCTCTCTTCAGGTCTCACTCGGTGGGAAAGGCTCAAGACATGATCCCCAAGTTCAGCGCTCTACTTCCAAGATTGTCCTTTGTCCTTTTCTGCTCATCTTTAACATAACATCCTCTAATTGCACTGCTACAGTAAGATTAAAGATCAAAATCAACATGTTGTTCTAACCCCATTACATCTCTCTCTCTCTCTCTCTCTCTCTCTCTCTCTCTCTCTCTCTCTCTCTCTCTCTCTCTCTCTCTCTCTCTCCCTCCCTCTCCCCCCCCCTCTCTCTCTCTCTCTCTCTCTCTCTCTCTCTCTCTCTCTCTCTCTCTCTCTCTCTCTCTCTCTCTCTCTCTCTCTCTCTCTCTCTCTCTTTCTTTGTGTGTGTAATCATACCAGTTTTCATTTTTTAGCTTCCATTTCATACTTTTATGTTCAATATTTTGATTAATTTTAATAATTACAATTCGATTCAACAAAATAGAAGATGGGTTTTACTCTAGCCCGAGGACTGTGCATACATGACTGCCACCCATATATGTAAGCATATCACTAGATATGTACTTTAAAAAAAACGTATACAGTTATAATTTTACAAATTCTTTTGAACTCTTCACTAAATATAAGTAAAATCATTAGTTGGAGAAAACAAAGCATAATCTTTAATAAAATCAGTGCTAATAAAGATAACTAAAAATGTTTCCTTTATTTTGGCTCCCCCCCCCCCCCAAAAAAAAAAAAAAAAAAAAAAAATAATTATTTATTAAATGGTTAATATTTTCATTACATAAAATATTTACATCTGCATAGCTATATTTTGTTTCACATTACTCTGTGAAAGAAATTTAAGCTTCCTCTGAAAAAAAAAATGTTATGTTATAGTTATAATCTCCATGCTATTGTAGGTGCCAACTCTTTAGAAAAAGTGCTGATAAATATTTGGCTAGTGTTTCAAACACTATTTCCTAGGGCGCATCGTGTGTAGAAAGTAGAATTTCCCCATATCAACACCTGCCATAGATATGCTAACTCCATAAACTAAGCACATTCAGATAGTGCCGTTTTATCAATCATAGATATCTGTTGTGATCTTGAATAGAAAAGTATACTCTAGATTTCAGGAAAATCAATACAGTGGAGAAAAAAAAATTAGAAAAAACATATTGTGACTATTAGTGGTACTAATATCTGTTTGTAATATTCCCCATGCATAAAATAACATAATTCAGCAAATATTATTTGAAACGAGTCATATATATGTATGTAAACAAATATTTTTTTACATGCAAATGAAAAATGTTTATCAATATTTTCGTTAAAATTGTCTATGCAATTCCCATTTTCAAAAAAAACATATGCTATGATGTTGACGCTTAACGAATCAGATATTTTCATTAACAAGAAACATCCATAACAAAGACATATCCTTGATTAGTGCAGTAGGCATAGTGCTGCTCTAGCTTAGACACAGAGCAAAGCTGATCATCTATGTTCTTATCACCAGGATGGGTCCACAGTTTTCTAAGCCACACAGAATATGGGCTGATTAAATTGAGGGTTCCCATGAGCCGGTTTGCAATAATAATTGATCCATCTCTACTAAATGTGGGGCGTCCTGGATTTTGGATATGTTTTACTGTGAAAGAGAATGTGAGAACAAAAATGTTAGCAACAAAAATTAAGGATATGATGACCATAAAAAAGGGCAAAGGGGAAAATACAAAAATAACAGAATTCATCGAGCTCCGATAAGACCTGTCACAATATTATTTCCCTGTATATGTTATGATAGTGTGAATGTGGTTGTGTTATATTCAATATCACTTATTGAATCATAAAGATGGGAAAGTATAAGTTAAGCAGCACAAACTAACTGAATGTGGTTGTGTTATATTCAATATCACTTATTGAATCATAAAGATGGGAAAGTATAAGTAAAGCAGCACAAATTAACTGAATGTGGTTGTGCTATATTCAATATCACTTATTGAATCATAAAGATGGGAAAGTATAAGTTAAGCAGCACAAATTAACTGAATGTGGTTGTGTTATATTCAATATCACTTACTGAATCATAAAGATGGGAAAGTATAAGTTAAGCAGCACAAACTAACTGAATGTGGTTGTGTTATATTCAATATCACTTATTGAATCATAAAGATGGGAAAGTATAAGTTAAGCAGCACAAACTAACTGAATGTGGTTGTGTTATATTCAATATCACTTATTGAATCATAAAGATGGGAAAGTATAAGTTAAGCAGCACAAATTAACTGAATGTGGTTGTGTTATATTCAATATCACTTATTGAATCATAAAGATGGGAAAGTATAAGTTAAGCAGCACAAACTAACTGAATGTGGTTGTGTTATATTCAATATCACTTATTTTGAATCATAAAGATGGAAAAGTATAAGTAAAGCAGCACAAACTAACTGAATGTGGTTGTGTTATATTCAATATCACTTACTGAATCATAAAGATGGGAAGGTATAAGCAAAGCAGCACAAACTAACTGAATGTGGCAATAAAGACACTTCAAAAACCATGCTCAGGAGCTCTGTTTCTAATACGGAATTTATTTTAATTGACAAAACATAAGATTTTGAGAGGAAAAAGAATATTTTTTTTTAGTTTATTCAATCTACTTCTATGAATGGAAAAACGAAATGAAGGTAAAGTGTTGTGTTGAGAATATAATGGTGGTAACAATAAATTGAGGAATATTCAAAAATTGATTTAATACTAAAAACATTAATAAAATCTGTTTAAAAAAAAATAAGGTCTAAACTTAAACCACTGTGTCTGAAGCACAAATCACATATTATGTTGACTTTTTTTATTTTGAGACAAATTGCAATATTTTATGATAATAATACATATTGATTGTATGTGTACATGAAGGCTTGTTGATAGTATGTGGGTAGAGTTTATCATACTCCTTGCACAAACTCGGATATTGAGTTGCCCTGGTTTAGTGGTGGGAAATAAATCTTTGCCCTTATGTTTGAAACTCATCAGTTGTAGAATCCTATGTGTTACTTGCAGGGAAACGATGTAATCATTAACTTTCGAGCGATGAACGTTATTTATCCTTGCCAACTGACCAAGCAAGCATAACGCACTGGATCCCAGATTAGCTTGACCTCCATCGGCTTGGAAAGTCCTAGGCAGTCCAGAATCTGGTCGGGTGTGTTCTTAAAACACTCCCACATGACACCTACGGTTGCCAAAATTGTCTTTCTCCTTGGGAGACATTCCTTCAGGATCTCAAGACATTAGGCTTATGATTCATGGCTCATGGGAGAATCTGAGAACTTTATTTAAATCTTTGATGGAGACAAGTAAGTTCACGAGGGTGTAACAGATATTTTGTAAGTTCTAGGCCAGTCATCTCTTGTTTTGGGAAACTAAATAAGGTGTTACCCTTGGATGGAGATGTTTGATGAGGGAAATGACTTTCTCGTTGGACATGCGAGAAATTCTGTCTCTCGGTCGGCGCTGACCTTTGAGAGAAACTTTAGAGGAGTGCTGGGAAACTGTGGTAGGAGATCATACCAACTTTGGGATGACGCCTAAAAGATGAGCTCAAGAGGATTTGGTGTAAGCGACACTTTCTGTTATAATGACAGCTTGTCTCCTTGCCCTGTCTTTTGGCCATGGAATAATTGCAAGAAAAAGACTTGGAGTCTGGTAAATTCTAAGTGAACTGTGAGTTTTAGATAGTAAATTCCAGACGATCTTTTAAAAGATTGGATTTTTCTTTGACGTGGGCGCAGGCTAACTTTGTGGGAAGTTCTAATTTTCATGACCTTGTGACCATGTAGGTATATTACAACCTTTTTCTTTGAACGTTTTGTTATGAGAAACTGTAGTCTTTTCTCAGCGACATTGCGACTATTCTGTGAGTATAATGACTGATTTTCTGCAAGTTCTTGGTATAAAAAATGCTTTCTTTTTATACTCTTCCTTCCTTGTTCATATTATTTGTCGATATTTGCTTTCACTATTATTAACTTGCCATTTTCATAAAGTTGGTAAGTAAAAGGTGCGAGAATTTTTCTCATTTTTAACTGTTTTCCTCCTATATGGAGAGTACTTAGTTAATATATCTTTATCAAGTGTTGGTCTTGTTCCAACCTCGACACACACTGGTCTAGGCGTAGTGTCACAAATACACAGACATTCTGTATTGGAACCCTGAGCCAAACCATTTCAAGACGATATCAAAGATAACGTAATAGAGTAAAAGCCTATCTAATAAAATTTGTCATCAATAGCATCAAAAGCTGCCCTTAGATCTATCCAAACAAAAATATTTCGAAAACCAAATACTAGATACCAATTTTACTTTATGTTTTTTGTATATTTTCCTACTTTTTTTTTAATCTTTAGACAATTTTTTTCCTTTTCTTTTTTTTTTTCTCTTTAACCACAAACTTGTTACCTTCAGTAAAAGGTATACACAAAAACAAACTAACGTTTTTATGAAAGTGGTACATTTTGACCCCACTCTTAACTATTCATTTTAACAATAGATCATACTCCGTTTATCTAAGTAAAAAGTTTATTTTGTGCGAATGAAACTAATCTTTTTTTTTTTTTTTTTACGTTAGAGACATGTGGTATTTCTCACGGTGCAAGGTAAGAGTAAAGAAAAATCTTTGAAGAACATTTATACGTTTTGGGACCGTCCATCCAAGAAGGTAGGCAAAACATTATATGTGTGTTTTCTTTCTGGTTTCCTAGGAAATTAGAGTAAATCAGGCGCAATTTGGAATCTTTATTATGTGAGTTGAATTGTATTTTCTTATTATCTATTGTGAGAATGAGAGTGAGAAAATACTCAACAAAGTTCTTTTTTGTTTGTTTGTTTGTTGCTGTGTTTTGTTGTTGTTGTTGTTGTTGTTGTTGTTGTTGTTGTTGTTGTTGTTGTTGTTGTTTTTGATTGTTTTTTTTTAGTTTTATTTTTTTCCTTGATTCTTTTTTGTTTTTGTTTTTTTCTTGTTGTTTTTTTTTTTTTTTTTTTGCCGCTTATTATCATGCATGTCAAAATAAAATAAATTCCTGCTTATTCTGGCACTTTTTTACGCAAATCAGTCTAACAAAGGAAATCGACTAATTTTGTAATTTCCCAATCTGTTTTTTAGATCTTTCTAACCGCTTATTGGAAAGCTGCGAATTTTCGCATTAAGTGCATAAAAGTTCACTGCCTTGCGGGAATTCTAGGCCGTGAAATTTTTTACATCTTTATGATAATGAAAGTATAAAAAAAATCTATCAATACGTTTGGATTTTACAAAATTAATTAACTATTCTTATTTTGGAACAATCAAAAGACTTTTGAGTCGGAAAGTGTAAAAGTAGCTGCTTACCAGTATAAAAAACAGAATAAGAGCAGAAGCTTCTCAAATTAGGCCTAACCCCTGTTGTTAAATGCATTTCGCTTTGGTAATTTGCTTTACTTTTATAATCAAATGATCTGGGTTTTATAGGACTATTTGAAGATTTGTTTTAGACTCTCATTTTTCTATAATCAGACTTTACCTTTTATTTTCAGATCGAAGTTGAGCCTCAGAAACTCCAAGATGCAAAAGTTTGTCATCATCTTGATCTTGGTTTCCGTGGCTTTTTCTGTTGGTTTAAGTGTAAGTTCTAAAATGATAAACTGTTTTCTAGTGGTCTAGAGTTGCAGATAAACATTTAGCTGTTGTAGCGAGAAATTTTTGATACACAACGTGGCCTAGTCAGATCCAGCGAGAAATGTTCGATACACAACGTGGCCTAGTCAGATCCAGCGAGAAATGTTCGATACACAACGTGGCCTAGTCAGATCCAGCGAGAAATGTTCGATACACAACGTGGCCTAGTCAGATCCAGCGAGAAATGTTCGATACACAACGTGGCCTAGTCAGATCCAGCGAGAAATGTTCGATACACAACGTGGCCTAGTCAGATCCAGCAAGAAGTCAAGAGTTTCAGAAAGCACTTACATGTTTCGTTTGTATATTTGGTTGTTGTTTTCTTTTTGTTTTGGTATTGTTGTTGTTGTTTTTGTTTTGCTTTGTTTTTTGCTTTGTTTGTTTGTTTGTTTGTTTGTTTGTTTTGTTTTTTTTTTGTTGTTGTTTTTTTGTTTGTTTTTTTTTTTTGGGGGGGGTTGTTTTTTGTTTTGTTTTGTTTTTTTTGGAGGGGTTGAGTTTGTTTGGTTTTTTTTCCGCAAACCTTTCCTCGTTTCAGAGCTGGGTAAATTTGAAGGCTCCCTTAAGACAATGAAATATCATATGAGAGCGATATAACGAGACGCCATTTTATCCAATTTATATTTTTCTCTAAAGATGCTCCAACGTGTGGTGTGTAAGGTTCGTATTGGAAACGTCCTTACTTTCCCAATCTATTTATAGATTCTTCTGAAGGTTCATATTTAGACTGAATTCCCTCAAAAACTGTTTACAGATGCGCTGCCTTGAGGGATTTTATGGTTGGACATTTGTTTGAACTTAATTGATAAAGTGAGGTTGAAAAATATTATATTCATAATTATAATTATTAAAATGTGACAATGCTACCTAGTTATCTTTATCTAGATCTAGATATGTCTGGCGTCATTCTTATTAAACAGCAAAAAAATTCGCCCATTCAAAGTTTCTCATAAGATACGTTTTTACAATTTATACCGAAACTGGGTTTTTTTTCCGTGTCTTTGTTAAATTTTAAGTTTTGTTCTAATACAACGGCCAGTTCCCATAAGAGATCAAGATTTTATTGGTTATATGTCAACAATTCATCACTGTCCATAATCTTTTCACATAACCATTTAAGTGTTTATGCCAAGTTTTGGTATCAGCTGCCTTATTCTCATAACATAGTTATCTAAACCAAAAAAGATTTCTTTTTTTCTTACCCTTTTTTTTGTTATTTTTTAATTTACTTATCGCCTTGTGTAAGTACAAGGTGTCCAAACTTAATTGTTTGAAATTTGATAGTAAAGAAAAAAAAATTGAAAATTTGTCTTTTTAGTGTAAAGATGATTCTGAATCGGAACTTCAATCAAAATAAAGTCTCTAAGAAACAAATTTAATAAAGTTAAGTCTCATTACTTGCTTCGATTGCATTAATGTTGAAATTATTGTGTCTCCACATAAACATCAGATTTTAAGAAAAATAAGAAATAATACTTACCTTTATTTATGATCTAATGAGAAGGAAGAGAAAAAAATGTCGGACAAAAACTTTTAATTTTATTGCAAAAATGAAGTTGTTCAATCTCGTGATGTTTTTGGTTTTTTTTTTAATCTTTGCTGAGTGTTTGTTGCGAATCTTAGTGCTTATTTCTGTTCCATTGGGAATCACTTAGAATTTTTGGCTCTACGCATAAGATTCTGTGAAAAAAAATGAACAGATTTGAAATACTAAAATCTGTTTGGGGCGAAAGTTTTTTTTTTAAGGAAATCTCCTCAGAAAGAATTGATAAAAATGTGCAGTAACCAAATTAAAGCAATGCATAAATCTGACCATTTTAAGTTAAAAGATGCTTGAATTACCTTCGTTTGAATGGTTGCAATGTAAAAGGATTCAATAAAGTTTGTATGTGCGGGTGATTCTGACCCGGGCAGGGTATAATTGGTGATACTTCTATCTTAATTAAGGAGAAACATGTAAAACGAACTCTTTCTACGAACTGTCAATTTTTCACAGCAATTTATTCACTACAATGACCGATAAAGCTTTTTATTATTATTATTATTGTTATTATTATATTATTATTATTATTATTATTATTATTATTATTATTATTATTATTATTATTATTATTATTATTATTATTATTATTATTATTATTATTATTATCATTATTGTGTTCTTTTTTTCCCTTTCTTTACTTTATCTATATGCTCCTTCGAATAATGTGAACTGGCGTTTTATTTCTCTATTTTTTGTTTTTTTTGTGTTTGTTTTTGTTTTTTGTTTTTTTTTATCTATGCCTTAATTTAAAGTGTTTTTTTTTTTTTTTTAATTTCTATAGTTCCCCTCTCGGAAGGCTTTAAAGCAATGGCTGAAAAGTAGAAATATATTTGTTTTTGTTTGTTTTTTATTGCATTGTTTTTTGTTTTTTTATTTTTTTTTGTCTTGTTTTTTTTTTTTATTGTTTTTTTTTAATTTTTTTTTAGTTTTTTTGGGGGTTTTGTTTTTGCTTTTTTTGTTGTTTTTTTGTTGTTTTATTGTTTTTTTTTTGTTTTTTTTTGTTTTTTTTTTGTGTATTTTATTAGGATATCTCGGTTTTTGTCTCCTTTGTTGAGAATCCAATAGCTACTTAATAATAGCTCACGGAAGGACATGGAAGGGTAACAGTTACATGGCAATAGCATCGCGCAAATAGATGAAATGCGTAACAGTTTCTTGTTTTAAATTTGTCAAACATTCACAA
>JAWDGP010003016.1:7500-70652 GCA_033675545.1 Elysia crispata | reverse complement strand
TTGTAGTTGTAGTTTATTTGTACTTGTAGTTGTATTTGTACTTGTACTTGATGTAGTACTAGATTTACTTGTACTTGTTGTAGTTGTAGTTGTACTTATTGTAGTTGAAGTTGTAGTTGTACTTGTTGTAGTTGTATTTGTATTTGATGTAGATGTAGTTGTACTTGTAGTTTTAGTTGTACTTGTTGTAGTTGTACTTGTTTGAGTTGTAGTTGTACTTTTTGTAGTTATGTTGTCCTTGTTGTAGTTTTAGTTTTACTTGTTGTAGTTGTAGTTTTAGTTGTACTTCTTGTAGTTGTACTTGTACTTGTTGTAGTTGAAGTTGTACTTGTACTTGATGTAATTGTACTTGTACTTGTTTATGTTGTAGTTGTACTTGTTATAGTTGTAGGTACTTGTTGTAGTTGTAGTTGTAGTTGTACTTGTTGTAGTTGTAAGTAAAGTTGTAGTTGTACTTACTGTTGTTGTAGTTGTAGTTGTACTTGTACTTGTTCTAGTTGTATTTTTACTTGTTGTTTTTTTTGTACTTGTTGTAGTTGTAGTTGAACTTGTACTTGTTGTAGTTGTAGTTTTAGTTGTTGTAGTTGTAGTTGTACTTGTTGTAGTTGTAGTTGAAGTTGTACTTGTTGTAGTTGTAGTTGTACTTGTACTTGTTGTAGTTGTAGTTGTACTTGTACTTGTTCTTGTAGTTGTGGTTGTAGTTGTAGTTGTAGATGTACTTGTTGTTACTTGTTGTAGTTGTATTTGTTGTACTTATATTTGTACTTGTACTTGTTGTAGTTGTAGTTGTACTTCTACTTGTTGTAGTTGTACTTGTCGTAGTAGTAGTTGTAGTTGTAGTTGTAGTTGTACTTGTTGTAGTTGTAGTATTTTTTGTTGTAGTTGTAGTTGTACTTGTACTTGTTGTAGTTGTAGTTTTAGTTGTAGTGTTAATTGTAGTTGTACTTTTTGTAGTTTAAGTTGTACTTGTTGTAGTTGTAGTTGTACTTGTACTTGTTGTAGTTGTAGTTGTTCTTTAACATGTTGAAGTTGTAGTTGTACTTGTACTTGTTGTTGTTGTAGTTGTACTTGTTGTAGTTGTAGTTGTAGTTGTACTTGTTGTAGTTGTAGTTGTACTTGTTGTAGTTTTAGTTGTACTTGTACTTGTTGTAGTTGTAGTTGTACTTGTTGTAGTTGTAGTTGTACTTGTACTTGTTGTATATGTAGTTTTACTGGTTAAAGTTTATTTTATAGTTGTAGTTGTATATACACTTGTTGTAGATTTACTTGTACTTGTACTTGTTGTAGTTTTAGTTGTACTTGTTGTAGTTGTAGTTGTATTTGTACTTGTTGTAGTTGTAGTTGTACTTGTACTTGTTGTAGTTGTAGTTGTACTTGTTGTAGTTGAAATTGTACTTGTTGTAATCCTAATTGTACTTGTAGTTTTACTTGTTGTAGTTGTAGTTGTACTTGTTGTAGTTGTAGTTGTAATTGATGTAGTTGTAGTTGTACTTGTTGTAGTTGCAGTTGTATTTGTACTTGTGTAGTTGTAATCGTACTTTTACTTGTTGTAGTATTAGGTATACTTGTACCTTTTGTAGTTGTAGTTGTACCAGTTGTAGATGTAGTTTTACTTATAATTGTTGTAGTTGTAGTTGTAGTTGTACTTGTACTTGTTCCAGTTATAGTTGTACTTGTACTTGTTGTAGTTGTAGCTGCACTTGTAGTTGTGCCTGTTGTAGTTGTATTTGTTGTAGTTGTAGTTGTACTAGTTGTAGTTGTGATTGTACTTGTACTTGTTGTACTTATACTTAAATATGTTGTAGTTGTACTTGTACTTGTTGTAGTTGTAGTTGTACTTCATGTAGTTGAAATTGTACTTGTAGTTCTTGTAGTTGTAGTTGTTATTTTTGTAGATGTAGGTGTAGTTGTTGTAGTTTTAGTTTTACTTGTACTTCTTGTAGTTGTAGTTCTACTTCTTGTAGTTGTCGTTGTTTTAGTTGTATTTGTACGTGTTGTAGTTGTACTTGTACTTGTACTTGTTTTTGTTGTAGTTGTACTTGTTGTAGTTTTAGTTGTACTTGTTGTAGTTTTAGATGTACTTGTACTTGTTGTAGTTGTAGTTGTACTTGTTGTAGTTTTAGTTGTACTTGTAGTTGTACTTGTTGTAGTTGTATTTGTACTTATTGTAGTTGTAGTTGTACTTGTTGTAGATGTAGTTGTAGTTGTATTGTACTTGTTGTAGTTGTAGTTGTACTTGTACTTGTTGTAGTTGTACTTATACTTGTTTTAGTTGTAGTTGTAGTTGTACTTGTATTTGTAGTTATACTTGTACTTGTTATAGTTGTACTTGTACTTGTTATAGTTGTAGTTGTAGTTGTTTTTGTTGTAGTTGTAGTTGTCCTTCTACTTGCTGTAGTTGTACTTGTAGTTATACTTGTTGTAGTTGCAGTTGTAGTTGTACATGTTGCAGTTGTAGTTTTACCTGTATTGTTGTAAATGTAGTTGCAGTTGTACTTGCACTTTTTGTAGTTGTAGTTGTAGTTGTAGTTGTGTTTGTACTTGTTGTAGTTTTAGTTGTACTTGTACTTGTTGTAGTTGTAGTTGTAACTGTATTTATTGTAGTTGTAGTTGTATTTGTTGTAGTCGTAATTCCACTTGTTTTAGTTGTAGTTAAACTTGTTGTAGTTGTACTTGTACTTACACTTGTTGTAGTTGTATTTGTATTTGTTGTAGTTGTAGTTGTACTTGTTGTAGTTGTAGTTGTAGATGTACTTGTACATTTACTTGTTGTAGTTGTAGTTGTACTTGTACTTGTTGTAGTTATAGTTGTAGTTGTAGTTGTACTTGTTGTAGTTGTAGTCGTATTTGTACTTGTACTTGTTGTAGTTGTAGTTGTACTTGTTGTAGTTGTACTTATACTTTTATAGTTGTAGTTCTAGTTGTTCTTGTTGTAGTTTTAGTTGTACTTTTTGTAGTTTAAGTTGTAGTTGTTGTAGTTGTAGTTGTAGTTGTAGTTGTACTTATACTTGTTTTAGTTGTAGTTATAGTTGTACTTGTTGTAGTTGTAGTTGTAGTTGTACTTGTTGTAGTTGTAGATGTACTTGTACTTGTTGTAGTTGTAGTTGTACTTGTTGTAGTTGTAGTTGTAGTTGTACTTGTTGTAGTTGTGATTGTACTTGTTATAGTTGTAGTTGTAGTGGTACTTGGACTTGTTGTAGTTGTAGTTGTAGTTGTACTTGTTCTTGTTGAAGTTGTAGTTGTACTTGCTGTAGTTGTAGGTGTATTTGTGGTAGTTCTAGTTCCATTTGTTGTTATTGTAGTTGTGCGTGTTGTAGTTGTAGTTGTACTTGTTGTGGTTGTAGTTGTATTTGTCCTTCTTGTAAATGTACTTTTACTTGCATTTGTCGTAGTTGTAATAGTACTTGTTTTAGTTATAATTGTAGTTTTTGTAGTTGTAGTTGTACCTGTTGTAGTTGTAGTTGTAATAGTTCTTATACTAGTTGTAGTTGTAGTTGTACTTGTACTTGTTATAGTTATAGTTGTACTTCTGGTAGTTGTAGTTGTAGTTGTACCTGTTGTAGTTGTAATTGTAGTTGTTGTACTACTTATTGTAGTTGTAGTTGTAGTTGTACTTGTACTTGTTGTAGTTGTAGTTTTTTTGTACTTGTTGTAGTTGTAGTTGTACTTGTTGTATTTGTAGTTTTACTTGTTGTATTTAAAGTTGTAGTAGTACTTCTTGTAGTTGTACTTGTACTTGTTGTAGTTTTAAATGTACTTGTTGTTGTCATAGTTGTTGTCCTATTTGTACTTGGTGTAGTTGTAGTTGTACTTCTACTTGTTGTAGTTGTAGTTGTATTTGTTAAAGTTGTAGTTATACTTATACGTGTTGTAGTTATAGTTGAAATTGTTGTAGTTGTAGTTGTAGTTGTCCTTGTTGTAGTTGTATTGCATTTGTACTTTTTATAGTTGCAGTAGTACTTGTATTTTTTGTAGTTGTAGTTGTACTTGAACTTCTACTTCTACTTGTTGTAGTTGTAGTTGTACTTGTACTTGTTGTTGTTGTAGTTGTATTTGTACTTGTTGTAGTTGTAGTTGTACTTGTTTTAGTTGCAGTTGTACTTTTACTTGTTTTAGTTGTATTTGTACTTGTTTTTGCTTTATTAGTAGTTATACTTATTTTAGTTGTATTTGTAATTATCCTTCTTGTAGTTGTAACTGTACTTTCTGTAGTTGTAGTTATACTTGTTGAAGTAATAATTGTACCTGTACATGTTGTTGTTGTAGTTGTACTTGTACTTATGAAGTTGTAGTTGTCGTTGTTGTAGTTGTTCATGTACTTATACTTGTTATAGTTGTAGTTGTACTTGTACTTGTCGTAGTTGTAGTTGTAGTTGTAGTTGTACTTGCTGTAGTTGTAGTTGTACTTGTACTTGTTGTGGTTGTAGTTGTACTTGATTTGGTTTTTTTGTAGTTGTACTGGTTGTTGTTGTAGTAGTACTTGTACTTCTCGTAGTTTTAGTTGTATTTGTTGTAGTTGTAGTTGTACTTGTACTTGTTTTAGTTGCAGCTGTACTTGTACTTGTTGTAGTTGTAATTGTAATTATACTTTTTGTAGTTGTAGTTGTTCTTGTTTTAATTGTAGTTGTGTTTGTAATTTTTGTAATTGTAGTTGTGCTTTCACTTGTACTTGTTCTAAATGTTATTATAGTTATAGTTGTTGTTGTACTTGTTTTAGTTGTAGTTGTAGTTGTACTTGTTCTTGTTGTAGTTGTACTTGTACTTGTACTTGTTTTAGTTGTAGTTGTTCTTGTATTATTTGTAGTTGTAGTTGTTGTAGTTGTTGATTTTTTTGCACTTGTTGTAGTTGTAGTTATACTTGTAATTGTTGTAGTTGTGGTTGTACTTGTTGTAGTTGTAGTTGCACTTATTGTAATTGTAGTTGTACTTGTTTAGTTGTAGTTGTATTTGAACTTGTTGTAGTTGTACTTGAATTTGTACTTCTACTTGTACTTTTTGTAGTTGTAGTTGTACTTGCTGTAGTTACAAATGTACTTGTTGTATTTGTAGTTGTATTTATAATTGTTATAGATGTACTTGTACTTGTATTTGTTGTAGTTGCTATTGTTGTTGTAGTTATAGTTGTACTTGTTGTAGTTGTAGTTGTAATTTTACTTGTTTTAGTTTTAGTTGTACTTTTTTGTAGTTGTAGTTTTACTTGTACGTCTTGTAGTTGTAGTTGTACTTGTACTTGTTATAGTTGTAGCTGTACTTGTACTTGTACTTATAATTGTACTTTTTTTAGTTGTAGTTATTGTTTTAGTAGTTGTGGTTTTACTTGTACTTGTTTAAGTTTTAGTTGTACTTGTAGTAATTGTAGTTGTACTTGTTGTAGTTTTAGTTGTATTTGTCCTTCTTGTAGATGTACTTTTACTTGTACTTGTAGTTGTAATTGTATTTTTTCTAGTTTTAGTTGTACTTTTTCTAGTTGTAGTTGTACTTGCTGTAGTTGTAGTTATACTTGTTGTATTTGTAGTTGTATTTGTACTTGTTGTAGTTGTACTTGTACTTGTATTTGTTGTACTATTACTTGTTGTAGTTGTAATTATACTTGTTGTAGTTGTATTTGTACCTGTACTTCTTTTATTTTCAGTTGTACTTGTACTTGATGTACTTCTAGTTTTACCTGTTTTTGTTTTATTAGTACTTGTACTTGTTGTAGTTGTAGTTGTAATTGTAATTCTCGTAGTTGTAGCTTTACTTTCTGTAGTTGTAGTTGTACTTCTTGAACTTGTAGATTTACTTGTACATGTTGTATTTGTACTGTACTTGTACTTGTTGAAGTTGTAGTTGTCGTTCTTGTAGTTGTAAAAGTACTTATATGTGTTATAGTTGTAGTTGTACTTGATGTAGATGTAGTTGTACTTGTCCATGTTGTAGTTGTTATTGTACTTGTCGTACTTGTACTTCTACTTGTTGTAGTTGTAGTTGTACCTGTATTTGTTGTATTTGTAGTTGTACTTGTTGCAGTTCTATTTGTACTTGTTTTAGTTGTACTTGTAGTTGTACTCTTACTTGTCTTAGTTGTAGTTGTAGTTGTAGTTGTACTTGCTGTAGTTGTAGTTGTACTTGTACTTGTTTTGGTTGTAGTTGTACTTGATTTGTTTTTTTTGTACCTGTACTTGTTGTAGTTGTAGTTGTACTTGTATTTGTTGTAGTTGTATTAGTACTTGTACTTGTTGTAATTGTAGTTGTACTTCTTTTTTTTTGTAGTTGAATTTGTACTTGTACTTGTTGTAGTTGTAGTTGTACTTGTACTTGTTGCAATTGTACTTGTACTTGTTTTAGTTTTAGTTGTTTTTGTAATTGTTGTAGTTGTAGTTGTAGTTTTTGTAGTTGTACTTGTACTTGTTTTTGTTGTAGTTGTAGTTGTACTTATTGTATTTGTACTTCTACTTGTACTTTTTGCAGTTGTAGTTGTACATGCAGTAGTTTCAGTTGTACTTGTGGTATTTTTAGTTGTATCTATACTTGTTGTAGTTGTACTCGTACTTGTATTTGTAGTTGTAGTTGTAGTTGTCCTTTTTGTAGTTGTGGTTGTACTTCTTGTAGTTGTAGTTGTAGTTGTACTTGTGTTAGTTGTAAATGTGTTTGTACTTGTTGTAGTTGTAGTTGTACTTCTTTAAGCTGTAGTTGTACTTGTACTTGTTGTAGTTGTAGTTGTTTTAGTTGTAGTTGTACTTGTTCCAGTTGTTGTTGTTATTGTAGTTGTACTTGTTGTTTTACTTGTACTTGTTATAGTTGTATTTGTACTTTTTGTAGTCGTAGTTATGCTTGTTATAGTTGTACTTGTACTTGTATTTGGTGTAGTTTTATTTGGACTTGTAGTTTTAGTTTTTACTTGTATTTGTTGTAGTTGTATTTGTACTTGTTGCAGGTGTAGTTGTAGTTATACTTTTTGTAGTTGTAGCTGTAGTTGTACTTGCTGTAGTTGTACTTGAACTTTTTGTAGTTTTACTTGTTGTAGTTGTAGTTCAAGTTTTAGTTGTAGTTGTACTTGTACTTATTATAGTTGTAGTTGTAGTTGTTGTAGATGTCGTTGTACTTGTACTTGTTGTAGATGTAGTTGTAATTGTAATTGTTGTAGTTGTAGTTGTAGTGTACTTGATATAGTTGTAATTGTATTTATTGTAGTTGTAGTTATCCTTGTTGTAGTTGTAGTTGTATTTGTTGTAGTTGTAGATGTCCTGTTGTAGTTGTACTTGTAGTTGTACTTCCTTTAGTTGTAGTTGTACTTGTCTTTTTTGTAGTTGTTTTTGTACTTGTTGTAGTTTTAGTTGTACTTGTTGCAGTTGTAGTTGTATTTCCACTTGTTTTATTTGTAGTTGTTCTTGTTGTAGTTGTACTTGTACTTGTTGTAGTTGCAGTTTTAGTTGTACTTGCTCTAGTTATTGTTTTACTTGTACTTGTTGTAGTTGTAGTTGTACTTGTATTTAGTGTAGTTATAATTGTAGTTCTAGTTGTACTTGTTGTAATTCTGGTTGTACTTGCTCTAATTGTATTTGTACTTGTACTTTTTATTGTTGTAGTTGTACTTGTACGTTTTGTAATTGTACTTGGTGTAATTTTACTTGATGCAGTTGTAGTTGTACTTGTGCTTGATGTAATTGTAGTTGTACTTGTTCTTGTTATAGTTGTATGCTTACTAGTTCTAGTTGTAGTTGTAATTGGTTTTGATGTAGTTGTACTTGTACTTGTTGAAGTTGTATTATAGTTGTAGTTGTAGTTGTACTTGTTGTAGTTTTATTTTTACTTGTTGTAGTTGTAATTGTACCTGTTTTATTCGTAGTTGTACTTGTTGTATTTGGAGTTGTACTTGTACTTGTTGTAGTTGTACTTGTACTTGTTGTAGTTGTAGTTGTACTTGTACTTGTTGTAGTTGTACTTGTACTTGTTGTAGTTGTAGTTGTACTTGTACTTGTTGTAGTTGTAGTTGTACTTGTTGTAGTTGTAGTTGTACTTTTAATTGTTGTAGTTGTAGTTGTACTTGTTGTAGTTGTAGTTGTACTTCTTGTAGTTGTAGTTGCATTTGTTGTAGTTGTACTTGTACTTGCAGTTGTAGTTGTACTTGTTGTAGTTGTAGTTGTAGTTGTACTTGTACTTGTACTTGTTGTTGTTGTAGTTGTACTTGTACTTGTTGTAGTTGTATTTGTTCTTTTTGTAGTTGTAGTTGTACTTATTGTAGTTGTAGTTGTAATTGTATTTCTCGTAGTTGAGCTTGTACTTGTTGTACTTGTTGTTGTTCTTGTACTTGTACTTTTTGTAATTGTAGGAATACCTGTACTTCTTGTAGTTGTACTTCTTTCTGTAGTTGGAGTTTTACTTGTTGTTCTAATTGTAGTTGTACTTGAATTTGTACTTGTTGTAGTTGTCGATTTACTAGTAGTTATAGTTTTACTTGTTGTAGTTGTAGTTGTAATTGTACTTGTTGTAACTGTTCTTGTACTTGTTGTAATTGTAGTTGTTTTTGTAATTGTTGTATTTGTAGTTGTACTTCTTTTAGTTGTAGTTGTACTTGTACTTATTGTAGTTCTGTTTGTACTTGGTGTAGTTGTATTTGTACTTGTAGTAGTTGTAGTTGTACTTGTGGTTTATGTAGTTGTAGTTGTACTTGTTCGTTTGGTAATTGTATGTTTACTAGTTCTAGTTGTAGTTGTAATTGTTTTTGTTGTAGTTGTACTTGTTGTAGTTGTAGTTGTACTTGTACTTGTTGTAGTTGTATTGGAGTTGTAATTTAGTTTTACTTGTTGTACTTGTACTTTTACTTGTTGTTGTTTTAGTTGTACTTGTTGTAGTTGTAGTTTTACTTGTTGTTTTTGTAGTTAGAGTTGTACTTGAATTTGTACTTATTGTAATTGTAGGTGTACTTCTACTTGCTTTAGTTGTTGTTGTAATTGCAGTTGTTGTAGTTGTACTTGTACTTTTTGTAGTTGTACTGTACTTGTATTTGTACTTTTCGTTTTTGTACTTGTTGAAGTTGTTATTGTACTTTTTGAATTTGTAGTTGTAATTGTTATAGTTTTGGTTGCATTTGATGTAGTTGTAGTTGTACTTGTTGTAGTTATAGTTGTTTATGTATTTCTTGTAGTTATAGTTGTACTTGTTGTAGTTGTAGTTGTACTTGTTGTACTGTTGTAGTTGTATTTGTACTTGATGTAGTTGTAGTTGTACTTGTACTTGTACTTGTTGTAGTTGTACTTGTAGTTGTACCCTTTGTAGTTGTAGTTGTAGTTGTACCTCTTTTAGTTGTAGTTGTGCTTGTTTTAGTTGTACTTGTACGTGTACTTTTCGTAGTTGTAGTTTTAGTTGTTCTTGTTTTTGTGGTTTTACTTGTACTTGTACCTGTTGTAGTTGTAGTGTACTTAATGTAGTTGTAGTTGTAGTTGTACTTGTTGTAGTTGTAGTTGTACTTGTTGTAGTTGTAGTTGTACTTGTGTAGTTGAAGTTGTACTTGTACTTGTTGTAGTTGTAGTTGTAGTTGTACTTGTAAAAGTTGTAATTTTAGTTGTATTTGTTAAAGTTGTACTTGTTGTAGTTGTAGTTTTACTTGTACTTGTTGTAGTTGCACTTGTACTTGTTGTTGTTGTAGTTGTAATTGTTGTATATAACGTTGTACTTGTTGTAGTTGTGCTTGTTTTAGTTGTAGTTGTAGTTCTACTTGTTGTTGTTGTAGTTATAGTTGTACTTGTACTTGTTGTAGATGTAGTTGTAGTTATACTTGTTGTAGTCGTAGTGTTAGATGTACTTGTTGTAGTTGTAGTTGTACTTCGTGTAGTTGTAGTTGTACTTTTACTTTGTAGTTGTAGTTGTACTTGTACTTGTTGTAGTTGTAGTTGTAAAGTACTTGTTGTTGTTGTAGTTGTACTTGTTGTTGTTGTAGTTGTACTTGTTGTAGTTATATTTGTACTTGTATCTGTTTTAGTTGTAGTTGTACTTGTTGTACTTGTTGTTTTTGTACTTTAACTTGTTGTAGTTGTAGTTGTACCTGTTGTAGTTTAAAGTGTACTTGTTGTAGTTGTAATTGTACTTGTTTTAGTTGTAGTTGTATTTGTAGTTGTACTTGCTGTAGTTACAGTTGTACTTTTTGTAGTTTTAGTTATACTTGTGTAGTTTTAGTTGTACTTGTACTTGTTGTAATTAATGTTTTAGTTGTAGTTGTAGTTCTAGTTGTAATTGTAGTTATACTTGTTGTAGTTGTAAGTGTACTTGTTGTAGTTGTAGTTGTACTTGTACTTGTTGTAGTTGTAGTTTTACTTTTTGTATTTATAGTTGTAGTTGTGGTTGTACCTGTTGTTGTTGTAGGAATACTTATACTTGTTGTAGTTATAGTTCTTTTTGTAGTTGGAGGTTTACTTGTTCTTGTAATTGTAGTTTTAGATGTAGTTATAGTTTTATTTGTTGTAGTTTTAGTTGTAATTGTAGTTGTTTTTGTAAATGTTTTATTTGTAGTTGTACTTCTTTTAGTTGTAGTTGTACTAGCACTTGTTTTAGTTGTAGTTGTAGTTGTACTTCTTGTAGTTGTACTTTTTGTAGTTGTAGTTGTACTTGTACTTGTTGTAGTTAAAGTTGTTTTTGTAATTGTTGTACTAATAGTTGTACTTGTTGTAGTTGTAGTTGTACTTGTACTTTTTGTAGTTGTATTTGAACTTGTTGTAGTTGTAATTCTTACTTGTTGTAGTTGTTGTTCTACTTGTGGTAGTTGTACTTGTTCTTGAACTTGTTGTAATTGTAGTTGTACTTGTACTTTTTGTAGTTGTAGTTGTACTTGTACTTGTACTTGTTATAGTTGTAGTTGTACTTGTTGTAGTTATACATATACTTGTTATAGTTGTAGTTGTACTTGTTGTAGTTGTAATTGTATTGTTTAACTTGTAGTTGTAGTTGTACTTTTTGTATTTATAGTCTTGCTTGTACTTGTTGTACTTGTAGTTGTAATTATACTTGTACTTGTAGTTGTAGTTGTACTTGTTGTAGTTTAATTTGTACTCTTACTTGTTGTAGTTTTAGTTGTAGTTGTACTTGTACTTGTTTTAGTTGTACTTGTACTTGTACTTGTTGTAGTTGTAGTTGTAATTTTTGTAGTCGTATTTGTTTTCGTAATTGTTATAGTTGTACTTGTACTTGTTTTATTTGTAATGTACTTGTACTAGTACTTTTTGTCGATGTAGTTGTACTTGTACTTTTTATTTGTGTACTTGTTGTAGTTGTAGTTGTACTTGTTGTAGTTGTACTTGTACTTGTACTTGTTGTAGTTGTACTTGCACTTGTACTTGTTGTAGTTGTAGTTGTACTTGTATTTGTTGTAGTTGTAGTCTTACTTGGTGTAGTTGTACTTGTTTTAGTTGTAGTTGAACATGTTGTAGTTTTAGTTTTACATGTAGTTGTTGTAGTTGTAGTTTTACTTGTACTTGTTGTACTTGTAGTTGTACTTTTTGTAGTTTTAGTTGTACTTAATGTAGTTGTAGTTGTAGTTATACTTGTTGTAGTTGTAGTTGTATATGTACTTGTTGTAGTTGTACTTGTACTTGTTGTAGTTGTAGTTATACTAGTTGTAGTTGTATTTGTTGTAGTTGTAGTTAAACTTATACTTGTTGTAGTTGTACTTGTTGTAGTTGTAGTTGAAGTTGCACTTGTTGTAGTTGTAGTTGTACTTGTTGTATTTGAACTTGTACTTGTTGTAGTTGTACTTGTAATTGTGGTAGTTGTCCTTGTACTTGTTTTAGTTATAGTTGTACTTGTTGTAGTTGTAGTTGTATTTTTACTTGTTGTAGTTGTAGTTGTATGTATACTTGTTGTAGATGTAGTTGTACTTGTTGTATTTGTATTGTCCTTGTACTTGTTGTAGTTGTATTTGTAGTTAAAGTTATCGTTGTACTTGTTGTACTTGTTGTTGTACTTGTTGCAGTTGTAGTTGTATTTGTACTTGTATTAGTTGTAGTTTTACTTGTTTTAACTGTAGTTGTACTTGTTCTTGTACTTGTTGTAGTTGTACTTGTACTTGCACTTGCTTTAATTGCAGTTGTACTTGTTGTAGTTGTAGTTGTATTTGTTGCACTTGTAGTTGTACTTGTACTTGTTGCAGTTGTAGTTGTACTTGTTGTACTTGTAGTGTTACTTGTTGTAGTTGTTCTTGTACTTGTAAATGTACTTGTTGTAGTTGTACTTGTACTTGTACTGGTTGAAGTTGTACTTGTGCTTGAACTTCTTGTAATTGTAGTTGTATACTTGTTGTAGTTGTAGTTGTACTTGTACTTGTACTTTTTATCGATGTAGTTCTAGTTTTACTTGTTATAGTTGTAGTTGTACTTTTTGTATTTGTAGTTGTACTTTTTGTAGTTGTAGTTGTACTTGTTGTAGTTGTAGTTGTACTTGTTGTAGTTGTAATTGTAGTTGTACTTGTTGTAGTTGTAATTGTAGTTGTAGTTATACTTGTTGTAGTTGTAGTTGTAGTTGACTTGTTGTAGTTGTAGTTTTACTTGCTGTAGTTGTAGATTTACTTGTACTTGTTGTAGTTGAAGTTGTAGTTTTACTTGTTGTAGTTGTAGTTGTACTTGTACTTGTTGTAGTTGTTCTTGTTGTAGTTGTAGTTGTATTTGTACTTGTTGTAGTTGTAGTTGTACTTGTACTTGTTGTAGTTGTAATTGAACATGTAGTTGTAGTTGTATTTCTACTTGTTGTAGTTCTAGTTGTACTTGTCCTTGTTGTAGTTCTGGCTGTAGTTGTACTTGTAAATGTTGTAGTTTAAGTTGTATTTCTTGTTCTTGTAGTTGTAGTTGTACTTGTTGCAGTTTAGTTATGCTTGTTTTTATACGTGTTGTCGATGTAATTGTAGTTGTACTTGTTGTAGTTGTATTTCTTCTTTTTGTAGTTGTAGTTGTACTTGTTGTAGTTGTAGTTGTACTTGTACTTCTCGTAGTTTTAGTTACACTTGTTGTACATCTAGTTGTATTTGTACTTGTATTTGTTGTGGTTGTAGGAAGACTTGTTTTTGTTAATGTTGTATTTTTACTTATTGTAGTTGGAGTTTTACTTGTACTTGTAGTTGTAGTTGTACTTGAAATACTACTTAATATAGTTGTAGTTGTACTTGTACTTGTAATTGTACTTTTTGTAGTTATAATTGTACTGGTTAAAGTTGTACTGGTACTTGTACTTGTTGTCGTTGTAGT
Organism: Elysia crispata; assembly: GCA_033675545.1. Lineage (NCBI taxonomy): Eukaryota > Metazoa > Mollusca > Gastropoda > Plakobranchidae > Elysia > Elysia crispata. Next base: position 57,444 of record JAWDGP010003016.1, on the reverse strand, counting down.
TGTAGTTTTACTTCTTCTAGTTTTAGTTCTAATTGTACTTGTTGTAGTTGTACTTGTACTTTTTGTAATTGTAGTTGTTTTTGTCATTGTTGAAGTTGTAATTGTATTTGTTGTAGTTTTAGTTGTACTTGTACTTGTTGTATCGGTAGTTGTACTTGTATTTCTTGTAGTTGTAGTTTTACTTGTTGTAGTTGCAGTTATACTTGGACTTGTAGTTGTAGTTTTACTTGTTGTAGTTGTACTTGTACTTGTACTTGTTGTAGTTGTATTTGTACTTGTGTACTTGTAGTTGTACTTATTATAGTTGTAGTTGTACTTGTACTTGTGATTGTTGTAGTTGTATTTATACTTGTACTTTTACTTGTTGCAATAGTACTTGTTGTAGTTTTAGTTCTACTTGTTGTAGTTGGAGTTGTACTTGTACTTGTTGTACTTGTAGTTGTACTTGTACTTGTTGTAGTTGCACTTGTAGTTGTAGTTGTAGTTGCACTTGTTGCAGTTGTAGATGTACTTGTACTTGTTGTAGTTGTAGTAGTACTTGTACTTGTTGTAGCTGTAGTTGTACTTTTACTTGTTGTAATTGTAGTTGTACTTGTAGTTGTAGTTGTACTTGTTGTAGTTGTATTTTTACTTGTATTTTTTGTATTTGTAGTTGTACTTGTTGTAGTTGTAGTTGTACTTGTTGTAGTTGTAGTTGTACTTGTACTTGTTGTACTTGTAGTTGTAGTTGTACTTGTAAAAGTTATAGTTTCTAGTTGTAGTTGTACTTGTACTTGTTGTAGTTGTACTTGTACTTGTACTTGTTGTAGTTATACTTGTACTTGATGTAGTTGTATTTGTAATTGTTGTATATAACGTTGTACTTGTTGTAGTTGTACTTGTTTTAGTTGTAGTTGTACTTATACATGTTGTAGTTGTAGTTGTAGTTCTACTTGTACTTGTTTTAGTTAAAGTTGTATTGTCGTTGTTGTAGTTGTAGTTGTAGATGTACTTGATGTTGTTGTGTTGTACTTGTACTTGTTGCATTTGTAGTTTTACTTGTACTTGTTGTAGTTGTATTTGTACTTTTTGTAGTTGTAGTTGTACTTGTTGTAGTTGTAGTTGTACTTGTTGTAGTTGTAGTTTTACTTGTTGTAGTTGTAGTTTTATTTGTAGTTGTTGTACTTGTAGTTGTACTTGAATTTGTACTTATTTTAGTTGTAGGTGTACTTGTACTTGTTTTAGTTGTTGTAATTCCATTTGTTGTAGTTTTACTTGTAGTTTTTGTAGTTGTATTTTTTTTTGTAAATGTTGTAGTTGTAGTTGTACTTGTAGTTGTAATGTCCTTCTACTTGTACTTTTTTTGTAGTTGAACTTGTATTTGTACTTGTACATCTTGTAGTTGTAGTGGTACTTGCTTCAGTTTTAGTTCAACTTGTTGTAGTTGTAGTTCTACTTGTTGTAGTTGTTGTTGTACTTGTACTTGTTTTAGTTGTATTTGTACTGTTGTAGTTGTAGTTCTAGTTCTACTTGTTGTAGTTGTAGTTGTACTTGCTGTAGTTGTACTTGTAAATGTAATTGTTGTAGTTGTAGTTGTAGTTTTATTTATTGTAGTTGTAGTTGTATTTGAACGTGTTGTAGTTGTAGTTGTACTTGTTGTAGTTGTTGTAAAAGCACTTTTTGTAGTAGTAGTTATAGTTGTACTTGTTGTAGTTGTAGTTGTACTTGCTAAAGTTGTAGTTGTAAATGTACTTGTTGTTGTTGTAGTTGTAGTTGTACTTGTTGTAGTTGTAGTTGTACTTGTTGTAGATGTATATGTACTTTTTGTAGTTGTACTTGTACTTGTTTTTGTAGTACTTGTAGTTGTACTTTTTAAAGTTGAAGTTGTACTTCTTGTAATTTTAGTTGTCCTTATACTTGTAGTTGTGGTTGTAACTGTTGTAGTTGTAGTTGTACTTGTATTTGTACTTGTTGTAATTGTACTTGTACTTGTTGTAGTTGTAGTTGTACTTGTAGTTGTAGTTGTATTTGATGTAGTTGTAGTTGTACTTGTACTTGTTGCAGTTGTAGTTCTATTTTTTTTAATTGTAGTTGTACTTGTTCAAGTTGTACTTGTATTTGTACTTGTAGTTGTTGTAGTAGTACTTGTTGTAGTTGTAGTTGTAGTTGTTGTAGTTGAAGTTGTACTTGTTGTAGTTCTAGTTGTAGTTGTAGTTGTAGTTGTTCTTGTATGTATTGTAATTGTAGTTGCACTTGTACTTGTTGTAGTTGTATTTTACTTGTTGTAGTTATATTTGTACTTGTTGTAGTTGTAGTTGTACTTGTTGTAGTTGTAGTTGTTTTTGTTGCAGTTGTAGTTGTAGTTGTAGTGGTACTTGTTGTAGTTGTAGTTTTAGTTGCTGTAACTGCAGTTTGTACTTGTTTAAGTTGTATTTCTTTTAGTTGTAATTGTTGTAGTTCTGGTTGTACTTGTTGTAGTTGTAATTGTAATTGTACTTGTTGCTGTTGTAGTTGTACTTGTTGTAGTTGTAATTGGACTTGTATTTCCATTTTTGTTAGCTGTAGTTGTACTTGTTGTAGTTCTACTTATTGTAGTTGTAGTTGTAATTGAACTTTTTATACTTGTAGTTGTACTTGATGTATTTGTAGTTGTACTTTTCTAGTTGTAGTTTTCCTTCTTTTAGTTGTAGTTGTACTTGTACTTAATGTATTTGTAGTTGTAGTTGACTTGTTGTAGTTGTAGTTGTACTTGTTGTAGTTGTTGTTGTAGTTATACTTGTGGTAGTTGTACTTATTGTAGTTGTATATGTACTTGTTGTAGTTGTAGATATACTTGTTGTAGCTGTAGTTGTAGTTGTACTTGTTGTTGTTGTAGTTGTACTTGTACTTCTTGTAATTGTAGTTATATTTGAATTTGTTGTAGTTGTACTTGTTGTAGTTTTAAGTTTTACGTCTTGTAGTTGTAATTGTACTTGTACTTGTTGTTCTTTTATTTGTCCTTATTGTAAATGTAGTTGTACTTGTACTTGTACTTTTTGTAATTGTAGTTTTACATGTACTTGTTGTAGTTGTACTTGTACTTGTACTTGTTGTAGTTGTAGTTGTACTTGTACTCGTACAAGTTGTAGTTGTAGCTGTACTTGTTCCAATTGTAATTGTGCTTGTTCTGGTTTAGTTGTACTTGTACTTGTTGTAGTTGTAGATGTACTTACTTTAGTTGTAGTTGTACCTGTTGTATTTGTACCTGTACTTGTACTTGTTGTTGTTAAAGTTGTACTTGTAGTTTTAGTTGTACTTGTACTTGTAGTTCTGGTTGTTCTTGTTCTACTTGTACTTGTACTTGTACTTGATTTAGTTGTATTTGTACTTGTTGTGGTTGTAGTTGTAGTTGTTGTTGTTAAATATACTTGTTGTACTTGTACTTGTACTTGATGTAGTTGTAGTTGTACTTGTTTTTGTTGTACTTGTAGTTGTACTATTTAAAGTTGAAGTTGTACTTCTTGTAGTTTTAGTTGTACTTATACTTGTATTTGTGGTTGTAATTGTTGTAGTTGTAGTTGTACTTGTAATTTTTAAAGTTGTAAATGTATTTGTACTTGTAGTATTTTTAATTGTACTTGTATTTGTTGTTGTTGTAGTTGTATTTGTATTTGTTGTTGTCGTTGTTTTATTTAAGGAGTTGTAGTTGTATTTGTTGTAGTTGTAGTTGTACTTGTACTTGTTGTAGTTGTAGTTGTAATTAATGTAGTTGTAGTTGTACTTGTCTCTGTACTTGTACTTGTTGTAGTTGTAGTTGTATTGTTGTAGTTGTAGTTGTACTTGTTGTAGTTGTACTTGTAATTAGTGTAGTTGTAGTTGTAGTTGTAAATGTACTTGTTGTTGTTGTAGTTGTATTTGTACTTGTAATTGTATTTCTTGTAGTTGTAGTTGTACTTGTTGTATTTGTACTTGTACTTGTACTTGTTTTTGTTGTAGTTGTACTTTTGGTAGTTGTAGTTGTACTTGTACTTGTACTTTTTGTAGTTGTAGTTGTACTTGTACTTGTTGTGGTTGTAGTTGTAAATGTTGTAGTTGTAGTTGTAGTTGTACTCGTACTTGTTGTAGTTGTAGTTGTAATTGTTCCAGTTGTAGTTGTGCTTGTTCTAGTTTAAGTTGTACTTGTTGTAACAGTAGTTGTACTTGTACTTGTACTTGTTGTTGTTAAAGTTGTACTTGTTGTAGTTGCAGTTGCAGGTGTACTTGTTGTAGTTGTTGTAGTTGTATTTGTTGTAGTTGTAATTGCACTTGTTGTAGTTGTATAATTAATTGTACTTGTCGTAGTTTTAGTTGTAGTTGTAGTTGTACTTGTTGTAGATGTAATTGTACTTGTTGTAGTTGTAGTTGTACTTGTTTTTGTTGTACTTGTAGTTGTACTTTTTAAAGTTGAAGTTGTACTTCTGGTAGTTTTAGTTGTACTTGTCCTTGTAGTTGTGGTTGTAACTGTTGTAGTTGTAGCTGTACTAATATTTGTTGTAATTGCACTTGTACTTGTAGTTGTAGTTGTAGTTGTAGTTGTAGTTTTTGTAGTTGTAGTTGTACTTGTAGTTGTAGTTGTATTTGTTGTAGTTGTACTTGTACTTGTACTTGTTGCAATTGTAGTTGTATTTTTTGTAACTGTAGTTGTACTTGTTGTAGTTGTAGTTGTATTTGTTCAAGTTTTACTTGCACTGGTAGTTGTTGTTGTAGTTGTACTTTTTGTAGTTTTAGTTATACTTGTACTTTTTTTACTTGTAGTTGTCCTTGTTGTATTTGTAGTTGTATTATTGTAGTTGTACTTGTTGTACTTGTACTTCTTGTAGTTTTTAGTTATACTTGTTGTACTTCTATTTGTTGTAGTTGTAGTTGTACTTCTTGTAGCTGTAGCTGTATTTGTAATTGTACTTATTGTAGTTGTAAATGTACTTGTATTTGTAGTTGTAGTTGCAGTTGTACTTTTTGTAGTTGAAAATGTACTTGTGTACTTGTTGTAGTTGTAATTGTACTGGTATTTGTATTTCTTTTAGTTGTAGTTACACTTGTACTTGTTGTAGTTCTATTTGTACTTGTTGTAGTCGTAGTTGCACTTGTTGCATTTGTACTTATACTTGTACTTGTTTGTTGTAGTTGTAGTAGTACTTTTGGTAGTTGTAGTTGTACTTGTACTTGTACTTTTTGTAGTTGTAGTTGTACTTGTACTTGTTGTGGTTGTTGTTGTAATTGTTGTAGTTGTAGTTGTAGTTGTACTCGTTCTTGTTGTATTTGTAGTTGTATTTGTTCCTGTTGTATCTGTTCTTGTTCTAGTTGTGGTTGTACTTGTTGTAATTGTAGTTGTACTTGTACTTGTTGTAGTTGTAGATGTACTTCCTTTAGTTGTAGTTGTACTTTTTGTATTTGTACTTGTACTTGTTGTTGTTAAAGTTGTACTTTTGATAGTTGTACTTGTACTTGTACTTTTTGTAGTTGTAGTTGTACTTGTACTTATTGTGGTTGTAGTTGTAATTGTTGTAGTTGTACTTGTAATTGTAGTTGTACTTGTAGTTTTACTTGTATTTTTTTGGAGTTGTACTTCTCCTTGTCGTAGTTGTTCTTGTATTTAATTGTAGTTGTACTTGTACTTGTTGTAGTCGTAATTGTTCTTGTTTTTGTTGTAGTTGTAGTTGTAGTTGTACTTTTTGTGCTTGTAGTTTTTGTAGTTGTAGTTGTACTTGTTGTAGTTGTAGTTGTATTTGTTGTAGTTGTAGTTGAATTGTACTTGTTGCAGTTGTAGTTGTACTTGTTGTAATTGTAATTGAACTTGTTGAAGTTGTAGTTGTACTTGTACTTGTTGTATTTCTAGATGTACTTGTTGTAGTTGTAGTTGTGCTTGTACTTGTTATAGTTTTAGTTGTACTTGTTGTATTTGTAGTTGTCCTTCTTGTAGTTGTAGTTGCACTTGTACTTAATGTAGTTGTAGTTGTAGTTGTACTTGTAGTTGTAAATGTACTTGTTCTTGTTTGAGTTGTAATTGTACTTGTATTTGTACATGTTGTAGTTGTAGTATTACTTGTTGCAGTGGTAGTTGTACTTGTTATAGTTGTATATTTAATTTTACTTGTTGTAGTTGTAGTTGTAGCTGTACTTGTTGTAGTTGTAGTTGTAGTTGTACTTGTTGTAGTTGTAGTTGTAGTTGTACTTGTTGTAGTTGTTGTAGTTGTATTTGTTGTAGTTGTAATTGTACTTGTTGTAGTTGTATTTGTACTTGTACTTGTTGTAGTTGTAGTTGTAGTTGTACATGTTGTGTTGTATTTGTAGTTGTAGTTGTACTTGTTGAAGTTAAAGTTGTACTTGTAGTTTTAGTTGTACTTGTACTTGTAGTTCTGGTTGTTCTTGTTGTAGTTGTACTTGTAATTGTACTTGTTTTAGTTGTACATTTACTTGTTGTAGTTTTAGTTGTAGATGTATTTGTACTTGTTGTAGTTGTAGTTGTACTTGTTTTTGTTGTACTTGTAGTTGTACTTTTTAAAGTTGAAAATGTACTTCTGGTAGTTTTACTTGTACTTGTCCTTGTAGTTGTGGTTGTAACTGTTGTAGTTGTAGTTGTACTTGTACTTGTACCTGTAATTGTACTTGTTGTAGTTGTAGTTGACTTTTGGTAGTTGTAGTTGTACTTGTACTTTTTGTAGTTGTAGTTGTACTTGTACTTGTAGTTGTACTTGTACTTGTTGCAGTTGCAGTTGTAATTTTTGTAACTGTAGTTGTACTTGTTTAAGTTGTATTTGTTTTAGTTGTAGGTGTACTTGTACTTCTTGCTGTTGTAGTTGTACTTGTAGTTGTAGTTGTACTTGTTCAAGGTTTAGTTGCACTGATACTTGTAGTTGTAGTTGTATTTAATGTAGTTGTAGTTGCAGTTGTACTTTTTATACTTGTAGTTGTACTTCTTGTATTTGTAGTTGTTTTGTTGTAGTTGTAGTTGTCCTTCTTGTAGTTGTAGTTGTACTTGTACTTGTATTTGTAGTTGTAGTTTACTTGTTGTAGTTGTAGTTGTACTTGTTGTAGTTGTAAATGTACTTGTACGTGGTGTAGTTGTAGTTGTATTTGTAGTTGTACTTGTTGTAGTTGTAGTTATACTCGTTGTAGATGTAAATGCACGTGTACTTGTTGTAGTTGTAATTGTACTTGTATTTGTATTTCTTTTTGTTGCAGTTGTACTTGTTGTAGTTCTATTTTTTATTTGTTTTAGTTGTAGTTGTACTTGTTGTGTTTGTACTTGTACTTGTACTTGTTGTTGTTGTAGTTGTTTTTTTGGTAGTTGTAGTTTTACTTGTACTTGTACTTTTTGTAGTTGTAGTTGTACTTGTTGTACTTTTGGTAGTTGTAGTTTTAATTGTACTTGTACTTTTTGTAGTTGTATTAAGTACTTGTACTTGTTGTGGTTTTAGTTGTAATAGTTGTAGTTGTAGTTGCAAGAGTACTTGTACTTGTTGAAGTTGTAGTTGTACTTGTTGTAGTTGTAGTTGTCCTTTTTTGCAGTTGTAATTGTACTTGTAGTTGTAGATGTACTTGTTGTAGTTGTTGTATTTGTACTTGTTGTAGTTGTATTTGTACTTGTACTTGTTGTAGTTTTAGTTTTACTTGTTCCAGTTGTAGTTGTGCTTGTTCTAGTTGTACTTGTACTTGTTGTAGTTGTACTTGTATGTTTTGTAGATGTACTTCCTTTAGTTGTAGTTGTACTTGTACTTTACTTGTACTTGTACTTGTTGTTGTTAAAGTTGTAATTTTGGTAGTTATAGTTGTACTTGTACTTGTACTTTTTGTAGTTGTAGTTGTACTTGTACTTGTTGTGGTTGTAGTTGTAATTGTTGTAGTTCTAGTTGTAATTGTAGTTGTACTTGTTGTAGTTGTACTTGTACTTGTTGTAGTTGTAGTTTTACTTGTTGTAGTTGTGGTTGTACTTGTTGTAATTGTAGTTGTACTTGTACTTGTTGTAGTTGTAAATGTACTTGTAGTTTTAGTTGTACTTGTACTTGTTGTAGTTGTAGTTGTACTTGTTGTAGTTGTAGTTGTAGTTTTACTTGTTGTAGTTGTAGTTGTACTTGTTGTAGTTTAAGTTGTACTTGTACTTGTTGTAGTTGTACATACTTCTGATTCTTTCTCTCTAACTGGTTCACTATTTCTTTATTCTCTCACTCATTCTTAGTCGTGCACTCTTTCTCTCTCTTTTGCTTTTTTTTTTTCCTGCAATTTTTCCCCCACTTAAGATAACAATTTTTATTCTTTTTTCTTTGTTCATTATCTTTCTCTGTAATTGTATGTCTTAACACGCAAGAGGCAGTCAAAGTCAGACAAAAAAAAAAAAAAACAATGCCGTGTCAAAAAACTGAACAAACTGAACATGGAATCACGGTTGTGCGTGGTTGATCTGAACAAATTAAAATATTCATCTCACTACGTATCATGACACAGAATGGTGGTCAGTTGAAGCAATGAGAGTCCACACATCAACATCTTAATTAACGGGAACAAACTCAAGCAAAGGGATCAATTTAAATACTTGGCTTCCTTAATATGAAGTGATGGACGTAACTTACTCAAAAAGTGCATCAAAATTAGCGCAAGATCACGCATAAATAGAATACATTAACGCCAGGCAACCTTTTTTGGCCATGGGATGAAACGAGAGAGACTAGAGCATCTTGTGACAACTGGAATGATTGTAGGAAAAAGCAGCAGGGGAAACAGCATCAAAAGATGTTGGATGGACGAACAAAGTGGCTCAAATAAGGATGAGTGATAGAAGCGCTGAAAGCGGCATGAGATAGAGATGCGTGTGAAGTCATGACCGCCTACGCTAAAAAGCACGGCACGTGATTGATTGATTGATTGATGAGTTCAAAAGAGAATTTTCCTTTCTGTTGATTTAAGTTTGCATACAGGTGTCCATCTTGCCATTGGACTAAATTTACTCTTCTCTTCATTTTTTATCATGTTTGTAACAGTACTAGATCTAGAGGTTGATGGTTTCTTTCGGTTTAATTAAAACTAAATAAGTTGTCATCTGGAAATACTTTTGATCCATGTGGTCTCAGGGTGTGTGTGAACAGAGTGAGAGAGAGTGTATGGCAGAGAGAGAGAGAGAGAGAGAGAGAGAGAGAGAGAGAAAGAGAGGGATAGAGAGATACAGAAAGAAATAGACAGAGGGTTAGTTTGGATTTTGTTTCATAGTTTTACTACTTCAATATAAAGAGCTCTGTGATTTGAACAACTTAATAAAAAGATTTAATACAATTTACGACACAAGTATAAGAGAAAAATGCATTTCACATGTTTTTTCTTTCAACAGTTTTTATACCTGAGTTCTCAGAAACTTTCGATTTCAACAGTTACTTCCCTGTAAACATGACGCTGCATTAGGTTTTAACACAGAGAGAGTGAGAGAAAGAGCGAGGGAGAGTGGAGAGAAAGAGAGAGGGAGGGTGGAGAGAGTGAGAGAGGGAGGGTAGAGAGAGTGAGAGAGGGAGGGTAGAGAGAGTGAGAGAGGGATAGAGAGAGAGGAGAAGAAGAAGAAGAAGTAGAAAGGGGAAATTGAATAGCGCCACTCAGTTTGAGACAAATAGGGAGTAAAATACTGACATAGATAGGCACATAAAGATATAACATCACGAAATTGAGAGCAGAGAAACAAAGAAGTTAGAGACAGAGAAAGAGTGACATAGTGAGTGGAAGAGAAAGAACCGCATGAAAAAGAAAGAAATAGCTACATACATTTAGAGAAGAAACAGTGAGTAATATTCTGACATACACAGAGATATAAAGGTATAAAATAGATCATAATTCATAGGACCAAGCCAAACAAAAAGAGAGAGAGGGAGAAAAACAAATTGATACTAGACAGACATAGGACACAGAGAGATAGAGACAGACAGATGGACAGAGAGAGAGAGAGAGAGAGAGAGAGAGAGAGAGAGAGAGAGAGAGAGAGAGAGAGAGAGAGAGATAAAGAGGTACAGTCAGAGACATAGAGTCAAAGAGAACAAACTTGAAAGAAAACAAAGAAATAACTACACACAGTTAGAGAGAAAGAATGAGTAATATACTCACTTACAGGCAGACATAAAAGGAATAAAAATGTATAGAAAAGGAGAGATGAGACACAAAAATTATAAAAGAGTAAAAGAGGGAGGGGGAGGGATGGCAAGAGACAGACAGTGAAAGAGGAAGAACCGGAAAAAGAAGAAAGAAATAGCAACACAACAGTGAAAAACTGCTTGGACAGTTGCGTGAGACGCTTGCAGTATGTAAAAATCAACTGATCAAAGCTCCTCTTATGGCATGTAACAATTAAACCGCCATAACTATACCTTTGGGACAATGATGAGGTCCATAGACAGGAATCCAACACAATCGCCAGAGAGACTAAGTCAAAAGTCGCTTTTTCCTGATTGCTGAAGATAAGTGAGATTGGGGCAGATGCTACTTTTGTTCTGACTTTGGTTTAACAAAGGCTTAAAGTACAGCTTAAATGCGACAGATTTCTTCTCAGTTCATGTAGTAATAAAGCCCAGTGCACACAATAGATGTGGTTCCAGGTTGGTTTTTTGTATGTCAATACAATTCATAGTCAACATTTAGCACTATCTCCAAAAGTTCACTCCAAGATTAAGTAAAAGCAGATTTTAATTTAGCGTTTAGTACGTTCAAAATTATATAAAAAACGAAACAACAACAACAACAACAACAACAATAATAGTAATAATAATAATATAACAATAATAAAAATAATAATAATAATGATGATGATAATAATAATAATGATAATAATAATAATAATAATAATAATAATAATAATAATAATAATAATAATAATAATAATAATAATAATAATAATAATAATACTAATAATAGTAATGAATAGTCACGTGTACCTTAAATGTATGAAATGGGATCCAAAAGGACGATTTCCGTACTTTATCAATCAAAAAAATCTCTCTATCCTTCATAACTACACTGAATAACTTGCGGAGCGCGTCATGCATTATGAAGAACGCTGCTATTGCACCCAAATCAACCCGAAATTTATAGCCTATAAACGAGATACTTGGAAATAACAAAAACAAAAAAATAGCGACTCACAGTTATAGACGAGCACTCATTAATAGGTTAATTTAGAAAGGGGCTTAAAGATAAACAGAATATTAAAAAATGTAAGAAAAGATGCAAAGATGAAAGAGAGAGGGAGAGAGAGAGAGAGAGAGAGAGAGAGAGAGAGAGAGAGAGAGAGAGAGAGAGAGAGAGAGAGAGAGAGAGAGAGAGAGAGAGAGAGAGAGAGAGAGAGAGAGAGAGAGGTGTGACGGCGCCCAAATAGGCAAACCCCATAGAGGGGCGTGGAGGATTTCAGCGGCATATTCCCTCAGGATCGATTTATTTTTTTTTATAACAAAAGAGGAGTACAACAATAAAACAAAACAAAAAAATAAAAGGGGGTGAAGGTTTCCAGCCACGATCCTCCGCCATATAGGCACTCTCGGTATCGCCTACTCATCCAACACCACATTGACGAAGTACCCTAGTCGCCGGTACCTCTGAGGAGGTTGCGGTTCTCACACACCCGTCCGACAAAACTTCCCTCCCAGCATCTATTCTCCAATGTATAACGAGTGTATTATGGGAGGAGCCACACCAGACCCAAGGCATACATGACGACTGGCGCGCGCCGTCATAGCGTGTGGACCTTGACCGTTTTACGGGTCTTAACACCGTTAGGGATTAGAGCCAGTTCTTGGTTCGTTACCTAGCCAAGCTTACAGTCTATTAACAATTGGAGGGCTTTATATAGTAACCTAATGGGAAGTCTAATTTAATGCAGTTTACTTAGAGTGCATATTGATGGATTGTACTAATTAATTTAATTAATTGACTTGGTTAGAGCTGTTAAATTTGACAAAATTGTAGAGCCATTTTGTTTACCTCAATTAAAAAAATGGTTTTGTGACATTTACTCATGATTTCTTCATAACAAAAAATTTCACCCTCTTAACGTTGCTGTTACAGACAAGTCACTCAAAGTAACAATGGCCTCCACTGTGTTTACATCAGTGAACTTGTTTACATAATGAACGAACTACTGAGTACTAGTCAGGCTGTCTTCCACCCTAGCCAGAATATTGGCAAAGTGAGAAACACTGCTTCCTTTTATCTTTTCCAACTAAAATATTTCTATGTCTGTAGCTTATGTCTGCAAACGTTTTCACGAGTTGGTTTTAACACAAATATACAAAGAAAGGATTTTCTCCGTGTTTCAACTTTATGTTGTCATTTTCAAATTCTCTTTCCAACCATTTTGTCTTTTATGAAGCCTTAAAAACACATGTTCCTTAGTCTCAGGAGAAACTGAAAATTCACGTTCTTACTTCTTTACTTATCACATAGCCAGGCCCCTTTGCTCTCTCTCTCTCTCTCTCTCTCTCTCTCTCTCTCTCTCTCTCTCTCTCTCTCTCTCTCTCTCTCTCTCTCTCTCTCTCTCTCTCTCTCTTTTTTATAGTTACTGATGTGTGTTTTGCAACCTCATATTGAAAATTGAAAGAGAAGAGGAAAACAAAACAAAACAACAAAACAAAAAACTAAAGCAGTTCGGAAAAAGGCATGTGTGTAGAGACGACCCTTACACATAATAATAGGTAAACTAGATATGGGACAATCAGGATAACGCCCTCCCCCTCTGTCCCACTCCTGAAATCTCCATATCTACTCAACCGACAATCATTCCTCTCCGCATAGTTCCTCAATCGTCTGTTGGTTTTACTTCATCCCTCGATCTTTTCCAAATTGCTTGTCCTCTCTTTATATCAGAAGAAAATCGCCACATTTTCCTCTCTGTTATACCTCTTTTTTCTTCCATTGTCCATCATAATTCCTATTCCACTTTATGATTTCGCCCCAACTTTATCTAATATATATATATATATATATATATATATATATATATTTTTATATAAATCAAAAGCGACAACCACCTCTAGATCCCTGCTGACAAGACAAACAACTATTATAAACTCAATAAAGAACAAAATGAAAACCTCATAACTAAAAATATACAGAAATAATACACGAAATCTAACAAAACCATTCAATTGCAAATCACAGTGAAGCACAAATGAAATGCAGAGTGACTTGAACTCAATGACAGAATGAATACTATACACTCAAGAGAGAAGCATATTACCCTCAAAGACAACAAGACAAATTTTAAAAATAAACCAAGCTGCAGACCCATAAACCATTGCAAGCCTGAACGGACAGGAATCAACAAGCAAATTGTAGAGAAAATTGTTCTTGATATCAAATCAAAGACAAGCATCAACTCGTGGAAAAATACAAAAGATGTAATAGACTAGTTCAACAACATTGACAAAAAGAAAAGCCACACAATGATTTGCTTTGGCATATGTGATTTCTATCCATCCATATCGAACATATGCACAGCAATTTGCCTCAAAATACTCGATGATTACAGATGAACAAGCCCACATAATCAAACACACCATGAAATTTATGTTATACAAGGACGGAAACGCATGGTGTGAAAAAAAACCTTCAAACTTCGATGAAGCCATGGGAATTTTTTTTTTTTCGAGAGACAGATGAATAGGAAAAAGATAAATTTCATTATGCTTAAGCTAGTATTGACTACACGTAATAATTTTACACATGTATTCATTCTAGCACAATCTGACCTACACGTATTTAGCTTGGGTGCAAGACAAATGTCATAACCAATTTCTACAGATTTATCACATAAATGGATGGATTCACTTCAGATAGCTATCATGTTTGAGGTTGTTTTTTTCTTTATTCATGCCTTATTGTTCATTAGAAATACACTGTATATGACATCTTCATAAAGAGTCTGTCAGATAAAAAAATTTGAATTTGAAAAAAAGAAAAAACTCAGCTCTTTAGTCTAACTATTTCAAAATCAACGGAGCTGAAAATGTAAAAAAAAATGATATCTCATCAGATCAGAGAACACTTATATTTTCGGACAATTTTCACCCCTAAAAAGTTTAGAAAAGTTATAAGTGTTGTAAATTCGAATGTTTTTCAATGAGATAACAGCAAAATGCATTCATTTTTTGTGGAGGTGGGGCAGAAGATGTATCACAGATGACAAGATTAAATACTTTTAAAATGTTCATAATTACTAAAGCAGCAAGAAAAAAACTCCACAAAAACATGCAGTTTAAAATGAGACAAAAGCCTGGTTATATATATTTCAAATCAGAACACTTTTTAGGTGCACATTTAATATGCGATAGCGTCATACATAAAATTAATCCATAAATTAACAATACCATAACCCTTTTCTATTCGATTGACAAATTTAAAAGAATACATAAATTCTCAACAACATTTAAGTCAGAACCAGCCAAGAGCTCCATATCAGACAATCATCTTACTTGTCTCCCAAACTGTCAAATCACTTACCCTATTTCACATTTGCATCTCACAATTCCATCTGGGCACAAAACTAGACTGACTGTCCCTTCCCACACAAAACAGATTGCAGATTTAAATATGTCCTCGTCAATACCGTATACAATAGCAAATTTGCGATAGGATGCAATACTTTTAGCAAAGATCTCTTTAAGTGATGTATGCTCAAAGGCCGCAAGTTAATATTGACCGCTCTATGTCTTATCTAGCAGGAAGGTCCATAAAAACTTTACCTTAAAATATTTCGATTTTCTTAAATTTTCTATGACTGGAAAAAAATGAGAGTACTTTTCAAGAGTAGGTACAAAAGATGATCCAACAGAACTAATCTTTGATCAACTAAGATTGGTTCTCAGTGCAATGTGGATGCAAAGGAATGTTAAATTAAATGCCACAGATTTTGATGGATTTAAAAAGAAAAGAAAAAAACTATTGAAAATGAGAAAGCTGCAGATTTTTTAATGGCGTAGAATCTCTAAAACATTCCTTTCCTTGATTATTTCAATTCAGGCAACTCTCATCTCATTCAAAAAAAAATGAAAAGCCATTATTTAGAGTTAAGAGTCAACAATCTAGTTGGATTTTCTGTCACAATTTTGCCCTTACAATTGATAAAAAAAAAATTACATCAATAGTAAAGGCCATAGTTTCCTTCCATATTATTGCTAAATGAACCTTCTTCTATAAGAATCAGGAAACCCTCTGCCTTTTGCCAAGTAAATACTCTGCTCAAGTCCAGGGGTAGAGGGTGTCAGGGGAAATTGGAGTGGGAGGATACTTTGGCAGTTGGCCTAGCCTCAGGTGTATTTACTTCAGATGTGTAGCATGAAGACGGAGGCGATGAAGATGAGAGACATGACAAGGACGGGAACAGGGCTACTGTGAAAAGAAGGGTAAAAATCATGGCATGAAATAAGGGCATAGTCCATACATATGTTGACATTTTAAATGAAAAGCAATCAAACTTAAGAACTTATCACAATTTTTTTGTTGCTTTATTTCCACAAAGGAGCTGGTCTTACCAAAGGAATGTCCTTAACTTCTCAATGCAAAAGCAATTATTAGACAAGGGATACTAAATTATAAATGTACTCTCCGGTGATAATGACGAATTAAACAGATTCATCAGTAATAAGTCTCATAACAGTGGAACAGATCAAAACACCACGTTGTCTAATGAATAATAATAAGGGGTGTGAACACCCAAACTCTATTAAATATCTCATCCATTTTTCTTGCATAGATTGTAAAAGCTGTTATCGTTTACTTTTATGTTGATGTATCATTTAAAAGGATTGTACTAAATTGAGGCTCGCTAGAGGGATGCATAAAAAAAAATAGAGAAGGAAGTAGGATTATCATAATTTTCCTCTATATCCCTTTTACCAATCATGAGCTCAGTGCTATCAAGTATGCATCTTATCGTATGTCCATTTTTCAGGCCCACTCAAATTTTATCCCAGTTTTAGAAGGGGATAAAATTAAATGCTGTGGTTTGCCTTGAAAATTATCAAGATTAATGCCCCTGTTTGTCACAGATACAGATAAAGGAGGATTCGCCGGTTTAACTTAGTCACAGTGAGCCTGCAAACATTCAAATTGACTTTACTCTAAATTACAAAACTGGAGATACAGCAAGATAGCACTGGGCTCGCACAATGGTGATCTAATGGTGACTAAATCAAATGCTTTGAATTTTGCAACAAATAAGGGTACAAAAGAGAAGGGTTACTGCATAATTTTATCAGTTCCTGAACCTCTTTCAGGTAAAAATTTCAATGCAAGTTCAATTTCAAATTCTGTTGAGCCCCATAAAGATTTCCTGTATGAAATTTAACCTCATTCCTGCATAGAAACCTGAACCTTTACAAAGGCTGTCAAGTGAATTGCTTGCTTGGCTCTATGATGTAAAAAAAAGAGAAACACAGAATATATCTGATTTATAAAATGTCTTTCTTGTTTTCCTGGGAATCTTACTTGGAAATGCACAAGAGAAGGGAGGCATGGCTTTATCAAAGGTTGTACCATAACTTGTGCCTGACACTGACCTCAGCTATTTGCTTTTTGAGCTGTTCATTCTCATTTAGATTCCTCTGGTGTCTCTCCTCTTCCTCCCGACTGACCAGGGAAGCAGTCAGACTCTTTACCATCTGACCATCCCTCTTTGAATGTTGCAGGATTTCTTTAATCTAGTCAAAAGGAAGGAATTTTTTTGTTTAAATGTTAGAGAAACTTGTTGCAGATATAAAACATGTCAAAAAGAAAAAGGGCAGAGTCCCGAAAAGTCATAGAAAGACACAGGTAAGACAGACACATATCGAGGGTATCTATATACATTGAGACTTGGAATAAATACCTGGGTATAACCTGGAAGATGGGAATCTAGATTTGCTATTGTTTTAGGAGTTATTACTTTTTTCCTTTAGACAATAAGAATTTTACAAAGAACTGAAATAAGCCTGAGAAGCATATCATTGTCTTTTCATTTTATACTACTACGGTTTGCCCCTTCTGAAGATCCTCTTTGCAACTGACAATGATTATCAGGCATACCATCCTTGTCATTTATCCATTCCGTTTTAAATGTTCATGGATTTTGCTGGTCATCTTTAATGAAGAATAAATTTTCAGATCAAATTTGCAAGGCCAACTAGTAAAACACCTTTAGAAAGCTTCTTTTGTAAGGTATGTGATGACTAAATAATATCTTTGTCACTTATTTCAGTTGCAAAATAGTTCCTATCAAAGAAAACACATATATCGGTTTATAATTCTATGGAAGGTAATAAATTTGTTTGGCATTTCATAGTTAAAAAGCCATTTGCTTTAAAAATACTGGATTTTTCCTTAACACAATTTAAAAGTTAACACCCACATGGAGCGTCAATTATATTTGCTGAAACATTGCAAATATTTGCTACAGAGAAAACACTCTCAAAGAGCCTTGGTGTTGACTAAAATTTTTACACATATTACAGACCTAAATCAGTATAAAAAGATGCAAAAACCAGAAAGCCCATACCTTTTATAGTTTTCTTTATGATTATCTACAATTGTGCTATAATTCAATGTTCCCTCAAACTTTTTGATGGCATGTTTAAAAACATCTTGCATGTATTTTTGTTATTTTTTTGCGTTTGTTGTCAGATCCAGGCGGCAATAAGAGAGATGATATTAGGCAAATCAACAGGCCCTAGCAGTAAATCAGTGAAACTTTTGGGGCACCTGAAGACTACAGAATTCATTCGATCACAGCATAACTCAACAAAATCTATGACTCAGGTCAGATTCCACCAAATATTCCCAAATCCATATCTATGGCACTGCCAAAAGAAACCAGGGGCAGCAGAGTGTGAATTGCACATAATGAATAGTTTTATGAGTCATATCACCACCATACTTCTAAGAATGATCATGATGTGAGTCGGAAACAAAACCAAACCAGGAATAGCAGAGGAACAGTGAGGAGGGAAAAGGTACAAGTCCAATCCTTAATCTTGAACTATGATTGAACCAGCCCTAGAAGAACAAAAAGAGGTATATCTGTGCTTTATTGACTATGCAGAGGCATTTGACAAAATACGACACGGTGAGATAATCACACAAACGCATTTGAAGATAGATGGAAAAGATCTAAGAGCAATTTAAAACATGTACTGGGAACAGACAGCAGCAATGCGAGTTGATGGAGAAATCAGCTCATTTAAAAAAAAAAACCAAAGCGTTGTGTCACACAAAGATGTGTGCTTTCCCCAGACCTTTTCTCTCCTTACTGTGAAATTATTATCTAAAACCTAGAAAAATATCCAGGAATTGAAGTAGGAGGGTACAACGTGCACAACGTGAGATACGCTGCTGAAACTGTATTAATTAGACATCTTGGAAGAAGAAAGCAGAAAGAAAGGGTTTGAAACAAAAAGCAAAAAGATAGAAGTAATGATGGTCAGTCACAGCAATGTGCATCCACACATCAACATCTTTATTAAAGGGAATAAACTCAAGCATGGGATCAATTCAAATACTTGGGTACTTCAATGTCAAGTGATTCAATGTATATTGGCTATCTGGTCTGAATTTGATGCTTACTTATGATTTAAGTAGAAGAAAACTAGAAAAAAAGACTGAGCATTTGTCCCCACCATTAATGGAACATTGTAGATGCTAATGCCATAAAATCTGGAGCCATTGACCTGTTTAAGCCTCACGCTCTGGGTCTCATAGGCCAGAAAAATGCAAAGATGAGCAGGACAACCTTGTAGCCAAACACAACACTTGGACCCAGTGAACCAATCACAGATGAAAGTTGATGACAGAGTCTGGGATTATGAAAACTGATAATGTTGATAGAGTCTATTAGAAGGTATTGTGATCAGTACAGCATAGATCATTTGAGTTTGAACCTGCAATAGATTAGGGAGTTTTTTTTCTAAACTAATAAGTAAAACTGACTGAAACAGTGCGCTCAATGATCTTTCAAATGCAAAGTCTAAGATCATGCAAGGAAGTCTAAAAAATTTAAATATGCAAATATATCAAGACATACCAATAAGGTATAAGATCTCCATACTATACATAGACATATAAATATTTTCAAATTTTCAACCTATCTTATCTCATTGCTTTAATGTTATGTTAACCATGTGTTTTTCCTGAAAATATAATCAATCTGTGTCACATGCTAGCACTGAGTATACAAATACCAAACCTCTGCAAAAAAAAACAACAAAAGTACAACTGGACTTACCAGTGAATTATTCCACCTGAGTCCATGCAATGTGGTCTCCTTTAGGCCTGAAAGCCTCATTATGCATATTCCCAGCAGTTTTGTAGAATTCATAGCGCGATAAATGGCATCCGTTATCTCTTCAAAGTCTTCAGGCATCGTCCCTCTTTCCTCCAATCTGGTTTAGTTGAATTTCATTCCTCTTTCTCCAGTCTGGTTTAATTGAAAAAAACAAATAGGTGTCATTATTGTAATTTTATGTTTTCTTTCAAGTCTAGCAAACTAAAAATTACACTGTGGAACAAAAAATTAAATTTTGTTCTCTGCATTGGACTTGAGACCTGTTTTATGGTAATTTGGGGTCACTGATTCCAAATATGGCATCAGTTTTTTTTCTATCAGGTCAAGTTTTTTTTGCAATGGGCTGAAATATTTTTTGTCATATATTGACTTTCTATATATGTAATAACAATTAAAATCAGAACAAGAACAATTAAAAGTTCACCAAAAATATATGCATAGCTTTTATACAATATTAGAATAGATGAAAAGAAAGATACGTGTAATTTAAAGTCATGATTTAAATAATAAATTATTATTCAACTTGAAGAATTTTGGTGAAAAAGTTATATTCTGAGTGACTTTACTCTGGACCAAACTTTCGTTTGATCGATCTTCTGGAATGGGCTTTTCCAAAGCATTTTCATTGAATACTCCAGCAATAGTCTGCCATCATGTGGATATCCCATCGTTTTTGGTATCTCTCTTCCATAACTTTAATATCTTGATGAAAACGCTCGGCCTGCTCATCGCTGACTGCTCCTAAATTGTCAGGAAATTGCTCTAAATGACTGTTAAGAAAGTGCACCTTTATACTCATGTTGCAGCCGAGTTTGTGATAGTTCTCCAACATTGTTTCAACTATGTTTCTATAGTCATCAGATTTAGTGTTACCTAAAAAGTTCTCAACTACAGAAACGAAGGACAACCATGCTTGTCTTTCAGTTTTATTCATTGAATTGAGGAAAGCGTTGTCCTTCATAAGTTGTCTAATCTGTGGACAATCAAACACACCTGCTTTTATTTTCTCATAAGAAAGCGCTGGGAATGACTCACACAAGTACTTAAAGCAATAGCCATCAGTATCGAGAGCTTTTACAAAATGCTTCATAAGGCCCAGTTTTATGTGCAGAGGCGGGAATATAATCTTTCTGCTGTCGACAAGAGGTTCATTGATGATGATGTTCTTACCAACTGTCAGGAGTTTTCTTACAGACCAGTCTTTTTCAAATTTTGTTCCTAGTGTCTCTCTTTGGCTCTGCTGTCCCACAGACAGATGAAACAAGGATATTTTATACGGCCACCTTGTTGACCTAGCACGAAATTGACCATTTTAAGGTCAACATAGCTGTTCTTAAAAAGTTCCAAAACTGCGACTAGATTTGCTAAACATTTTGAATGGAATGACGATACACAATATACAATGAACACAGTAACACTGGAACAGACAGAGTGAAAAAACTAATCATATTATGGAAACCAGATTATAAAAAAACATGACAATAAAGGTACGCTTTCTTTCCTCAAATGTTACATTTAAATGTATATTATTCTTTTGATCTTTTAATTTATATATACTTAATTCTTAAGCTGAAATATTTAAATTTAACAGTGTATATAATTTTTTTCATTTTCAACCCTAAACATACCATACATTTTATAATTAGACTTTTTCTTTTAAACTTAACGTACAGCTTGTTACTTCCCTTGGAGATATTTTGTATATAATTACTTCCCCTTAAATTTTGCCGGAGTCATCTGAACAATTTAAAATTCAAGATAACATAAAAACCTGACCTGATATAAAAATATGGATGACATTTTCAGAATCAGCGCTTAAAATCTTTACGGATCAACTTTCAGATCTCATGCAGAAAAAATGTGTGTTCCCCAGTGTTATGAAAAGTTTCTTATGTCAGTATATTTTCCTATTTTTAACCAGGAACTGTGACTCTGTTCCTAGAGTTTTAAACTTTGAGCTCTGGTTACAAGTACCTTATAAAATATCTAATACAACACAATCATGGTTGCTTGTGTTAGAATCACTCCATAGCGGAGTTGTTGTTTAGGTGAGCATCATTATGGGCTATTTAATTGTATATCCTTTAATGACTTAAAACCTTTTTAATTTGAGCATTGTAAGAAATCATCATTGTGAGATTTGAGTGTAAATGTCATATATAACAACATCATATAGGTATATGATTTAGAAAAATCCCTAAAAAATTCTTATGTTGAAATTCAAAATTTTAGAGTTTCATTTGTGTGTAAAATATATCTTTCTTTTTTTAAAGATATCTTCTGTCATCAGATCCATGCTTTATTTCTCCTTTTGTGTGCTAATTACTTTAGGTTATAATATTGAATTACATACTTTCAAGATAAAGCTTCTAAAGGTGTTGAGCATTGACAAATAAAATGGTTATGCTGAGCCTGTAAATAAAGTAATCTATAATGTTTTAATACTGTCTATGTACAGCACAATATGGATTGTACAGCCTTTACACTTTGGTTTGAAAAGTTCTTGCAATTTATAGAAAATTTAAGGTATTGGCTAGCTGAAGTATGGCAGATATTTTATGGGAAGATAATGCAAAAATAAGATTTCTATAAAGAAAAATAATTGAGCTTCAATCCTGGAGAAAGACTTTTTTTGGTGACACTTTTGGAGAGATTTGATATAATTCATGTAACTTTCATGATCATGATAAAGAAAAGGACGAAGAAGACATTGATGAGTTTGATGCTGTCGATGACAGTGCAATACTGATTATCATAAGAGTGGCAAAATAATCTTGAATTCTCTTATATAAAAAAATAAATATACACTTTTTTTTAAAAGCGATGCTTTCTCTGCATTGAAAACCTAAGTACCTTTTCCTCTTCATACATACTTGGCAGATAAACTGTAGAGGGCAACAGCCATAGCTCAGACACCATCTTAGGCCACGGGGACCTTGGGTTACCCTGTGATGTGATGAGACTGATGTCAGGTGTGCTGAGCATCCTATCCAGGTGCTCAGTGAACTGCTGGGCAGTCTGAAGAGAAAAGTATGGGAGGAAATAGGAAGGTTTTACATAGAGAGGAGGAGAGGAGGAGGAAGGAAATGTTCTGGTATATACCTGAATTATCATGTTTTTAGGATTATCTGAGCGGATTAATGACTACAAGATCTGATGGTGATTTATGAACGGTGTGTTTTATGAGACGAAACCATGTAACAATAATATGAAACAATAGCAAGAAAGAGCCTCTATCTCCCGTTTTACAAATGAGATGGATAAACTCATGCCCCATTGTCTTTCCTAAGCTAAAAAAAATATTTATCCTTATGGAGTATAATGATTTCAACACTATTCAACTTTCAGCCAAGCATGTCAATTTCCATGCTGTTTGAACAGTTTACTCTTTCACTTAGCATGCCTAAATCTGTTCCTAAAATACTTACAAAACTTAAGGGACTGGAAGTACTTTCAAAACTGAACTCTGAAATAATATAATATATCTAAAGATTATCTAACAGACCTGAAGTAGACACAATGCCTAAAATAAATCTTCCAAAATCCAACCTTCTCCACTCTACATACCGTCCCAACTTCTGTCATGCTTGGCTCGTGGTACAGTATGATAGACTCTGTGTCCCTCAAGGGCCTCCTATAGCTGCTCCACAGTGCATATGTGGCGATTGTCCTTCACCTTTTACCAGTTGTCCAGGTACCAACCAATGCTGAACCACACATACTTCTCTCCATAAAGTTTCTCCTCCACATCTAAGAAGATCAAATGAGTAAGGATACAATGATACAGTGACATCCTTGACAGAGTGATGTTTCATTTGGTTAATATAATGACTGATACATTGATTGAATGGTAAAGCTCTTTTACAATTGGAAAGCTTTTTGTCTGTTCTGCCCAACCAATTGATCACCTTCAGACAGGGCATAGCATAAAAGGTAAGACCCCAAACTCATCCACTATAGTAGCGCTACTAGGGGGAAATTCCTTTCAGATCTGAAGGAAAATGCTCTACAAATACCAGATTTAGTGTTCTGAGATAACTTCTGCAGTACATATAATGCGGTGATTGTGAAGGTTATAGTGGGATATAAAATAAAAAATTCAAGATAATTGTCAGCCCAACTCATTCAATTGAGTGAAGTGGAGCTGGACTCCAAGTGTGATTAATACAGTATGGACTTTTAGCCTTCACACACCATCTTCACAATTGTCGAAATATCATAGTGATGTCTGTGTCTCAGAAAAGAGAAAAAAAAATGCACATAGAGGTTATAAATGGCCATCTGTATTATCTGCATAGCATGCTATGATTGTTAACAAGGGATACACATCCAGATACAAACCAAAGTAGAAAAAACGATTACAAGTTTCTGTGATTTAGTGCTTTATGATCACACAAAATGAAACACGTTTCCAATATATGTTTCTTCATGTGTTTCCTTAGCAGTGGCTTGCCAATACTAGTAAGATGGTTATACTGAAGAGATAAGTAAAGTATTCTTTAATGTTTTAATTCTGTCTGTACAGTACATCACGGCTTGTATAGCCTTTACACCTTGGCTTGAAAAATTATTGCAATTTGTAGAAAATTTAAGGTATCGCCTACCTGATGTATGGTAAATATATTTTGGGCAGATAATGCTAAAGTAGGGTCTCTATCAAGAAAAATAATTGAGTGTCAATCCTAGAGAAAGACATTTTTTAGTGACACTATAGGAGAGATTAAATAGAATTCATGTAAATTCCATGATCATGATAAAGAAAAGGTAAAAGAAGAAGACATTGGTGATGTTGATATCAGAGATGACAGTGCTATACTGATAATCATAGAATGGCGACACGATCTTGAATTCTCTTATGTAAAAAAAATAAAGATGTATGTTTTTCCTACAAGCCAAACATTCTCTGCAGTGGAAACCTAAGCACTTTTTCCTCTTCACACTTACTTGGCAGCTGCAATGGGGAAGGCAAAGGCCAAAATCCAAAAAACATTATAGACCACAGGGGCCTTGCAGTAGCCTGTGATGTGATGAGACTGGTGACAGGTGTGTGGAGCATCCTATCCAGGCGCTCAGTGAACTGCTGGGCAGTCTGAAGGAAAAAAGTATGGGTGGAATAGGGAGGATTTATATACAGAGGAAGAGAGGAGGAGATAGAAAATGTTCTGGTATATACCTGAATCATCTTTTTCTTTGGATTATCTGAGAGAATTAATGACTCACAGCTATGAGAGTAATTTATGAATAGCTTGTTTATCATGAGACAAAACCATGCAAGATTAATATGAAATAATAACAGGACAGAGCCTCTCTATCTCTCATTTTTCAAATCAGATGGATAAACTCATTCTCCATTGTCTTTCCTATGTAGAAAAAACATTTATCCTAATGTAGTATAATGGTTTCAATACTTTTCAACTTTCAGCCTAGCATACCAACCTACGTACTTCTATGCTGTTTGAACAGTCTCCTCTGTCACTAAGAATACCTAAATCTGTTACTAAAATTCTTGAACCTCTATCAGGTAAAAATTTCAATGCAAATTCAATTTCAGATTCTGTTGAGCCCCATAAGGGTTAGGACAGGATTACAAAGGCTGTAAAGTGAATTGCTTGTTAGCTCTATGATGTAAAAAAGTGAAACACAGAATATCTCTGATTTGTGAAATGTCTTCCTTGTTGTCCTGGGAATCTTTCTTGGGAGTGCACAAGAGAAGAGAAGTACGGTTTTATTAAAGATTGTACCATAACTTGTGCCTGACACTGACCTCAGCTTTTTGCTTTTTGAGCTGTTCATCCTCATTTAGATTCCTCTGGTGTCTCTCCTCTTCCTCCCGACTGACCAGGGAAGCAGTCAGACTCTTTACCATCTGGCCATCCCTCTTTGGATATTGCAGATTTCCTAATGTAGTCAGAAGGAAGGAATTTTTTTGTGCAACTGTTAGATATACCTGTTACAGATATAGCAGCATTTCAAAAAAAAGAGGGCAGATTCCCCAAAAGTCATAGAAAGACATAGGTTTCAGGCAAGACAGACACACATCTTGGGTATCTATATACATTGAGATTTGGATTCAAAATATCTGGGTATAACCTGGAAGATGGGAAACTGTACATTTGCTATTGATCTACAGTTTTAGGAGTTATTACTCTTTTCCTTTAGACAATAAGAATTTTGCAAAGCACTGAAATAAGCCTGAGAAGCATATCTTTGTGTTTTCATTTTATACTGAGATGATTTGCCCCTTCTGAGGATTTTCTTTGCAACTAACAATGATTATCAGGCATACCATCCTTGTCATTTATCCATTCCGTTTTAGATGTTCATGGATTTTGCTGGTCATTGGTGACAAAGAATAAATTTTCCAGATCAAATTTGCAAGGGCACCTTGTAAAACACCTTTAGAAAGCTTCTTTTGTAAGGGGTGTGATGACTAAATAATATCTTTTCGCTTACTTCAGTTCCTACCAAAGAAAACATACATATAACTTTTTACCTATAATATATATATATATATATATCAATTTAAAATTCTATGGAAGGTAATAAACTTGTTTGGCATCATATAGGTAAAAAGTAAAAATACTGGATTTTTCTGAAACACAGATTATAGGTGAACACCCACATGGAGTGCCGACCATATTTACTGAAACATTGCAAATATTTGCTACAATGCAAACACCTTCAAAGGAAAAATGTGGACCAAAATTTGTACACATATTAAAGACCTAAATCAGAATAGTAAGATGTAAGAACCAAAAAGTCCATACCTTTTATAGTTTTTTTTTTATGATTATCTACAATTATGCTATAATTTGATGTTGACCAAAACTTTTTGATGCCATGTTTTACAAAAAAAAAAAAGAAAAAAAGCAAGCCAAATTGTTTAATAAAAAACATCTTGTGCGCATATTCTTTGTTATTTTTTGCATTTGTTATGAGATGCGGGCAGCAATAAGAAATATGAAATTAGGCAAATCAACAGGCCCAGGCAGTATGTGAGTGGAACTTTTCGAGGCACATGAAGACTAAGGAATTGATACGATCACTACATTACTCAGCAAAATCTATGACACAGGTCAGATTCCACCAAACATTTCCAAATCCATATTTATAGCACTGCCAAAAGAAACCAGGGATAACAGAGTGTGAATTGCATATAATGAATAGTTTTCTGAGTGATATTATCAAAATACTTTTAAGAATCATCATGATGCAAGTCGGAAACAAAATCAAACCAGAAATAGCAGAGGAACATTGTGCAGGGAAAATGCAATCCACTCTTGAACTATGATTGAACAAGCTCTGGAAGTACAAAAAGAGGTAAATCTGTGCTTCATTAATTGTACAGAGGCATTTGATAGAGTACAACATGATGAGATAATCAGACAACTAACACAGTTGAAGATAGATGGAAAAGATCTCTGAGTGATCAAAAACATGTACTGGGAACAGACAGCAGCAATGCAGGTTGATGGGGAAATCAGCTCATAAAAAAATAAAGTGTGGTGTCACACAAGGACGTGTGCTTTCCCCAGACCTTTTCTCTCCCTACAATGATATTATTATGCAAAGCCTAGAAGGATATCCAAGAATTAAAGTAGGAGGGCACAACGTACACCACTTGAGATACGCTGCTGCTGTATTAATTAGACATCTTTGAAGAAGAAAGCAGAAAGAAAAGGTTTGAAATGAAGAGCAAAAAGATAGAAGTAATGGTGGTCAGTCCAAGCAATGAGCGTCCAAACATCAACATCTTTAATAAAAGGAACAAACTCAAGCAAAGGAATCAATTCTAATACTTGTTTATGTTAATATCAAGTGACGGACGTAATTTTCACTGAAATTGCATCATTTCAACAGCCTGTAAACATGATGCTGTATTAGTGTTTTAGATTTATTTAAAAGATTTCATGTGCTTGCTGAGTGATTAAATCTTGGCTGAAAGCATTAAGTCCTTTCACATGGACTGAGAATCCCATCAGAAGGAGAAGTAGGAAAGGGGAGGGGAAAGGAGGGGAGGAGAGAGAGAGAGAGAGAGAGAGAGAGAGAGAGAGAGAGAGAGAGAGAGAGAGAGAGAGAGAGAGAGAGAGAGAGAGAGAGAGAGAGAGAGTAGGATGAGTGACAGAAGCACTGAAAGCGATGAGGGATAGAGATGTGTTGAAAGTCATGATTGCCTATGCTAAAGAGCACGGCACCTGATTGATTGATTGATTGATTGATGAGTTCAAAAGACAATTTTCCCTTCTGTTGAACGAGATTTGGATACAGGCGTCTATCTTGCCATTTTACTTAATTTCCCTTCTCTTTATCTTTTATCATATTTGTAATGGTACTAGATCTTGAGGTTTAACTTCAATAACTCAACACCCACTTTGGAAATACTTTGTATGAAACGAAACAAACTGTGACTGTACAGTAGGCCTTACAAGACTGTTCCCACAGCAGCTGTGAGCATAGTTATTGTCCAAAAACTTTGGTCCATGTGCTCTCACGGGTGTGGGAACCTGCTCAGCAATAAAAAAAAAAATGCTTGGACAGTTGCGTGAGACGCTTCCAGTGTCTAAAAATCAACTGATCAATGCTGCTGTTATGGCATACAACAATTAAAAAGTAATAACAATACCTGTGGAATTATGATGAGGCCCATGACAGGAAGCTGCACAACACAAAGGCCAGAGAGACTAAGTCAAAAGTCGTGTTTTCCTGATTGCTGAAGATGGGCCAGATTGGGGCACTAATAACATACAGCACCTGTAATGTTTCACATAAGCAAAATTCTCATTTAATTTAATGTTAATAAGCACCCTGTTAAATACTTATTTACAAAATACTTGAGCTTACAAAAAAATAACAGTACTCTGAAATACAGGCTTATCAAAACCAGTTCAATTAAAAAAAATTCTAAAGTGTTAAAATGTGACTTGTGCATGCTGAAATATACTAAATTTATTTTGACTTTTTAAATATATTCATAAAATCTGAAGTTTTAAAGAAATAAACAGCTAAAGTGTTCAGTTATATAACTTTCTTGAGAAGCCTAAAGTGAAATATCTAGTTCAAAATGCTTATTAAATTTCAAGGCTTTTTTTTTAATTCTTCCGGCTTCCCTCCTCCTTCCTATCTTTGAATTCTTCAAATATAATTTTTCTCTACGAAAGATTTTAAATCTTGATACCTGAGGTTTTTTGTTAAAAAATAGTTGTATACTGTGCCAAGTCTAGTAATATATAAACTAAGCATATCTTAAACAAAAAGCAAGCAGCAACATAAAAAATATACATTGTGATGTTTAAAAAAAAAGTAAACTGGCCATTTTTTTGCATCTCATTTACAAGACAGCTCAACATGTCTTCATAATGTGGGAAAAGCATATCAAGGAAAATTTGATAACAATGCCATTACTTCGAAAATGTTTGTGCTGTAAAAATTTGAAATTGATTCCACGCAACTTGGCAATCTGGTATGAATTTCATGCCTACTTATGTTTTTAAATAAAGGAAACTACAAAAATATGACTGAGCATTTGTCCCCTCCATTGTTGGAACTGAATGACTCTTCCTTGACAATGTCTTAAATAATTAATGAGAGTCACTGAGAGTTTTTAAACAAGATTCTCAATGAAAATCCATTTAAAAAGTATCAGCTTAGTTAGCTTACGATATTTACGCAACTGCTGCTTTCTATATTTTCTAAACAGCCAAAAACCTTGTGGATTCCAAGAAAGCCCTTTACTTTCTAATTTATCTAAATGTATATAAAAATTGAAAGGAATGAAATTGCTTTTGGTTACTCGCCACAACATTGTCGATGCTCATTCAAACAAATCTGGAGACATTGACCTGTTAAAGCCTCACACCCTGGATCTCATAGGCCAGGAAGATGAGCAAGATACCCCTGTAGCCAAACACCACACTTGGACCCAGTGAAACAATCACAGATGAAAGTTGATATCAGAGTCTGGGATTATGAACACAGATCGTGTTGATGGAGTCTGTCTGTTAGAAGGTATTGTGATCAGCATAACATGGACCATTTGAGTTTGAAACTGCAATAGACTAGGGAGTTTTTCTAAATTGATAAGCAAAACTGATTGTACCAGTACAGTCAATCATCTATTCAAATGCAAAGTCAAAGATCATGCAAGGTCTAAAAAATTAAAATATGCAAACATATCAAGAGGTATAAGATCTACATACTATACATAGACACATAAATATTTTCATAAAATAGTATACAAAAAAAGAGAGATTGTTGAAAAAGATTTAAAGGCAGACAAGATTTTCAAATCTTTATGAAAAATATTTATCTTCTTTCCTCTATCTCTTTGACATCCTTTTACTTCCTGTTATTCCCATTTTTCTTTACTATTTCTTCTCATGACAAAGTGTTGAACCTGAATAAAGATTATATTTCTATGTCTTTTCAAATCTTGACCATGTGTTTTTTTTCTGAAAATTTAATTAAGCTGAGTCGTGTACTAGCACCGAGTATACAAATACCAAACCTCTGCAAAAAAAGGGAAACTAGTACAAGTGGACTTACTGGTGAATTGTTCCACCTGGGTCCATGCAATGTGGTCTCCTTTAGGTGTGAAAGCAACATTTCGCATATTCCTAGCAATTTTGTAGAATTCATAGCACAATAAATGGCATCCGTTATCGCTTCAAAGTCTTCAAGCATCATCCCTCTTTCCTCCAATCTGGTTTACTTGAATTTCATCCCTCTTTCCTCCAATCTGGTTTAGTTGAAAAAATAAATAAGTGTCATTATCTAATTTTATTTTTTTTCTTTAAAGTTTAGAAAAGAGTAAAATATTATGTAAAGTTTCTTTTGTCAGTACATTTTCCTAATTTTGTGCCAGAAACTGCTACACTATTTCTTCAGTTATAAACCATGAGCTCTAGTTAAAAGTACCTTATGAAATGTCTAATACAATATAATCATGGTTGCTTGTAATAGAGTCACTCCGCAGCAGATTTGTTGTTTAGATGAGCATAGTATGGACTATTTCAATTTGATTTCCTTTAATGCTTAAAACCTTTTTAATTTGAGCATTGCAAGAAATTATCTTAGTGAGATTTGAGTGCAAATGTCATAAATTAAAAACACCATTCTGTTATATCTTTGGAAACCTCCATACAAAAATACTGAAGTTGAAAAATTTGAATTTTTTAGAGTATCATTTGTGTGTAAAATACATCTTCGTTTCTACTTTAGTGTGCAAGTTACTTTAGGTTATTGTTTTCAATTACATACTTTCAAGACAAAGCTTCTGAAGTATTATGAGCATTAACAAACAAAGATGGTCATAGAGAACCGATAAGTAAAGTATCCTATAATGTTTTAATTTTGTCTATGTACAGCACATCACGGCTTGTATAGCCTTTCCACCTTGGCTTAAAAAATTATTGCAACTTATACAAAATTTTAGATATTGGCTAGCTGAAGTATGGCAAATACTTTGTGGGCAGATAATGCTAAAGCAAGGTTTCTATAAAGCAAAATAGTTGAGTTTCAATCCTGGAGAAAGGCTTTTTTTTGGTAACACTATGGAGAAATTTAAAAGAATTCATGTAAATTTTTTTTATTTTGACAAAGAAAAGGAAGAGGAATAAGACATTGATGATGTTCATGTTGG
This sequence comes from Elysia crispata, assembly GCA_033675545.1. Lineage (NCBI taxonomy): Eukaryota > Metazoa > Mollusca > Gastropoda > Plakobranchidae > Elysia > Elysia crispata. The sequence continues at coordinate 26,536 of JAWDGP010003016.1, read as the reverse complement.
AGATGACAGTGCAATACTGATAATCATAAAAGTGACGACACAATCTTCAAGTCCTTATATAGAAAAATAAATATAGATCTATTTGTTTTTAAACAAGTGACGCTTTCTCTACAGAAAAAGTAAAATACCTTTTCCTCTTCATACATACTTGACAACAGCATTGGGGAAGGCAAAGGCCATGACTCAGACAACATCATAAGCCACAGAGACGTCAGGGTATTCTGTGATGTGATGAGACTGATGTCAGGCTTGTTGAGCATTCTGTCCAGGCCCTCAGTCAACTGCTGGGCGGTCTGAAGGAGAAAAGTATGGGTGGAATAGGGTAGGTTTACATAGAGAGGAAGAGAAGAGGAGGAGGAAGGAAATGTTCTGGTATATAGCTAAATCATTTTGTTTTAGGATTATCTGAAAGTCTTAATGACTCACAGCTCTGACAGTAATTTATAAATAGCCTGTTCCATGAGACAAAACCATGCAAGAATAATATGCCAAAATAACAGTAAAGAGCCTCTGCCTCCCATTTTTCAAATGAGATGGATAAACTCATTCTCCATTGTCTTTGCTACGCAAATAAAAATATTTATCCTAATGTAGTATAACGGTTTCAATACTTTTCCTTAACTTTCAGTCTAGCATGCCAACTTGTCATGTGATCGGTCTCCTCTGTCACTTAGCATGCCTAAATCTGATTCTAAAATACTTGGAAAACTTAGGGGACTGGAAGGACCTTCAAAAATGAACATAAAGAGAGATTATCTAACAGACCTGAAGTAGACACAAAGCCTAAATCAATCTTATGAAATCCCACCTTCTCCACTCTACTTACCATACCAACTTCTGTCATGCTTGGCTTCTACTGTAGATGATAGACTGTGGTAAAGTCACCCTCAAGGGCCTACTCTAGCTGCTCCACAGTTCATATGTGGCGATTGTCCTTGACCTTGTACCGATTGTCTGGGTACCAACCAATGATGAACCACACATACTTCTCTTCATAAAGTTTCTTTTTACACGCCTGGGAAGATCAAATGAGTAAGAATACAATGATACAGTGACATCATTGACAGAGTGATCTTTCATTTGGTTTCTATAATGACTAATGATTTAATTGATTGGTGTAGCGTCTTTTAAAAAAAGAAAAATTTTTTGCTTCCTTTTGCCTAACCAATTGATCACCTTCAGACAAGGCATAGCATAGGAATAAAAGACCCAAAACTCATCTAAGGAAAGAAATTCCCCACAGTTCTGAAAGCAAATGCTCTACAAAATACCAGATTTAGTGTTCTGAGATAACTTCTGCAGTACATATAATGCAGTGGGTGTGAAAGTTATGGTGGGATATTGAAAAGAATTCAAGATACATGCAACCCAGCTCATTCAATTGAGTATTGTGGGGTTTGAGTTTCAGAGTGATTAATACAGCACTGAGTTTTAGCCCTCACACATCATCTTCACAACTGTCAAAATGGAAATATTATAGTGATGTCTGTGTCTCAGAATAGAGCACACACACACTCACACGCACACAAAGAAAAAAATTACAGGTTATTAATGGCCATCTGCATTATCTCCATAGTACACTATAACCGTTAACAAGGGATGCAAACCTAGATACAAACCAAAGTAGAAAAAATAGATTACAAATTATTGTGATTTAGTCCTTTAAGGTCATATAATATGAAACATATTTCCAACATATGTTTCTTCATGTGTTTCGTTAGCAGTGGCTTACCAATACTAGTAAGAGTCTGGGTGGGTAAGCTTTAACTTCCTTGTGGGTGTAAAGATAATGGGAAAAAAGTAGAAATTTTAAAAAGAATACAGATCTGTTGCATTTATTACCTCTCTTTATGCTTTTTATCTCTCTCCCCCCCTCCCCCAATCTTACTCAATTTTTTAAATTCATTCTTAAACAATTAATTCTATTTCAAAATGAAACCTTCATCACTTAAAAAAAAAAAAAATTAAATTAAAACTGCAATGTATATCAAAACAATATTCATCACATCAAAAAAAGTTTCCTCCATATTGGAAATTTTCATAAACAAGCAAATAAAAAAGATATCCCCAATAGCGTGAAATATTTCATGACCAGGATTAAAATCTATAGGACAGTGTGAGAAATATCATTCCTTCATTCGCCCTCTCTCGAGTTCCAAATAAAAAGTTACCACCCTTAGTCCTCTATGTATTCACTCTTCCCTCCTTTAGCTCTATCCTCTGTCCTCTATTGTCTCCCTCCATCCATGTCAAACAATATCTTTTCTCTATCATCCATCTTTCATTCCTCATCCTCTTTTTGTCTTTCCCATCCTCATTTATCTATTTTTTTCTTCATCCACTACTTTACAGTCATTTCTCTTTATTTGGATAAGCTGACCAGGATCTGGCTTTTCCTGAGATGACCCTGAGCTTTTGGACTGTGGAGCTCCACAGCAATTGTCTACTTGTTTTCCACTTTCATCTCTGGATGTATGATAGGTGACCCCTATCAGTTGGGGTGGATATTATCCACCACTGACAGATCCCTGTCCTGGTGGATGCTGTCATGCTTGTGGTGGTTGAGTTACATGTATGCACGTTTTCTGATTTCTCCTGCAACATGTAGTTTGATTCTTTCACTCGATCTTCCATCTGAAAAAAAGATTAAAAATTGGATGGTCTTATGAGCAATTATGATCGAGACAGAAGCAAAATCAAACCAGACAAACAGAGGAACAGTGTGGAGGGAAAAGGTGCAACAAATGCAATCTGCACCCTTCGAACTACAGTTCAACGGAATCTGGAAATACAAAAGAGGTATATTTGTGCTTCATTGACAACACCGAAGCATAAAACATGTACTGATAAAAGACAGCAGCAATGCGAGTTGATGGGGAAATCAACTCATTAAAAAAATAAAGCCTGATGTCACATAAGGATGTGTGCTTTCCCCAGACATTTTCTCTCTCTATAGTGAAATTATTATGCAAAACCTAGAAGGAAACCCAGGAATTAAAGTAGGAGGGCTCAACTTAAACAACTTGAGGCACGCTGATGACACTGTATTAATGCCCGAAAATAAAGAAGACTTGCAACAATTATTAGACATAGTTGAAGAAGAAAGCAGAAAGAAAGGGTTGGAATTGAATAGCAAAAGCACAGAAGTGATGGTGGTCAGTGGAAGCAATGAGCGTCCACAGACCAACATCTTTATTAATGTGAATAAACTCAAGCAAAGGAATAAATTCAAATTCAATATCAAGTGATGGACACAACTACACTGAAATTGCATCAAGAATAGTTCAAGCAAAAAAAGAGTTTCCAGAGAATGAAATCAATACTAACAAAAAACCACACCTTGATTCACACAAGAAGAAGAGCCCTGTAGTGCTATGTTGAACCCATTCTGATGTGTGGATGCGAGGCCTGGACAATTTCAAAACAGTTAAAAAAAGAAACTAGAGGCAAGAGAAATGTGTTCTACAAATCTCAAGAAACTGCAAAGAAATCAATCAAAACAGTGTTACGAGAAGCCGACACAACAAGATCAATCATAAATAGAATACATAAACACCAAACAACCTTTTTTGGCCATGTGATGAGGAGACAGAAACTAGAACATCTTGTGACAATTGGAATGATTGACACAGCAGGTAAAGATAGCCTGAAAAGATGATGGATAGACTAACAAAATGAATCAAAATATGACAAGTGATGAGGGATAGAGATGCTGGAAAGTCATGATCTCCCACTTTAAAGAGTACGGAACCTGATTGATTGTTTGATGAGTTCATAAGAGAATCTCCCCTTCTGTTGAACTAGATTTGGATCAGGCGTCGATCTTGCCATTGTACTAAATTTCCCCTTCTCTTCATTTTTTATCATGTTTGTAATGGTACTAGATCTAGAGGTTGATGGCTTCTTTTGGTTTAACTATAATAACTCAAAAAGTTATCACTCACATCTGGAAATACTTTGCATGAAATAAAAAAAAAATTAAATAAAACAAATAGTGACTACACAGTTGGTCCTATGAGACTGTTCCCTGTGAGCATAGTTATAGTCCAAAAAACTTTGGTCCATGTGCTCTCAGCGATGTGTGCACAGAGTGAGAGAGAGAGAGCCAATGGCAGAGAGACAGAGAGATCTAGAGTCAGAGACAGACAGACAGACAGAGAAACAGAGAGTTATGTTTTCATTTGTTTGATAGTTTTACTACTTCATTATAAAGATTTCTGTGATTTCAACAACTTCATAAAAAGATTTAATACAATTCGCGACAGAAGCATAAGAGAAAAATCCATTTCGCATGATTTTTCTTGTAATAGTTTTTTTAACCTGATTTGTCAGAAATTTTCCATTTCAACAGTTACTTCCCTGTAAACGTGAGTCTATATTAGATCCCTACACTTATTTAAAAGAATCATGCATTTGCTGAGTGATTAAATCTTGGCTGAAAGCGTTAAGTCCATTCATATGGACCGAGAATCCATCAGAAGGAGGGAGAGAAAGAGAGAGAGAGAGAGAGAGAGAGAGAGAGATAAAAAGAATAAAAAAGGAAAAAAAGAAATAGTGACACTCAGGGAGAGAGAGAGTTTTAAATGTACTGACTGATACAGAGATAAAAATATAAATTATAATTATAGGAACTGAAAGGACAGAGAAAAGAAGTTCAAGAGAGAGAGAGAGAGAGAGAGAGAGAGAGAGAGAGAGAGAGAGAGAGAGAGAGAGAGAGGAGGAGGAGGAAAGAAATAGGGTCAAAAAGGTACAGAGAAAGAGTGAGTAATGTAAAAAAAAACATAAAGAAAAATATAAAGATTAAAAAATTTATCAAAAGTGGGGGAAGAGAGGTAACTAGGGAGGGTGAGAGGATAGAATGAGAGAGAGTGGAAGTGGAAGAGCCGGATAGAGAAAAGAGAGAGAAGAAGTAGAAAGGGGAAAATTGAATAGTGCCACTCAGTTTAAGACAAATGGGGAGTAAAATACTGTCATAGACGGAGACATAAAGTTATAAAATCATCGAAATTGAGAAAACAGAAACAAAGAAGTTAAAGACAGAGAGAGAGAAAGAGAAAGAGAAACATGGAGAGTGGAAGAGGAAGAACTGCAAAGAAAAGAAAGAACTAGCTAAATACAGTTAGAGAGAAACAGTGAGTAATTTTCTGACATACACAGAGATATAAAGGTATAAAATAGATCATATTTCATAGGACCAAGATTTAAAAAATGAGAGAGAGGGGGAAAGACAGAAATTGATACTAAACAGACATAGAAAGAGAGATAGAGACTGTCAGACAGATGGACAGAGAGAGAGAGAGAGACATATAGTGAAAGAGGACGAACTTGAAAGAAAACAAAGAAATAGCTACACACAGTTAGAGAGAAAGAGTAATATATGTACTTAGAGGCAGACATAAAGGTAACAAAAATGTATAGAAAAGGAGAGATGAGACGAAAAAAATGTAAAGAGAGAGAGAGAGAGAGAGAGAGAGAGAGAGAGAGAAAGAGGGGGAGGGGGCGGAGTGGGATGACAGAGACACAGACAGTGAAAGAGGAAGAATCCAAAAAAGAAGAAAGAAATAGCAACACAGTGAAAAAATTGCTTGGACAGTTGCATGGGACGCTTCCAGTATGTAAAAATCAACTAATCAAAGCTGCTCTTATGACCTACAACAATTAAACCGCCATAACAATACCTCTTGGACAATGATGAGGTCAGCGGACAGGAAGCTGCACAACACAATCATCAGAGAGACTAAGTCAAAAGTCGCTTTTTCCTGATTGCTGGAGACGGGGGCGACTGGGTCAGTAATACTACACAGCACCTGTAATGTTTCACATAGGCAAAAAATCTTTTTAGTTTTATGTTAAGAAACACCCTGTTGAAATACTTCTATACAAAATACTTGAGCCTGCAAAAAAAAAAGAAAGCAAACAAAATATTAACAAGTACACTGAAATACAGGCTTATCAAAGCCAGTTCAATCACACACACAAAAAAAATAAAATCTAAAATGTGACTTCGCTTTTTCAAACATGTTCATAAATTATGGGTTTTTGACAAAATTCTTAAGTTTTAAAGAAATAAGCAGCCAAAGTGTTCAATTATACAACTCTCTTGAGAAGCTTAAAGTAAAATATCTAGTTCAAAATGCTTATTAAAATTCAGTAAGGCTTTTTTAAAAACTTTTTCAGCTTCCCTAGTACAAAAAGCCAAAGCACTGTTTCTCAAAACTAAGAACCAGCTCAAAATACAAAGTTATCAAGACAAACAGCATCACTAAACCTCAAAAAAGATACCAGCAAACTATGGAGACTAATCGGTCAAATTAATGATGAAAATAACAGAAATTGTTCCATAACTATTGGGAAGGTACTAACTGGTAAGCAGGTAGCAAACGTTTTAGCAGAAAACTATGAAAACGAAAGTGATCTTCACTTTGATCCACTGCGACAAAGAGATGCTAAAAATGAGAAGGAAAAGGGAAGCAAAAAATCAACAGCTGAAAAAATAAAGAAAGAAATAACACTATATGAACTACTCTCAGCTATTAAAAAGTCAAAGCTAGCTAAGAAAAGCACCAGGAGAAGATAAAACAACCAACCAGATGATTAAAAATTTGGGAAACATTACCTTACTGAAACTACTAGAAGTCTCCAACCTGAGCTGGAAAACTGGAACAGTACCACAAGTATGGTCCACAGCCACTATGATCCCAATCTACAAAAAGGGTAAAGACAAGAAGGAACCAGCCTATCAGTTTGACCAGTTGCATCTCCAAATGTCTTGAAAGAATTATTAACCAGAGGCTTGATTACCATCTTGAAACAGAACAGAAGCTGGTGCCCAAACAGACAGGATTTAGGCGCTATCACAGCAGAGGATAAAGTCACCCTCCTCTCACAAGAGATAGAAGATTGCATTCAAGAACAAAAAGCCGTACATGCTGTATGGATTGATCTACAAAAAGCATTTGATAAGGTGTGGAAAGATGGCTTACTAATCAAACGACAAAGAAATGGAATAACATACCAAATGTAATCATGGATACGCTCATACCTCCACAATTGAACAACGAGGCTCAATGTCATTGGCCACAATAGAAAAGATATGCAAATGAAACAATCTTGAAAAGTATCTATCAAGGCACATTCAGACAACACCTGGAGTATGGATCCACAACATGGGGAACAGTTGTAAAAACACACTAGCAAACACTTGACAAATTCAAAACCAGACATTATGAATAACAGGAGGAACAAAAATCAACCCCAATTAAAGCAATGGAAGACCTTACTAGTATACAGCTCTTAAAAGACAGGAGAGACACAAAGATTATGATCCAAGCAGCCAAAACTACCTGCATGCCCAACAATCAATTGAATACAAGACTGCAACAACCCAACAAAAGTCACCTAAAGCGTAGCAGTTTTGAACATCAGAGTAAAAAGTCAAGCAGCATTTTAGAAGGCCCTTGTGTGTGGCATAGACAAAGCTAAGGACATGTGAGGTGAATGCCAGCAAGTCACCATCTTCACAGACACCAAATCAGTCTTGGAGGCTCAAGCTGGAGACAAGTTACTTCACCTGACCAGGAAGCTAAAAAAGCTTTCCGAATGTCATCGAGTTGCCCTGCAATGGATACCAGCGTACTGCAGAATCCTAGGAAATGAAATGACTAACTAAATAGCAAAGGAAGGTGCCAGTGAGACTCAATATGAGAACTCAGGGACTCTAAAGGGAAAAAAGTCCCTGCTGAATGCAACTCTCCCCCCCCCACCCTTCCCCGTCAAACAAATGCGACCACACATTGGAGAGATGGGACCAAACCAACATATCACAGGTCTCCGCACTAGGCACTGCCGCCTAAAAAGACATCTATATAAAATTAAAATAGAAAACTCCCCTTCATGTGCCTGTGGTAAAGGCAAAACACCACACAATGTTCTACAATCCTGCCCTTTATATGAGGAAACCAGAAAACAACATGGCCATGCACTATCTACAAAGCAACCAAATTCCATGGCCAAAAGGAGGACCTACAAAAGACATAATCATTTATAAAAATGACTGGACTGGCGCTAGAATCAGCTTAACAAGAAGAAGAAGAAATATATATATATATATATAAATCTAATGGATAGAATTTGCTTTTGGTTCCTCTCCACAACATTGTAGATGCTCATGCCAACAAATCTGGAATCACTGACCTGTTTAAGTTTCACACTCTGGGTCTGATAGGCCAGGAAGATGCCAAAGATGAGCAGGATACCCTTGTAGCCAAACACAATACTTGGACCCAGTGAGCCAATCACAGACGAAAGATGATAACAGAGTCTGGGATTATGAACACAGATCATGTTGATAGAGTCTGCCCATTAGAAGGTATTGTGATCAGCACAGCAAAGATCATTTGAGTTTGAGACTAAGGGAAATTTTCTAAACTGATAAGCAAAACTGATTGTTTCAGTACAGACAATCATCTATTTCAATGGAAAATGAAAAATCATGCAAGGTTTAAAAAATTGAAAAATTCAAATATTTCAAGACATACCAAAAAGGCATAAGATCTACAAAGAAACATAAATATTTTCATAAAGCAATATATAAAAAAGAGAGATTGTTTTATTAATCCTCCCGTGCTCTATCTCTTCGAGGTCCTTTTATTTCCTGTTATTTTCCTTTTTCTTCCCTATTTTTTTCTCAGTCCAAATTGTTGAACCTAAATAAAGATTTTTTTTTTCAATTTTCATCGCAACTTATCTCATTGTTTAACTATTATTTTGACCATGTGTTTTTTCCTGAAACTTTAATAAATGTGTGTCACATGCTAGCACTGAGTATACAAATACTAAACCTCTGCAAAAAAAAAAATAACCCATTACAACTGGACTTACTGGTGAATTGTTCCACTTGAGTCCATGCCATGTGGTCTCCTTTAGCTGTGAAAGTAGCATTTTGCATATTCCCAGCAATTGTATAGAATTCCTAGCGCAGTAAATGGCATCGTTTATCTCTTCAGAGCCTTCAAGCTTCATCCCTCTTTCCTCCAATCTGGTTTAGTTGAAAAAACAAATAGATGTCATTGTTGTACTTTTATTTATTTTTTTAATTTAGAAAAGAGAAAAAATTATGTAAAGTTTCTTTCGTCAGTATATTTTCCTTTTTTGGTGCCAAGAACTGTATCACTGCGTGGCAGATTTATTGTTACGGTGAGCATAGTTAGGGACTATTTCAGTTCTATTTCCTTTAATGACTTAACACCTTTTTAATTTGAGCATTATAAGAAATCATCTTTGTGAGATTAGAGTAAATATTATAAATAAAATCATCACTTTGATTTGGAAACATCCGTAAAAAAAATTATGATGTTGAAATTTGAATTTTTTACACTTTTATCTGTAGTAAGTTATATCTTTTTTTTTTTTTTAAACATCTTCTGTCCACAGTTCCATGCTTCATTTCTACTTTTGTGTGCAAATTACTTTAGCTTATTGTATTGAATTACACACTTTCAAGCTAAAGCTTCTACAGTGTGTTGAGCATTGACAAATAAGATGGTTATACTGAACCGATAAGGGCCTCCTCTTGCTGCCCCACAGTGCATATGTGGTGATTGTTCTTGACCTTGTACCAGTTGTTCGGGTACCAAGCAATGATGAACCACACATACTTCTCTCCATAAAGTTTCTCCTACATGCCTGGGAAGATCAAATGAGTTAGGATACAATGACGTAGTATGTCCAGAGAAGCCAACTGACTACGAAAAAGAATCCTGAACTTTTCCCGCACCCCCAAAATGTCAAAGAGAGAGACTAAGTGATCCAAGAATATAACCTTTCTCAAAACTGTACTAAGAACCAAAGAAAATATACGGTAATAACAGGAATCAATGAATAAAAATAAACACAAAGAGATAAACATAATGCAATGTACAACAGAATATGTTTTGATTAAGTGTTTTAGCCATTAGTTACCAATCCTTACCACATCTAGTTGTATTTAAGTGATAAAGGTAGGAAATAACTGAAAATCTTGCACAAACCAGTTTTGTTTGTTTTTTTTTAGAAAAAAAAAATATAAAAAGGGTTCTTTATTGGAATAGGAAAACATAAAAAGAGGAAAACTGATCTACATAGTGACACAAACTTTATGAAAAAAAATCCAAATTCTTTCTGTCGAGCCAGGCCCAGCCTTGGGATCAGAGAGTGGATTTACATATATGTAGTTTTAAATGGTAGATCCGACTATCAAGTTCTTCATTTCCTTTGCCTGAAGCAAGATCTAGGTATACAGACCCATTTTCACTTAATTTTATAACAATCCTCATCAATATTGCCTTTTCCTTCATTGATAGGTCCCTAGACGATCTAGATGGTTTAGAGACATGAACTTGGCCTCTTCAAAAAGTGATTAACAAAAGAAATTATGAAACAGAAAGAAGCAAGTTAGGAACGAAACCAGACGATTTCCGAAAGTATAAGGACTCTTTTGCATTTACGTACAGTTCGATTACAAACATAAGTTAATGTTTAAGAAGAGCATATTGCACATCAGGGTCTTGGATTGATGCATGAAGGCATATTTGTTTATAAAGCCGTCCATAGACGTGTCGATAAATTGATGCTATCAATTGACTGGCAATATTGCTAACAATATCCCAAGCAATAATTGCCTTCCATCTGCCCACACACGCGTCGACAAAATCATTCGATCAATAAGCTGAACTTGTGCCATTGTGTTAAATGGAGTGTCAAGCAGCAGCAGTAAAGGCGCTCTCTGCGGCTATAATTATTAAGATTTGCAGAGGAGCTAAAAAAAAGACGCTCACGTAGAGTATGGGTGAAGCCGTGGCTACTAAAAAAAAACAAGAGTTATCCCATGTTAATTTAATAAGGGAATTACAAGATATTCCCGAAGACTGGAAAAACTATTTGCGCATGAATAAAGAAAATTATCTTGACTTGTTGGAAAGGATTACCCCTTTGATTAAAAAAGCAAGACAATGTCATGCGCTCGGCTATAACCCCACATGAGCGATTTGCTGCCACTTTGAGGTTTTTGATAACCGGTGGGTCTTTGGAAGACCTCAAATTTAGCAATAGCATGTCTGCGCAGGGAAGAAAGAAACACGATTTTAAGTAACATCAATGATTAAAAATGTTCACCTTTGGTAATTGTCTCTTATTCATTTCATATAAAATCGTGTTTGGATCTTTAAATAATTAACAGATCTAGGTAACGCGATTTAAAGCTATATCATATAATTATACTGACAGATAGTAGAGAGACCAAAAAAAAAAAAATACATAGGCGGGAGTGGGGAGACAAGAATATTGTGTTTATAGAGGCAAATAACGAAATAAAATTTAATTCTCTAAAACGTCTTCTAAAAAACATCTCTACGCGTTGAGTTTGCTAATTTTGGGTCGAGAAAACTGAATCTGCTTTCAGATTCAAAATCCAATGCCTCATAAATGAACATTTGACCAGCAAAAATAGCTTACTGCACAGGCGTAGGCTCATCTGGCCTTAAAAAAACAAACGGCCTGCCGTAGATCGGCAAGGTCGCGCGGCGCGGGCAATTTATTTTCAGGTTGTACCAGCCGGTGAGCAATCAACTTTCGATGTCGATAAATTTCTGCAATATCGCCATACACTAGGCAAGATATTGACAAAATGATCGCAAAGCGATAATTTACAGCAATTATTGCAACGGCTATGGCCGGCTTAAGATAAGTTCAAGATCTGAAATCAGACTAAATCCGGACTTCTTAAAAATTAGGACTTACAAAAAAGGGTTTCAGCCCTTAACCTCCGCCACACAGGCATACCAGGAACGATTTCTTTCTTTGTTTCAAGAAATAAGAAAACAATATGCAGAAGTAGGGTGTATTATAATAACAAAAAAATAATTAAAAATAAAAAAACAAAAACAAAACAAAAGAAAAAGGGGGATTTCAGCCTCCGCCATATGGGCAGATCTCTACTTAGATACCGGGCAAAACGAACATTGACCCTCTGCCATTGTCATTATTTTTTTCCACTCATTTTTACATGACAGATATGAGGAAAAAAAATAAAAGGGGGTGAAGGTTTTCAGCCACGATCCTCCGCCATATAGGCACTCTCGGTATCGCCTACTCATCCAACACCACATTGACGAAGTACCCTAGTCGCCGGTACCTCTGAGGAGGTTGTGGTTCTCACACACCCGTCCGACAAAACTTCCCTCCCAGCATCTATTCTCCAATGTATAACGAGTGTATTATGGGAGGAGCCACACCAGACCCAAGGCATACATGACGACTGGCGCGCGCCGTCATAGCGTGTGGACCTTGACCGTTTTACGGGTCTTAACACCGTTAGGGATTAGAGCCAGTTCTTGGTTCGTTACCTAGCCAAGCTTACAATCTATTAACAATTGGAGGGCTTTATATAGTAACCTATTGGGAAGTCCAATTTAATGCAGTTTACTTAGTGTGCATGTTGATGCATTGTACTAATTAATTGAATTGATTAAGTTTGTTAAAGCTGCTGAATTGGACTAAAATGGCAAGACAATTTGTGTATCTCAATTAAAAAAATGGTTTCGTGATATTTACTCATGATTTCCTCATAACAAAAATTTCCACCCCCTTTAACGTTGCTGCTAAAGACGAGTAACTCAAAGTAATAATGGCCGCTGTTGTGTTTACATCAGTGAACTTGTTTACAACATGAACCATCTACTGAGTATTAATCAGGTTGTCTCCCACCCTCGCCAGGATATTGGTAAAGTGAGAAAGGTTGCTTTCTTTTATCTTTTCCAACTAAATACCTATTTCTGGATGTCTGCGAATTGGCCCTCACACATATATAAACAAAATGTTTGAGAAACATTGGTAAACATGTTACCATTTTTTCCATTCTCCACAAGTCAAATATAATTGAATCATAACGATGGCTGCCTTGTTTTCAAGACAGCTCCTTGTTTTACTTGTTTCAACTTAAGGTTGTCACTTTCAGATTCTCTTTTCAATCATTTTGTCTTTTAAGGAGCCTAGAAAAAAAAAGTTTCTTGGTCTCGAGAGAAACTGAAAAATCACATTTGTTACTTATCACATTGCCAAGTCTCTTAGCTCTCTTTTTCTCACTGATATGTCCTAGATCAACATATTGAAGGAGGAAAAGAAGAAAGCGTGATAAAAACAAACAAGCAAGCAACTAAAGTATGTGTAAAGCGTGTGTAAAGATGACCCTTGCAAATGAGAAAAGACAAACTAGATATGGGACCATCAGGATCCCTCTCCAACCAACTCCTGAAATCTCTCTATATCTACTGAACTGACAATCATTCCTCTTCGCATAGTTCCTCAATCATCTTTTACTACATAACATCTCGCTTTTCCTCTCTTTATATCAGAAAAATAACCCCATATTCCTCTCTGTTATCCTTCTTTTTTCTTCCACCTTATCCCCTAAGCTCCTTTAAATCCTCATCGTCCATCATAATTTCATTTATGATTTCACGTCAACTGTATCTTTAATATGTAGATATATGCACACACATTTCGAACAGATACCTGTCTGAAAACCGCTTGATACGTCTTGTCTATCCATTTATTTTTGCCCCCAACCCCTTTCTCTTTCTCTCTCTGAAAGCAAAATGTACTAAGTATGTCCCATCTCTGCATCTTTTACTCTCTGTCATATCAACAATTTCTCTTGTTATAGAAATCAAAGGCCAATTTACGGACTCTACGTTGATGGACTGATCCAGCTGAAAATAGGTGGTTTACCAGGCATCTGGTGTGATTTAGTTGCATCAGTTGGTAAAATTCTCAGTCACAATCGTAGGATCATGACTCATTTTCAGAGTTTGTTTCACTTCAAAATATTTTCACAGACTCGTATAGAATGCTAGACGAGAACGATATCAGTTTCGTGTTGACATTTTGCAGATCTTTCTAATTCATTTATTTAGTCAACTTCCTGCTTAATTTCAACATTGATCAGCCTGTGACATAATTATCTTTTTGTTTTGATGTTATAAACAAAAATTCTAAATGCAGGAAATAATTGCGATATGAATATACATACGGTAGGGCTATAGATTTGAAGAAAACAATCAATGAAGAAAAATTGTAACCTACTCTCACCTTTTGGTTATCTCAATAAATTCCAGAGTTGTTTCCTTTCCTTGGGTTGTTCAACACTACGACGTCCACCTCTTTCCATGGGGTTTGACACTCCGCAAGTGAGTTCATATTCACCTCTAGAAATCAATAAAAAAAAGTGTTTAAAATAACAATCATTAATAGTATTCATGATAATTACTACTTAGGGTTTGAAATAAAAATACGCTTAGGACATACCAAGAAAAAATTTTATATATAAAATAATTTCCCCTAAAAAAATTATTGCATTTATATTTTAAATTTTATATTGAACTAGATCTAATTGGTGTGGGGAAACATAATTTATTTTAATCATTTTCATCAGTTCAGTTTTTCCAATTTCTTTTTATAACACTGATCCATCCCATTAACACAATTAAACACAGCTATACTTAGTTCAAGATTTTAATTAGATTTTATAAGATTGGTGGTGTTTCTTAAGCAATGTATCTATATAATGCCTTTAAGATCTATATGATTGTGTAAATGGTGTAACATTAAATGGGTCCTAGAAATATTCCTAAATTTTATGAAGAATATGAAGAATCAGTGGCTTGGCCCCAGCCAATGTAAGCACTGATTAGATGGGATCTCCACCACCAACAGATGATCCAGCCAGGAATCAAATTCAAACTTCTTTGTATGTGTGAGTCTTATGCTGTATCATTTTGTATCAGTTGAGGTATTGATCATTTGCCCTGTAAAAAATGAGCTGGTGGTCCTAGAAATCAAGACAAGAAAATTTAATAAAATGCAAAAGGATCCAGCTTGATGAGAATTTATAAAGAAAGATAAACAGTACAAAAATAAACAAACAAACCCTCAACTCCATTTTAATTTAACTGGTAATCCGTAATGAGACTTGTGGCATCCTACATGGCTACTTTTTAATTTCATGCTAAGTCTAGACAAATTTTAAAGACCGCAAAATCTAAAATATTAAAGATCTAGATTTAGATTATTAGCGAGAATGTAATCTTTATAAACAGAAAACAATAAAAAATACAAAAACAAATCAACAAACAATCAACTCCGTTTTCATTTTAACAGGTAATCCAGAATGAAAATTGCAGCATCCTATCAAGACTACTTGTAAAGTAAAAAAATTTAAGAACTATAGTTTGGAATATTCAAATACTAATATAAGGTAAATTTTAAAGACCCCAAATCTTATAATCATAATAAAAAGATCGTAACCTGAAACTTGTAACGGGTCGTCAGATTTTTGTGGCCCACCACTATAAAATATAATCCAACAAAAAATATGAAAAAGCAACCCTAAATCACATGTTTTTATGCAGGCATACTTTTTAAATCCCAAAGTTGTTTCACCGATTTACCTACCAATGTTTTAAAACCGCTTTTAAACCCTACAAAGCATGCGCGACAAACCATTGAGCTACGTAGACATTTTAATTAGCCATACAAAACTGTTTCTTTTAAATGCGAAACGAACACAACCTTTGTTTCCAATTTTAAATCCTGTGGCTGTTGAAAATAAGTTGGACAGTCAAAACTAGATCTAGGCGTCAGATCTCTAGAGTGATCTAGATCTAGATCTAATTGAGATCTACACCGTACAAATCTGCGTTTGCATTTAATGCAAAAGGAACACAGTGTTTGTTCTGATTTTTAAATCCAAAAGAAATTAAGCGCTTTATCTAAATTTTGTGTTTAGAATTAGAACTATCAAGATATCTAGATTCTTGGTAAAGATGGATAGGTTAGTAAGTTAGTAAAAGGAGAGATATCAAAACCATTTATATGCCTTTTTAAATACACACACGCACCCCAGCCTGGGAATTGACACCAGGACCCGGTTTGTAGAACAGGGTTTTCAGCTAGATCTAGTATTAGGAAAGATCTAGATGTAGATGATTGGCAATGATTAACTGTTGTTTATTGATGATTTCAGTTGTTTGAATATACAATCGTTTGAGATTATAACTAGTCTGCAGTTGTTCACACAATTAATTATTTACGGCTCTAAAGTAACATGATTTAAGGTTAAAGTCTCCACTAAAATAACTGACCCAAGGTATCATCTAATGGACAAAGATGGTTTAACACAGAGTGGTCAAGATTTACATTTTTTTTAAAGCCTTTGAATATGTTACATTAAAATCTAATTAACTATTTATTGTACAACTCTCCACCTTTAAATAGTAAGTAAATTAATACCTTTCAGTAAATGTTTCCTTATTTTTCTCTGTAAAACCTTTCTTACAAGCTTCTTTTCCCTTGCTGCTATGTTGGTAGGGTTGAGGTAACACTACTTTTTTCATTCCTTTTGTTAATTTAAGGCTTGAATCAAAACAAAAATCTAGATCTAGCTAATTTCAAAATCTGTAATTACTCGATATCCTCTCTCTGTCTGTCTTTGAAATGTTTTATTTTTTGCAAGTAACGCAGCGTTTCTAGGTTAGATAATTGTCTACGTCTATCGATGTTTTTGCAGGTTTCAATTAACGGCACTCATTTTTTTTTTACAACAGATAAATAACAATCTGATTTTCTCTTTCCCTGGCTTGCCAGTTCAATTCTTTTCCTTTTAGTTTTACTCCACTTTGTTAAACTGTTTTTGTATCGATCACTGTATGCTGTATGTTTTGATTGCCTTTCATTCAGCTTAAATTCTTTAATGGTTTTTTACTTTTGTTTTTACTTTTTATGTCAACAGGAAAAAATGATAGGCCTGAAGTTAACCAAAAAAAAAAATAAAAGTTGCAAGTTGGCTTCTTGATGCTTTTACAAATGCACACCTTCAGATCCGTTTTAATTTCATGAAGTAAGTAGTCCAAAATCGCAAATAAAAATAACACTCGGCTACGGATTTGTTTCTGTATTGTTGTATGAATATCTACCGTTATACCTGAAATTCTGCAGCATTTGTACAAACAATATTGTGGGATATCGACACCATCACAGTAATCTCCCTTATATTTTCACGCGACTTTATTTCAATTTATTTATAAATCCTTATGATGTTAACCTTGATTCTATGATTAATTAGATCTAGTTATCCAGCTCTAAAGTAAAGGAGATTAGATTCTAGACCTTAATCTTCATAGATCCAGCTTAGATTCTAATTTTTACAGTGGTTCTTGAAATCAAAAGTTTAGATCTACAATCTAGATTCTAATTTCTAGGCGCTAAATCTTAACTGAGTCTAGATATAAATCGATTCTGATTTGATTGAATCAAGTTTACCTAGAATATTCTGGGTCGCAGTATTCATCCCAATCAATGTTAGTATATTTGTTGGGGTAAATTTAATTTGCCTTTAACCTAGACCTCTAGATCGTACCGTAATGATGAATCTAAAGCCTGCGCCTGTTGTTCATGAGAATCCATTTGAGTTAGAGCTACTTTCGGTTTGGATTTTGACTTCCGTTTGAGATCGTCAAATAGAATATTATGCGATTCCATTCTTAATGGTAGGGCCTGCATTTTACATTTTTTTTTTAAACACAAAGATGTAAAAACAAACAATGGAATCGTCTAGCTATTCAGAAGCCAGGAAACTCAAGGGCCCTGTAGCATATCTTCATTCCATAACTTTACTCAACACATGAAGGTGCGTTCGTTGATTGTGCTATAACGAATAAGACGCAACGTAGACGCTTATTATATAAATAAAATTGTTAGTGAAATCGAAAAACTCCCGGCAGATGTAAAACTCCAGGTCAATACAGCAGAACAGAATTCTCGTCCGTTTAAAAATGTGAAAACGAGCACTGGCAGAAGATAAAGAAAGTAGGCAATAGGTCCCCTCTTATGCTAGCGAAAATATCTTCCGAAGAAGACAACTGTCTTGCCCCCATCTTTACACAACAGTCAGGATAAGAGGTAATGAAATGAAAACAAGGTTTAAACTTTACTGCGCTCTAGAGAAAGTTGTGCTTTTGAACAGCTGTGGCACCTGGGCCCTCACAACATAAAACACAGACTTATCACCTTAGAACAACTCTTAATATCAAATGCCCAACATCAACCAGCAACAAGTCTTTTTGTAACAAATAAGGTAAATTACCAATTAGCCTCCTTTACAGTATACTAATTTAAGCCAGGTGAAGACTTTGGGGCCATATCTTAACCCAAGTGCCCCATACACCAGCCAACAAAGTAATAATACGATATTTCAAACAAGAAGCCACAAAAAAGACAACCTAAAACATCTTTTATATCTACTCCTAGACAAAAATCTCAAAAGACTCTGTAATTAACAATGCTAACATTTCAGACCTCCTTGTCCAGGGTTGTGGAAAGAGTGTGTATGTCTGTGTGTGTGTGTTGGGGGAGGTATGTGGTGTATGTCTGCACTTGTCGAACAAGCCGTAAGCATCTAAATTTATAAGAACACTCTAATAATACCGTTAGCATCACGATGCCAGGCTTTTCCATAGCCTCAGGTTGGTTTTGATAACTGTTTCTTGATTTTAGTATTAAATTTATTTATTAAAAAACGCTCATAAAAATATTTGGAATGACACAAAATTTGATTTACGTGTTTCTTTATTGATTTTACCGCCGGAATACATAGTAAACTTAAACATTAAGTAAATTTTCGTTAACTGTGATTTAAATTTTTATGTTCTTTGTTAATTGTGTCGATGTTCTTGTTCTTTTTTTCTGTTTCATCCACTCAACTTTCTCAGGTTCTTCCTCCCCCCCTCTCACCTCTCTCTGTCTCTCTCTCGGCCTCTCTCTCCCCCCCCCCCCTCTTTCTCTCTTTCCCTCTCTCTCGCCCCCCCCCCCACACACACACACACCTCTCTCTCTCTTCTATAAATTCCAATGTTTTTTACTTAGATCTTTTTGTCTTTGATTATGTCAGTATATTTCTCACTCAATTTTAGTCTGTGTCTTTCATATTCTCTCTCTCTCTATCTCT
>JAWDGP010003015.1:0-58846 GCA_033675545.1 Elysia crispata | reverse complement strand
TGTCTTCCTGAATCTCTTCCACACTATCTCTCATTCTGTCTCCCTCTTTTTCTCTCTCATTCTCTTAATCATCATTTTATCTCTCTCTCTCTCTCTCTCTCTCTCTCTCTCTCTCTCTCTCTCTCTCTCTATGTCTGTCTCTCCCTCTTTATGTCTCTCTTTCTTTCGGTCTATTTGGAAGCAAGTTTTTCCGCGCAATCTTACATGTTACGCATCTCTGATATAGTTACAATTTATACTGTGTTGTATGTCTTTCGAACATCGGCTAGATAGTATTATCATCGCTTGCCTTTAATTTCTGATTTTTCGGCCTACATATTGTGTTTAAGCCTCAATGACTGTGTCAATTTTTCTCTTTGCAACATGTGGGTGCTTCCGAAGGAATGACGGAATAGGGGGTCCAAGATATGACTGTAAGTGAGCCCACAATGACGATTTTCAAACATTTATTCCCCACCACCGCCCAAATGTCTACATCTGTGATACAGAATACGAATAACTTTAAACGAACAGTTTATTGTCTTTGTATAAAATCATGATTGAGATCGTTATATTGAATTTGTTTCTTAGTTTCTCTACTTGATTTCAAAGATTTATGGGCGTTTATAACTTAGTTATTTAGTTTAAAACAATTTGCAAAACCGGCATACAAAAACTTGGAAAAAGACGCATTTTGTATGTTTTTCTTTTCATAATTGTTATACATGAGTTGTCGTTAATTTAACATTTCAGCAGTTACTTTCCTCTATACATAAGGCCGATCTAGATTGCTTCACGTATTTAAAAGAGTTCATGCCCTTACTGAGTGATTAAATCGTGAGATTATTTCTTTTTATTCTTCTTGGCTCTCTTCTTTCAATCTAGCTCTCTTTCTGTATCTCTATCTATCTTCCTCTCTCTCGCTCTAATTCTTTCTCTCTAATTCTCTCTCTCTCTCCCTCTCTCTCTCTCTATCTATCTCTTATTGTCTTTAAGTCTGTATATAACTTTAACTATCTCAATTCCTCTACGTCCTTACCTCTTTGTATTATCGAATTAATATCCATTCCACGCTCTCTCTTTCTATCTCTTTCTGTTTCGCGCGGTCTGTCTCTTAATCTCTCTCTCCCTTTTGCTCTCTCTCCATCAATCTCTCTCTCTATCTCTCTCTCTCTCCTTCTCTCTACTTTTCGCCTCTTCTCTAATTCTGGATTTTTTTCTCTCTAATCTCCCTCTCTCTCTCTCTCTCTCTCTCTCTCTCGCTCTCTCTCTATCTATCTCTTATTGTCTTTAAGTCTGTATATAACTTTAACGATCTCAATTCCTCTACGTCCTTACCTCTTTGTATTGTCGAATTTATATCAATTCCACGTTCTCTCTTTCTATCTCTTTCTGTTTCGCGCTCTCTCTCTCTTAATCTCTCTCTCCCTTTTGCTCTCTCTCTATCAATCTCTCTCTCTCTCTCTCTCTCTCTCTCTCTCTCTCTCTCTCTCTCTCTCTCTCTCTCTCTCCTTCTCTCTACTTTTCGCCTCTTCTCTAATTCTGGATTTTTTTTTATACCTTTTGGTTCGTTTCTAAATCAGTATATTACTGAGTCTTTTATTGTAGTTCTGTTTCGCTTTTTCTGCAATCTGATTCTAGTTCTTAGTCTTTCATTTTGTCTCTCTTTCTGTCTCTGTCTCTGTCTCTCTCTCTCTCTCTCTCTCTCTCTCTCTCTCTCTCTCTCTCTCTCTCTCTCTCTCTCTCTCTCTCTCTCTCTCTTTCGGTTTATTTGGAAGCAAGTTTTTCTCGGCAGCCTTTCATGTTACGCATCTCTGATATAGTTACAATTTATACTGTGTTGTATGTCTTTCGAACATCGGCTAGATACTATTATCATCGCTTGTCTTTTATTCTCTGATCTTTCGGCCTACATATTTTGTTTTAGCCTCAATGACTGTGTCTCTAATTTTTCTCTTTGACGGAATTGGGGGTCCAAGATGTGACTGTAAGTGAGCCCAAAATGACGATTTTCTAACCTTTATTCCCCACCACCGCCCAAATGCCTACATCTGTGATACAGAATACGAATGACTTTAAACGAACAGTTTATTGTCTGTGTATAAAATCATGATTGAGATCGTTATATTGAATTTGTTTCTTAGTTTCTCTACTTGATTTCAAAGATTTATGGGCGTTCTTTAACTCAGTTATTTAGTTTAAAACAATATTGCAAAACAGGCATAGAAAAACTTGAAAAAAGACGCATTTTGATTATTTTTCTTTTCATAATTTTTATACATGGGTTGTCGTTAATTTTGCATTTCAGCAGTTACTTTCCTCTATACATAAGGCCGATCTAGATTGCTTCACGTATTTAAAAGAGTTCATGCCCTTACTGAGTGATTAAATCGTGAGATTATTTCTTTCTATTCTTCTTGGTTCTCTTCTTTCAATCTAGCTCTGTTTCTGTATCTCTATCTATCTTCCTCTCTCTCGTTCTAATTCTCTCTCTCTTTTAATCTCTCTCTCCCTTTTGCTCTCTCTCCATCAATCTCTCTCTCTCTCTCTCTCTCTCTCTCTCTCTCTCTCCTTCTCTCTACTTTTCGCCCCTTCTCTAATTCCGAATTTTTTTTTTTATACCTTTTGGTTCGTTTCTAATATATTACTGAGTCTTTTATTGTAATTGTGTTTCGCTTTTTCTGCAATCTGATTCTAGTTCTTGTTCTTTCATTTTGTCTCTCTTTCTGTCTCTCTTTGTCTCTTACCTCTCTCTCTCTCTCTCTCTCTCTCTCTCTCTCTCTCTCTCTCTCTCTCTCTCTCTCTCTTTTCTTTCCCTCCCTCATGTCATTTTT
Source organism: Elysia crispata (assembly GCA_033675545.1). Lineage (NCBI taxonomy): Eukaryota > Metazoa > Mollusca > Gastropoda > Plakobranchidae > Elysia > Elysia crispata. Next base: position 56,033 of record JAWDGP010003015.1, on the reverse strand, counting down.
GAAACCATTTTTTATTACTATTCTAAAAGATATTTTATTACTCCCTCTGTCTCTCTTAACGGTGTGTCACTACTTATTTCTTGTCTTCCTGATTCTTCCTCCTCCACGCTATCTCTCCTTCTGTCTCCCTCTTTTTGTCTCTCATTCTCTTAATCCCCTCTCTAACTCTCTTTCTCTCTTTCTCTCTGTCTGTCTGTCTGTCTGTCTGTCTGTCTGTCTGTCTGTCTGTCTGTCTGTCTCTCTCTCTCTCTCTCTCTCTCTCTCTCTCTCTCTCTCTCTCTCTCTCTCTCTCTCTCTCTCTCTTTCGTTTTATTTGGAAGCAAGTTTTTCTCGGCAGCCTTTCATGCTACGCATCTCTTATATACTTACAATTTATACTGTGTTGTATGTCTTTCGAATATCGGCTAGATACTATTATCATCGCTTGTCTTTTATTCTCTGATCTTTCGGCCTACATATTTTGTTTTAGCCTCAATGACTATGTCTCTAATTTTTCTTTTTAACGGAATTGGGGGTCCAAGAAATGACTGTATGTGAGCCCAAATTGACGATTTTGAAACCATTATTCCCCACCACCGCCCAAATGCCTACATCTGTGATACAAAATACGAATAACTTTAAACGAACAGTTTATTGTCTTTGTATAAAATCATGATTGAGATCGTTATATTGAATTTGTTTCTTAGTTTCTCTACTTGATTTAAAACATTTATGGGCGTTTATTAACTCAGTTATTTAGTTTAACACAATTTTCAACACAGGTATACAAAAAACTGGAAAAAGACGCATTTTCGATGTTTTTTTCTTTTCATAACTTTTATACATGGGTTGTCGTTAATTTTGCATTTCAGTGGTTACTTTCCTATAGACATAAGACCGATCTAGATTGCTACACGTATTTAAGAGAGTTCATGCCCTTACTGAGTGATTTAATCGTGAGATTATTTCTTTCTATTCTTCTTGGTTCTCACCTTTCACTCTCTTTCTGTATCACTACCTATCTTCCTCTCTCTCGCTCTGACTGTTTCTCTCTCTCGCTCTCTCTCTCTCTCTCTGTCTCTCTACCTCTTATTGTCTTTAAGTCTATATATAACTTCAACTATCTCAATTCCTGTACGTCCTTACCTCTTTTTATTTGCGAATTAATATCCATTCCACGTCTCTCTTTTTATCTCTCTCTCTTTCGCTCTCTCTCTCTCTCTCTCTCTCTCTCTCTCTCTCTCTCTCTCTCCTTCTCTCTACTTTTCGCCTATTCTATCATTCCGGATTTTTTTTAATTCCTTTTGGTTCGTTTCTAAATCAGTATATCACTGAGTCTTTCATTGTAATTGTGTTTCGCTTTTTCTGCAATCTGATTACAGTTCTTCCTCTTTCATTTTGTCTCTCTTTCTGTCTCTCTCTCTCTCTCTCTCTCTCTCTCTCTCTCTCTCTCTCTCTCTCTCTCTCGCTCTTTTCTTTCTCTTGCTCATGCCATTGTTGAAATTATTTCTTATTAGTATTTTAAAAGATATGTCCATGGTACTTTATTACTCCCTCTGTCTCTCGTAACGGTGTGTGACTACTTATTAATTGTCTTCCTGATTCTTCCTCTTCCATGCTATCTTCTCTCCTTCTATTTCGCTCTTTTTCTCTCTCATTCTCTTAATCCACTCTCTAACTCTCTTTGTCTCTCTCTCTCTCTCTCTTTCGGTCTATTTGGAAGCAAGTTTTTCTCGGCAGCCTTTCTTGTCACGCATCTCTGATATAGTTACAAATTATACTGTGTTGTATGTCTTTCGAACATCGGCTAGATAGTATTATCATCGCTTGCCTTTAATTTCTGATTTTTCGGCCTACACATTTTGTTTTAGTCTCAATGACTATGTCTCTAATTTTTCTTTTTGCAACATGTGGGTGCTTCCGAAGGAATGACGGAATTGGGGGTCCAAGATATGACTGTAAGTGAGTCCAAATTGACGATTTTCAAACGTTTATTCCCCACTACCGCTCACATGCCAACATCTGTGATACAGAATACGAATAACTTTAAACGAACAGTTTATTCTCTTTGTAGAAAATCATGATTGAGATCGTTATATTGAATTTGTTTCTTAGTTTCTCTACTTGATTTCAAAGATTTATGGGCGTTTATTAACTCATTTATTTAATTTAAAACAATTTGCAAAACAGGCATAGAAAAAACTTGGAAAAAGACGCATTTTGATTATTTTTCTTTTCATAATTTTTATACATGAGTTGTCGTTAATTTTGCATTTCAGCAGTTACTTTCCTATAGACATAAGGCCGATGTAGATTGCTTCACGTATTTAAAAGAGTTCATGCCCTTACTGAGTGATTAAATCGTGAGATTATTTCTTTCTATTCTTCTTGGTTCTCTTCTTTGAATCTAGCTCTCTCTCTGTATCTCTGTCTATATTCCTCTCTCTCGCTCTAATTCTTTCTCTCTAACTCTCTCTCGCTCTCTCTGTCTCTGTCTGTCTGTCTGTCTGTCTGTTCGTCTGTCTGTCTGTCTCTCTCTTTCTTTTTTTCTAACTCTCTCTCTGTCTCTCTCTCTCTCTCTGTCTGTCTGTCTCTCTCTCTTTCTCTTTTTCTCTCCCTTTCTCGCTCTCTCTATATCTATCTCATATTGTCTTTAGGTCTGTAAAGAACTTTAAATAATCTCAATTCCTGTACGTCCTTACCTCTTTTTATTTGCCAATTAAAATCCATCCCACGTCCTCTCTTTTTATCTCTCTCTCTCTCTCTCTCTCTCTCTCTCTCTCTCTCTCTCTCTCTCTCTCTCTCTCTCTCTCTCTCTCTCTCTCTCTCTCTCTCTCTCTCAATCTCTCTCTCTCTGTCTCTTTCCTTCTCTCTACTTTTCGCCTCTTCTCTAAAACCGGATTTTTTTTTATTCCTTTTGGTTCGTTCCTAGATCCGTATATTACTGAGTCTTTTATTGTAATCGTGTCTCGCTTTTTCTGCAATCTGATTCTAGTTCTTCCTCTTTCATTTTCTCTCTCTCTCTCTCTTTTCTTTCCCTGCCTCTTGTCAGTCAATTTTTAAACCATTTCTTATTAGTATTCTTAGAGATATGTCCATGTAACTTTATTACTCCCTCTGTCTCTCGTAACGGTGTGTCACCACTTATTTCTTGTCTTACCGATTCTTCCCCTTCCACGCTATCTTCTCTCCTTCTATATCCCTCTTTTTCTCTCTCATTCTCTCAATCCACTCTCTAACTCTCTTTGTCTCTCTCTCTCTCTTTCGGTCTATTTGGAAGCAAGTTTTTCTCGGCAGCCTTTCTTGTCACGCATCTCTGATATAGTTACAAATTATACTGTGTTGTATGTCTTTCGAACATCGGCTAGATAGTATTATCATCGCTTGCCTTTAATTTCTGATTTTTCGGCCTACACATTTTGTTTTAGTCTCAATGAGTGTGTGTCTAATTTTTCTCTTTGCAGCACGTGGGTGCTTCCCAAGGAATGACGGAATTGGGGGTCCAAGATATGACTGTAAGTGAGCCCAAATTGACGATTTTTAAACCTTTATTCCCCACCACCGCCCACATGCCTACATCTGTGATACAGAATACGAATAACTTTAAACGAACAGTTTATTGTCTTTGTAGAAAATCATGATTGAGATCGTTATATTCAATTTGTTTCTTAGTTTCTCTACTTGATTTCAAAGATTTATGGGCGTTCTTTAAGTCAGTTATTTAGTTTAAAACAATATTGCAAAACAGGCATACAAAAACTTTAAAAAAAAGACGCATTTTGATTATTTTTCTTTTCATAATTTTTATACATGAGTTGTCGTTAATTTTGCATTTCAGCAGTTACCTCTTCTACACATAAGGCCGATCTAGATTGCTACACGTATTTAAAAGAGTTCATGCCCTTACTGAGTGATTAAATCGTGAGATTATTTCTTTCTATTCTTCTTGGTTCTCTTCTTTCAATCTAGCTCTCTTTCTGTATCTCTGTCTATCTTCCTCTCTCTCGCTCTAATTCTTTCTCTCTAACTCTCTCTCTCTCTCTCTCTCTCTCTCTCTCTCTCTCTCTCTCTCTCGCTCTCTCTCTTTCTATCTCTTACTGTCTTTAAGTCTGTATATAGCTTTAACTATCTCAATTTCTGTACGTCGTTACCTCTTTATTTTCGAATTAATATCAATTCCACGTTCTCTCTTTCTATCTCTCTCTCTGTTTCGCTCTCTCTCTCTCTCTCTCTCTCTCTCTCTCTCTCCTTCTCTCTTCTTTTCGCCTCTTTTCTAGATCCGAATTTTTTTTTATACCTTTTGGTTCGTTTCTAAATCAGTATATTACTGAGTCTTTTATTTAATTGTGTTTCGCTTTTCCTGCAATCTGATTCTAGTTCTTCCTCTTTCATTTTGTCTCTCTTTGCCTCTCTCTCTCTCTCTCTCTCTCTCTCTCTCTCTCTCTCTCTCTCTCTCTCTCTCTCTCTCTTCTTTGCCTGCCTCATGTCATTTTTTAAATCATTTCTTATTAATATTCTAAAAGATAATTATGTCCATGGTACTTTATTACTCCTTCTGTCTCTTTTAACTGTCTGTCGCTACTTCTTTCTTGTCTTCCTGATTCTTCCTCTTCCACGCTATCTCTCCTTCTGTCTCCCTCTTTTTGTCTCTAATTCTCTTTATCTCCCCTCTCTGTCTGTCTGTCTGTCTGTCTGTCTCTCTCTCTCTCTCTCTCTCTCTCTCTCTCTCTCTCTCTCTCTCTCTCTCTCTCTCTCTCTTTCCTTTTAGGTCTATTTGGAAGCCAGTTTTTCTCGCCCAATCTTACATGTTACGCATCTCTGATATAGTTACAAATTATTCCGTACTGTATGTCTTTCGAACATCAGCTTTAGATAAGTATTATCACCGATTGTCTTTTATTTTCTGAATTTCCGGCTTACATATTGTGCTTTAGTCTCAACGAGTGTGTGTCTAATTTTTCTCTTTGCAGCACGTGGGTGCTTCCGAAGGAATGACGGAATTGGGGGTCCAAGATATGACTGTAAGTGAGCCCAAAATGACGATTTTCAAACCGTTATTCCTCACCACCTCCCAAATGGCTACATCTGTGATACAGAATACGAATGAATTTAAACGAAAAGTAAGTTTTTTGTCTTTGTATAAAATCATGATTGAGATCGTTATTTTTAATTGTTTCTTAGTTTCTCTAATTGATTTCAAAGATTTATGGGCGTTTATTAACTCAGTTATTTAGTTTAACACAAATTGTGACACAGGCATACAAAAAAAAGACTCATTTTGTATGTTTTTTCTTTTGCTAATTTTAATATATGAGTTGTCGTTAAGTTTGCATTTCAGCAGTTACTTTCCTCTAAACACAAGGCCCATCTAGATTGCTACACGTATTTAAAAGAGTTCATGCCCTTACTGAGTGATTAAATCGTGAGATTATTTCTTTCTATTCTTCTTTGCTCTCTTCTTTCACTCTAGCTCTCCTTCTGTATCTCTATCTCTCTTCCTGTCTGCCGCTTTATTTCTTTCTATCTGTCTGTCTGTCTGTCTGTCTGTCTGTCTGTCTCTCTCTCTCTCTCTCTCTCTCTCTCTCTCTCTCTCTCTCTCTCTCTCTCTCTCTCCTTTTCTCTGTCTCTCTCTATCTATCTCTTATTGTCTTTAAGCTCACATTTTCTCAGTTCCTGTGCGTCCTTACTTCTTTTTTTTTTTCTTTCGAATTAATTTTCATTCCACGCTCTCTTTCTCTCTCTCTCTCTCTCTCTCTCTCTCTCTCTCTCTCTCTCTCCCTCTCTCTCTTTCTCTCTCTCTCTCTATCTCTTTCTCTCACTCTCTTTATCTCTCTCTCTCCCTCTTTCTCTCTTTCTGTCTCTCTATCTCTTTCTCTCACTTTTTTTGTTTGTTTCGAATTAATTTTCATTCCACGCTCTCTCTCTCTCTCTCTCTCTCTCTCTCTCTCTCTTTCTCTGTCTCTTTCTCTGTCTCTCTCTCTGTCTCTCTCTCTCTCTCTCTCTCTCTCTCTCTCTCTCTCTCTCTCTCCTTCTCTGTCTCTCTCTCTCTCTCTATTTCTTATTTTCTTTAAGTCTGTATATAACTCAAACTTTCTCAGTTCCTGTGCGTCCTTACTTATTTTTTTTTTTTTTAATTTCGAATTAATTTTCAGTCCACGCTCTCTCTGTCTCTCTCTGTCTCTCTCTGTCTCTCTCTCTCTCTCTATCTCTTTCTCTCACTCTCTTTCTCTCTCTCTCGCTCTCTCTCTCTCCCTCTTTCTCTCTTTCTCTCTCTCTATCTCTTTCTCTCACTTTTTTTCTCTCTCACTAGTATTTTCATCGTTCGTCGCTCATTTTCTGATGCGTTAGCCGTCACGTATTTCAGATCTATGTGCATTCTACAACTTTGTCTCTCTCTTTGCTTTTTTTTCGTTCTTCCCTCTCTCTCTCTCTCTCTCTCTCTCTCTCTCTCTCTCTCTCTCTCTCTCTCTCTCTCTCTCTCTCTCTCTCTCTCTCTCTCTAGTTTTTGCATCATTTCTCTCACTTTCCACATTTTTCACATCTTTATGTCCCTGTCTATGTCAGTACATTATGATTTTTTTCTTTTTAATTGTGTTTCGCTATTTCTTCCCATCTCTCTCCTTCTTAGTCTTTCACTCTCTCACTCTCAATCTATCGCTCTTTTGTTTTTCTTTTCGTCTCTTCCTCCATATTTTCCTTTGTTTATGACTTTGTCATTACATTATCTTTATATCTATTTGTACGTTTCACATCCTTTGTTGTCAATCATTTTTTAACCTATTCAACTCTTATTCTCTCTCTCTCTCTCTCTCTCTCTCTCTCTCTCTCTCTCTCTCTCTCTCTCTCTCTCTCTCTCTTCTTTGCCTCTCTTCCTATACTTTTGATAAATTAATTTTAACTTTATTTCTCTATATATACCAGTTTATTTCTATGTGTCGCTATTTACTTACAGTCTCATCGAGGCAGAGTCTCTTACAATTTTTGTATTGTTAAGCAGATAAGATGACGTGCCAGTCACAAGTGGACAGTGCGTTAGTGGAATAATGGAAAAGTGAATAGTGAAATACCTCTCCCGTGGAAGATAATAAATAATAAGGAGGGTGTTGCATATTTCATGGATAATGCCCCTTTCAGAGGAAGAAAAAGGATAACGCCCCTTTGAAAGGGAAAAAAAAAAACATCTTCCAGTAAAGGAAGATATTCCAATTCCCTATAAGGGAGATATGTCAAAGGATTGCAGGGGGTGAAGGGTTTCAGCTCTGAACCTCCGCCATATAGACACTCTCAGGATAGCCGGCCCACCGACACCACATCGACGAAGTACCCAAGTCGCCGGTACCTCTGAGCAGGTTGTGCTTCTCACACAACCCACGACAAAACTTCCCTGCCAGCTTCCAAGCACCAAAGTGATGCACACAAGTGCGCATCCCGGTGTTTTATGGGAGGAGCCACATCAGACCCAAAGCATAAATGACGACGGGCGCGAGCCGTCATAGTATGTGGACCTTGACCGTTTTACGGGTCTTAACACCGTTAGGGCTTGGGGCCAGTTCCTGGCGAAGTTGCCTTGCCAGGCAAAGTTCAAGCTTTCCTGTTTCATATAAGTAAACCGTGGCACACTTTCTTCATGCGGTTTAACTGCTGTGCATTTTCTCATAGCTGTGTTTGTCAAATTCTTTTTAAAAAGGCCGAAAGCCGTTTAATTTAACTACAAGCTGCTCTTAGCTAATATTTAATAAATAAAAAAATGTTCATATGTCATGATACGTAGTGGGATGAATCTTTCAATTTTTCATAAAAATCAGTTAAAACCGTGTTTTTACGTTGTATAGGTTTTAAGATATGTAACTCTTTGCCATAACTAATTGACTTGAAATAGCTGTCCTTTGTATCTACGAGTGAATTTGTTCACGCTGTCAACACGCCTGAGGGTTTGTTTATTTTTTCCTCTGATCTTGACTGCCTCTTACAGACAAAATAACTACACGAAGAATAAGATAACAAGAAATTCGATTTGTCAAATATATTGATATCAAAATTTCTATTGAATTAAATTACATTTAAATTTGTCTTTTTTTTTTTTTTTTAAATCAATGTAAAAAAGTTGTCCGATCTCAAAGCGATCCCTTCTTTCTGATGACGCGTTTCATTTCGCTGTGTTGACTCAGAGAGAGAGAGAGAGAGAGAGAGAGAGAGAGAGAGAGAGAGAGAGAGAGAGAGAGAGAGAGAGAGAGAGAGAGAGAGAGAGAAGAAGAAAGAGAGAGAGAGATAGAGAGAAAGAGGGTGAGGGAGAAAGGGAGAGAAGAAGAGAGAGAAAGAGGGAGCAAGATAAAATAATTCTGTTTTTCAATAAATTAAGACTCAAAGATTATTAAGGGTTTCGAGATTCTATGGCAGTTGGCTTTGGTTTGTTGTTGTTGTTGTTGTTGTTGTTGTTGTTGTTGTTGTTGTTGTTGTTGTTGTTGTTGTTGTTGTTGTTGTTGTTGTTGTTGTTGTTGTTGTTGTTGTTGTTGTTGTTGTTGTTGTTGTTGTTGTTGTTGTTATTAATGTTGTGCTTGTTGTTTTTCCACGTGTCATTTTCATTACTGTTTTATCTGACCCGGATGATCAGTATTTTTAGGTTCCCTTTGTTACCTTTTTTCTTTTTTTGTGTTTGTCTTTTTTTTTTTTTTAATTCGTAACTTAAACTGTTTCCCTGTTTTGCTTTCCATTTCTTTCCTTGATTAATTAAAAATCATTTGATAAAATCTTTACATGCTGGCTGTTAGTCCTAAATTCAATACCCATTCGTTAAGATGACTTAAGTGACGAAACTCCACAGATTCCTACTCTTGTGATGGACCAACCATCTCTAATCTCGGGGCATGCCTGTTGTTATTGTAGTAGTAGTTATAACTGCTGCTGTTGATGTTGTTCTTGTGCTACACTCCGTTACGATAGCTAGACAGTTTAATCCCGCAAATAATGCTTCCATTTCTTGTGTATGTTTCGCTTGGGTAATCTCTACTGTTAGTTGCTCTGCTCTCTCTCTCTCTCTCTCTCTCTCTCTCTCTCTCTCTCTCTCTCTCTCTCTCTCTCTCTCTCTCTCTCTCTTTCTCCACCTCTTCGTCTATCCTCTCTATGCATATATATTAATCATAAAGGCAACCATTTCCTTTTCCGCTAACTCCTCCGAAACCATTTACTGTACCGTGGTGAAGTTTACTGAATTTTGAAGATAAATGTCCCAAGTGGATTTAAAAGAAAAAATATATATTAAGACTAAAGGTGTTATCAAAACCTCACTATATTTTTATTACAATCAGTTTATGAAATTTTGGCCAGATTCGTTATGTTGAGCCAAATGACATTTAAAAGAGGTTTACAATTTTCAAAGTTGATGATACTTTTAAAATTTAAAAAAAAATGTTGTTCTTTAAATATAAATGTAACAACTTTTTTTTTTCTTTTAACGCCACTTTTTGAACGAATGTCTAACTTGTAATATTAGACATCGACAAGATTCACTAATTTATCATTAAGACGGAACCGTAAAGATATTCAAATTAATCCTTCTTATCAACTTGTCTCTCTTATTTTGTCTTATACAGGTTGTGACCAGATCTAGATCTAGAATAATTATAAGTTCTAGAAATCCCGGGTAAAAAGATAGAAGAGAGAAAGAGAGAGAGAGTGAGAGAGAGAGAAAGAGAGAGAGAGAGAGAGAGTAAAAGAGGAATAAACAGAAAGAGAACTAAGAAAACTAATAGCGACACGCACGTAAAGAGAAAGAATGATAAATGTACTAACGTAGAGAAGGACTTGAACAATAAAGAAATAAATCGAAAGTGAGAAATCAGAGGAAAAGAGAGATAGATAGATAGATAGATAGATAGATAGATAGAGAGAGAGAGAGAGAGAGAGAGAGAGAGAGAGAGAGAGAGAGAGAGAGAGAGAGAGAGAGAGAGAGAGAGAGAGAATAAGACACAGACTAAAATCGAGTGAGAAATATACTGACATCAACAAAGACAAAAAGATATAAAAAAAACATCGGAATTTATAGAAGAGAGAGAGAATAAAGGAGGGGGGGGGGGGGACCGGAGAAAGTGGAGTGGATGAAACAGAAAAAAAAAAACATCGGCACAATTAATAAAGAAGCATAAAAATTTAAATCACAATTAACGAAAGTTTACTTAATGTTTAAGTTTACTATGTATTCCGGCGGTAAAATCAATAAAGAAACACGTAAATCAAAATTTGTGTCATTTCAAATATTTTTATGAGCGTTTTTTAATAACTAAAGTTAATAGTAAAATCAAGAAACAGTTATCAAAACCAACCTGAGGCGCTGGAAAAGCCTGGCAGCGTGATGCTAACGATATAATTAAAGTGTTCTTATAAATGTAGATACTTACGGCCCGTTCGACAAGTACAGACACACACCACATACCCCCCCACACACAGACATACACACTCTTTCCACAATCCTGGACAACGAGGTCTGAAAGGTTTGCATTGTTAATTACAGAGAGTCTTCTGAGATTTTTGTCTGGGAGTAGATATAAAAGATGTTTTAGGTTGTCTTTTTTTGTGGCTTCTTGTTTGAAATATCGTATTATTGCTTTGTTGGCTGGTGTATGGGGCACTTGGCTTAAGATGTGCCCCAAAAGTCTTCACCTGGCTTCAACTAGTATACTGTAAAGGGAGGCTAATAAACCTTATTTGTTACAAAAAGACTTGTTACTGATTGATGTTGGGCATTTGATATTAAGAGCCGTTCTACGGTGATAAATCTGTGTTTCATGTTGTGAGGGCCCAGGTGCCACAGCTGTACAAAAGCACAGCTTTCTCTAGAGCGCAGTATAGTTTAAACCTTGTTTTCATTTCATTACCTGTTATCCTGACTGTTGTGTAAAGATGGGGGCAAGGCAGTTGTCTTCTTCGGAAGATATTTTCGCTAGCAAAGGAGAGAACCTATTGCCTACTTTCTTTATCTTCTGCCAGTGCTCGTTTTCACATTTGTAAACGGACGCTGTTCTGCTGTATTGACCTGGAGTTTTACATCTGCCAGGAGTTTTTCGATTTCACTCACAATTTTATGTATATAATCACGTTAGACTTGGACTTTGATAAGCGTCTACGTTGCGTCTTATTCGTTATAGCACAATCAACGAACGCACCTTCATGATTAAAGTTATGGGATGAAGATATGCTACAGGGCCCTTGAGTTTCCTAGCTTCTGAATAGCTAGATGATTCCATTGTTTGTTTTTACGTCTTTGTGTTTTAAAAAAATGTAAAATGCAGGCCCGACCATTAAGAATGGAATCGCATAATATTCTATTTGACGATCTCAAACGGAAGTCAAAATCCAAATCGAAAGTAGCGCTAACTCAAATGAATTCTCACGAACAACAGGTGACAGGCTTATTAGATTCATCATTACGGTACGATCTAGAGATCTAAGTTAAATGCAAATTAAATTTACGCCAACAAACACACTCACATTGATTTGGATGAATACTTAGACCCAGAATATTCTAGGTAAACTTGATTCAATCAAATCAGAATCGATTTATATCCAGATCCAGTTAAGTGTAGCGCCTAGAATCTAGATCTTAGATTGTAGATCTAAACTTATAATGTCAAGACCACTGTTAAAAATAGAATCTAAGTTAGATCAATGAAGATTAAGGTCTAGAATCTAATCTCCTTTACTCTAGATCTGGATAACTAATTAATCATAGAATCAAGGTTAACTTCATAAGGATATATAAATAAATTGAAATAACGTGGTGTGAAAATATAAGGGAGATTACTGTGATGGTGTGGGTATCCCACAATATTGTTTGGGCAAATGCTGCAGAATTTCAGGAATAACGGTAGTTATTCATACAACAATACAGAAACAAATCTGTAGCCGAGTGTCGATTTCATTTGCGATTTTTGACTACTAACTTCATGAAATTAAAACGTATCTGAAGAGGTGCATTTGTGAAAGCATCAAGAAGCCAACCTGCAACATTTATTATTTTTTGGTTAACTTCTGGCCTATCATTTTTTCCTGTTGACATAAAATGTAAAAACAAAAGTGAAAAACCATTAAAGAATAAGCTGAATGAAAGGCAATCAAAACATACAGCATCCAGTGATCAATACACAAACAGTTTAACAAAGTGGAGTAAAACTAAAAGGAAAAGAATTGAACTGGCAAGCCAGGGACAGAGAAAATCAAAGTGTTATTTATCTGTTGTAAAAAAGCCTGAAAAAACACCGAAAGACAGAAAAAATTATCATGCCTAGATAAAACGCTGCGTTACTTGCAAAAAATAAAACATTATAAAGACAGACAGAGAGAGGATATCGAGTTGAGCAATTACACATATTGAAATTAGCTACATCTTTTGTTTTGGTTCAAGCCTTAAATTGATAAAAGGAATGAAAAAACTAGTGTTACCTTAAGCCTACCAACATAGCAGCAAAGGAAAAGAAGCTTGTAAAAAAGGTTTTATAAATAAAAATAAGGAACATTAACTGAAAGGTATTAAGTTACTTACTATTTAAAGATGGAGAGTTGTACAATAAATAGTTAATTAGATTTTAATGTAACATATTGTAAGGCTTTGAAAGAAATGTAAATCTTGACCACTCTGTGGTAAACCATCTTTGTCCATTGGATGATACCTTGGGTCAGTTATTTTAGTAGAGACTATAACCTTAAATCATGTTACTTTAGAGCCCTGAATAATTAATTGTATGAACAACTGCAGACTAGTTATAAACTCAAACGATTGTATATATATATTCAAACAACTGCAATGAACAACAGTAAATTCTTGCCAATCATCTACATCTAGATCTTTCCTAATACTGGATCTAGCTGAAAACCCTGTTCTACAAACCGGGTCCTGGTGTCAATTCCCAGGCTGGTGTGCGTGTGTATTTAAAGAGGCATATAAATGGTTTTGATGTCTCTCCTTTATAAATTATATTATGATTATAGGATTTGGGGTCTTTAAAATTTACCTTGTATTAGTATTTGAATATTCCAAACTATAGTTCTTTTACTTTACAAGTAGTCTTGATAGAATGCTGCAATTTTCATTCTGTATTACCAGTTACAATGAAAACGGAGTCGATTGTTTGTTGATTTGTTTTTGTATTTTTTATTGTTTTCTGTTTATAAAGCTTACATTCTCGCTAATCATCTAAATCTAGATCTTTAATATTTTAGATTTTGGGGTCTTTAAAATTTAGCTAGACAGCATGAAATTAAAAAGTAGTCATGTAGAATGCCTCAAGTCTCATTCTGGATTACCAGTTAAATTAAAATGGAGTTGAGGATTTGTTTGTTTATTTTTTACTATTTATCTTTATTTATAAATTCTCATCAAGCAGGATACTTTTGCATTTTATTGAATTTCCTTGTCTCGATTTCTAGGACCCAGATATAGAGTATAGACCACCAGCTCATTTTTTACAGGGCAAATGATCAATACCTCAACTGATACAAAATGATACAGCATAAGACTCACACATACAAAAAAGTTTGAATTTGATTCCTGGCTGGATCATCTGTTGGTGGTGGAGATCCCATCTGATCAGTGCTGACATTGGCTGGAGCCAAGCCACTGATTCTTCATATTCTTCATAAAATTTAGGAATATTTCCAGGACCCATTTAATGTTACACCATTTACACAATCATATAGATCTTAAAAGCATTATAAAGATAAGTGACATTGCTTAAGAAACACCACCAATCTTATGAAATCATAATTAGAATCTTGAACTAAGTATAGCTGTGTTTAATTGTGTTAATGGGATGGATCAGTGTTATAAAAAAGAAATTGGAAAAACTGAACCTTCTGGGATGAAAATGATTAAAATAAGTTTCCCCACACCAATTAGATCTAGTTCAATAGAAAATTTAAAATATAAATGCAATAATTTTTTTAGGGGAAATTATTTTACATATAAAAAATTTTCTTGGTATGTCCTGAGTGTATTTTTATTTCAAACCCTAAGTAGTAATTATCATGAATACTGTTATGATTGTAATTTTAAAAACTTTTTTTTATTGATTTCAAGAGGTGAATATGAACTCACTTGCGGAGGTGTCAAACCCCATGGAAAGAGGCGGAGGTCGTAGTGTTGAACAACCCAAGGAAAGGAAACAACTCTGGAATAAATGAGATAACCAAAAGGTGAGAGTAGGTTACAATTTTTCTTCACTGATTGTTTTCTTCAACTCTATAGCCCTACTGTATGTATATTCACATCGTAATTATTTTCTGCGTTTAGAATTTTTGCTTTAATATAACATCAAAACAAAAAGATAATTATGTCATAGGCTGATCAATGTTGAAATTAAGCAGGAAGTTGACTAAATAAATGAATTAGAAAGATCTGCAGAACGTCAACACGAAACTGATATAGTTCTCGTCTAGCATTCTATATGAGTCTGTGAAAACATTTTGAAGTGGTAGGTGAAACAAACTCTGAAAATGAGTCATGATCCTACAATTGTGACTGAGAATTTTACCAACTGATGCGACTAAATCACACCAGATTCCTGGTAAACCACCTATTTTCAGCTGGATCATTCCATCAACGTAGAGTCCGTAAATTGGCCTTTGATTTCTATAACAAGTGAAATTGTTGATATGACAGAGAGTAAAAGATGCAGAGATGGAACATACTTAGTACATTTTGCTTTTAGAGAGAGAAAGAGAAAGGGGTTGGGGAAATAAATAAATGGATAGACAAGACGTATCTAGCGGTTTTAAGACAGGTATCTGTTCGAAATCTGTGTGTGTGTATCTACATATTAAAGATACAATTGACGTGAAATCATAAATGAAATGGGAATTATGATGGAAGATGGGGATTTAAAGGAGCTTAGGAGATAAGGTGGAAGAAAAAAAGAGGGATAGCAGAGAGGAAGATGGGGTTATTTTCTTCTGATATAAAGAGAGGAAAAGCGAGATGTTATGAAGTAAATGATGATTGAGGAATTATGCGAAGAGGAATGATTGTCAGTTCAGTAGATATAGAGAGATTTCAGGAGTAGGTTGGAGAGGGATCCTGATGGTCACATCTAGTTTGTCTTTTCTCATTTGCAAGGGTCATGTTTACACACTTCTCGAATACTTTAGTTGTTTGTTTGTTTTTTTCACGCTTTCTTTTCCTACTTCAATACGTTAATCTAGGACATATCAGTGAGAAAAAGAGCGCTAAGAGACTTGGCAATGTGATAAGTAACGAACATGATTGTTCAGTTTCTCTCGAGAACAGGAAACTTTTTTAGGCTCCATAAAAGACAAAATGATTGGAAAGAGAATCTGAAAGTGACAACCTTAAGTTTAAACAAGTGAAACAAGGAGCTGTCTTTAAAACAAGGCAGCCATCGGTATGATTCAATACTATATTTGGCCTGTGGAATGATGGAAAAAATGGTAGCATGTATACCATTGTTTCTCAAACATTTTGTTTATATTTGTGTGAGGGTCAATTCGCGGACATCCAAAAATAGGTATTTAGTTGAAAAAGATAAAAGAAAGCAACCTTTCTCACTTTACCAATATCCTGGCGAGGGTGGGAGACAACCTGATTAATACTCAGTAGGTGGTTCATGTTGTAAACAAGTTCACTGATGTAAACACAACCGCGGCCATTATTACTTTGATGTTAAAGGGGGTGAAATTTTTTGTTATGAGGAAATCATGAGTAAATATCACAAAACCATTTTTTCAATTGAGATAAACAAAATGTCTTTCCATTTTAGTCCAATTCAGCAGCTTTAACAAACTTAATCAATTAAATTAATTAGTACAATGCATCAATATGCACACTAAGTAAACTGCATTGAATTGGACTTCCCAATAGGTTACTATATAAAGCCCTCCAATAGTTAATAGGTTGTAAGCTTGGCTAGGTAACGAACCAAGAACTGGCTCTAATCCCTAACGGTGTTAAGACCCGTAAAACGGTCAAGGTCCACACGCTATGACGGCGCGCGCCAGTCGTCATTTATGCCTTGGGTCTGGTGTGGCTCCTCCCATAATACACTCGTTATACATTGGAGAATAGATGCTGGGAGGGAAGTTTTGTCGGACGGGTGTGTGAGAACCACAACCTCCTCAGAGGTACCGGCGACTAGGGTACTTCGTCAATGTGGTGTTGGATGAGTAGGCGATACCGAGAGTGCCTATATGGCGGAGGATCGTGGCTGAAAACCTTCACCCCCTTTTATTTATTTTTTTTTTTCATATCTGTCATGTAAAAATGAGTGGAAAAAAATAACGAGGATCAATGTTCGTTTTGCCCGGTATCTAAGTAGAGATCTGCCTATATGGCGGAGGTTCGCGGCTGAAATCCTTCACCCCCTTTTTGTTTTTTTTTTTTTTTAATTTTTTGTGCATATTGTTTTCTTATTTCTTGAAACAAAGAAATAAATCGTTCCTGATATGCCTGTGTGGCGGAGGTTCAGGGCTGAAACCCTTTTTTGTAAGTCCTGATTTTTAAGAAGTCCGGATTTAGTCTGATTTCAGATCTGGACCTTATCTTAAGCCATAGCCTTTGCAATAATTGCTGTAAATTATCGCTTTGCGATCATTTTGGCAATATCTTGCCTAGTGTATGGCGATAGTGCAGAAATTTATCGACATCGAAAGCTGATTGCTCACCGACTGGTACAACCTGAAAATAAATTGCCCGCGCCGCGCGACCTTGCCGATCTGCGACAGGCCCTCTGTTTTTTTAAGGCCAGACAAGCCGACGCCTGTGCAGTGAGCTATTTTTGTTGGCCAAATGTTCATTTATGAGGCATTGGATTTTGAATCTGACATCAGATTCGGTTTTCTCGACCCAAAATTTGCAAAGTCTACGCTTAGAGATGCTTTTTAGAACACGTTTTAGAGAATTGAATTTTATTACCTTATTTGCCTCTATAAACATAATATTCTTGTCTCCCCACTCCCGCCCATGTGGTTTTTTTTTTTGTCTCTCTACTGTCTGTCAGTATAATTATATGGTATAGCTTTACATCACTCTTCACAAATCGCGTTACCTAGATCTGTTAATTATTTAAAGATCCAAACACGATTTTATATGAAATGAATGAGAGACAATTACCAAAGGTGACTATTTTTAATCATTGATGTTACTTAAAATCGTGTTTCTTTCTTCCCTGCGCAGACATGCTAGTGCTAAATTTGAGGTCTTCCAAAGACCCACCGGTTATCAAAAACCTCAAAGTGGCAGCAAGTCGCTCATGTGGGGTTATAGCCGAGCGCATGACATTGTCTTGCTTTTTAATCAAAGGGGTAATCCTTTCCAACAAGTCAAGATAATTTTCTTTATTCATGCGCAAATAGTTTTTCCAGTCTTCGGGAATATCTTGTAATTCCCTTATTAAATTAACATGGGATAACTCTTGTTTTTTTAGTAGCCACGGCTTTACCCATACTCTACGTGAGCGTCTTTTTGTTTTAGCTCTTCTTCTGCAAATCTTAATAATTATAGCCGCAGAGAGCGCCGTTACTGCTGCTGCTTGACACTCCATTTAACACAATGGCTCAAGTTCAGCTTGTGGATCGAATGATTTTGTCGACGCGTGTGTGGGCAGATGGAAGGCAATTATTGCTTGGGATATTGTTAGCAATATTGTCAGTCAATTGATGGCATCAATTTATCGACACGTCTTTGGCCGGCTTTACAAACTAATATGCCTTCATGCATCAATCCAAGACCCTGATGTGCAATATGCTCTTCTTAACCATTAACTTATGTTTGTAATCAAACTGTACGTAAATGCAAAAGAGTCCTTATACTTTCGAAAATCGTCTGGTTTCGTTCCTAACTTGCTTCTTTCTGTTTCATAATGTCCTTTGTTAATCACTTTTTGAAGAGGCCAAGTTCATGTCTCTAAACCATCTAGATCGTCTAGGGACCTCTATCAATAAAGGAAAAGGTAGTATTGATGAGGATTGTTATAAAATTAGGTGAAAATGGGTCTGTATACCTAGATCTTGCTTCAGGCAAAGGAAATGAAGAACTTGATAGTCGGATCTACCATTTAAAACTACATATATGTAAATCCACTCTCTGATCCCAAGGCTGGGCCTGGCTCCACATAAAGAATTTGGATTTATTTTTCATAAAGTTTGTGTCACTATGTAGATCATTTTTCCTCTCTTTATGTTTTCCTATTCCAATATAGAACCCTTTTTATATTTTTTTTTCTAAAAAAAAAAACAACTGGTTGGGCAAGATTTTCAGTTATTTCCCACCTTTATCACTTAAATACAACTAGATGTGGTAAGGATTGGTAACTAATGGCTAAAACAGTGCATATTCTGTTGTACATTTTATAATGTTTATCTCTTTGTGTTTATTTTTATTCATTGATTCCTGTTATTACCCTTTATTTTCTTTGGTTCTTTGTACAATTTTGAGAAAGGTTATGTTCTTGGGTCACTTAGTCTCTCTCATTGACATTTTGGGGGTGCGGGATAAGTTCAGGATTCTTTTTCGTAGTCAGTTGGCATCTCTGGACATACTGCGTCATTGTATCCTTACTCATTTGATCTTCCTAGGCATGTAGGAGAAACTTTATGGAGAGAAGTATGTGTGGTTCATCATTGCTTGGTACCCGAACAACTGGTACAAGGTCAAGGACAATTGCCATATATGCACTGTGGAGCAGCAAGAGGAGGCCCTTGTTGGTTCAGTATAACCATCTTATTTATCAATGCTCAACACACCTTAGAAGCTTTAGCTTGAAAGTGTGCAATTCAATACAATAAGCTAAAGTAATTTACACACAAAAGTAGAAATGAAGCATGGAACTGAGAACAGAAGATGTCTTAAAAAAACTTACTACAGATAAAAGTGTAAAAAATTCAAATTTCAACATCAGAATTTTTTTTTACGGATGTTTCCAAATCAGAGTGATGATTTTATTTATTATATTTACTCTAATCTCACAAAGATGATTTCTTACAATGCTCAAATTAAAAAGGTGTTAAGTCATTACAGGAAATAGAACTGAAATAGTCCCTAACTATGCTCACCGTAACAATAAATCTGCCACACAGTGATACAGTTCTTGGCACCAAAAAAGGAAAATATACTCTAGAAAGAAACTTTACATAAATTTTTCTCTTTTCTAAATTAAAAAATAAATAAAAGTACAACAATGACATCTATATGTTTTTTCAACTAAACCAGATTGGAGGAAAGAGGGATGAAGCTTGAAGGCTCTGAAGAGATAAACGATGCCATTTACTGCGCTATGAATTCTATACAATTGCTGGGAATATGCGAAATGCTACTTTCACAGCTAAAGGAGACCACATCGCATATAATCAAGTCAAACAATTCACCAGTAAGTCCAGTTGTAATGGGTTATTTATTTTTCAGAGGTTTGGTATTTGTATACTTAGTGCTAGCATGTGACACAGATTAATGAAAGTTTCAGGAAAAAACACATGGTCAAGATAATAGTTAAACAATGAGATAAATTTAGCTGAAAATTTAAAAAAAATATCTTTATTTAGGTTCAACAATTTGGACTGAGAAAAAAATAGGGAAGAAAAAGGAAAATAACAGGAAATAAAAGGACCTCGAAGAGATAGAGCGCAGGAGGATTAATAAAACAATCTCTCTTTTTTATATAATACTTTATGAAAATATTTATGTCTCTTTGTAGATCTTATGCTTTATTGGTATGCCTTGAAATATTTGAATTTTTCAATTTTTTAAACCTTGCATGATTTTTCACTTGGCATTTAAATAGATGATTGTCTGTACTGAAACAGTCAGTTTTGCTTATCAGTTTAGAAAATTTCCCTTAGTCTCAAACTCAAGTGATCTTTGCTGTGCTGATCACAATACCTTCTAATGGGCAGACTCTATCAACATGATCTGTGTTCATAATCCCAGACTCTGTTATCATCTTTTGTCTGTGATTGGCTCACTGGGTCCAAGTATCATGTTTGGCTACAAGGGTATCCTGCTCATCTTTGGCATCTTCCTGGCCTATCAGACCCAGAGTGTGAGACTTAAACAGGTCAGTGATTCCAGATTTGTTGGCATGAGCATCTACAATGTTGTGGAGAGGAACCAAAAGCAATTTCTATCCATTAGATTTATATATATATATATATATATATATATATATTTCTTCTTCTTCTTGTTAAGCTGATTCTAGCGCCAGTCCAGTCATCTTTATAAATGATTATGTCTTTTGTGGGTCCTCCTTTTGGCCATGGAGTTTGGTTTCTTTGTAGATAGTGCATGGCCATTTTGTTTGTGGTGTTTTGCCTTTACCACAAGCACATGAAGGGGAGCTTTCTATTTTAATTTTATATAGATGTCTTTTTAGGCGGCAGTGCCTAGTACGGAGACCTGTGATTTGTTGGTTTGGTCCCATCTCTCCAATGAGTGGTTGCATTTGTTTGACGGGAAAGGGGGGGGGGGTAGAGTTGCTTCACTGGCACCTTCCTTTGCTATTTAGTTTGTCATTTCATTTCCTAGGATTCTGCAGTAAGCTGGTATCCATTGCAGGGCAACTCGGTGACATTGGGAAAGCTTTTTTAGCTTCCTGGTCAGGGCAGGTAACGTGTCTCCAGCTCGAGCCTCCAAGACTGATTTGGTGTCTGTGAAGATGGTGACTTGCTGGCATTCACCTCACATGTCCTTAGCTTTGTCTATGCCACACACAAGGGCCTTCTAAAATGCTGCTTGAGTTTTTACTCTGATGTTCAAAACTGCTACTCTTTAGGTGACTTTTGTTGGGTTGTTGCAGTCTTGTATTCAATCGATTGTTCGGCATGCAGGTAGTTTTGGCTGCTTGGATCATAATCTTAGTGTCTCTCCTGTCTTTTAAGAGCTGTATACTAGTAAGGTCTTCCATTGCTTTGATTGGGCTTGATTTTTGTTCCTCCTGTTATTATTCATAATGTCTGGTTTTGAGTTTGCTAGTGTGTTTTTACAACTGTTCCCCAGGTTGTGTATCCATACTCCAGGTGTTTTCTGAATGTGCCTTGATAGATACTTTTCAAGATTGTCTCATTTGCATTTCTTTTCTATTGTGGCCACTGACATTGAGCCTCGTTGTTCAATTGTGGAGGTATGAGCGTATCCATGATTACATTTGGTATGTTATTCCATGTCTTTGTTGTTTGATCAGTAAGCCATCTTTCCACACCTTATCAAATGCTTTTTGTAGATCAATCCATACAGCATGTTCGACTTTTTGTTCTTGAATGCAATCTTCTATCTCTTGTGAGAGGAGGGTGACTTTATCCTGTGCTGTGATAGCGCCTAAATCCTGTCTGTTTGGGCACCAGCTTCTGTTCTGTTTCAAGACGGTAGACAAGCTTCTGGTTAATAATTCTTTCAAGACATTTGGAGATGCAACTGGTCAAACTGATAGGCTGGTTCCTTCTTGTCTTTACCCTTTTTGTAGATTGGGATCATAGTAGCTGTGGGCCATGCTTGTGGTACTGTTCCAGTTTTCCAGCTCAGGTTGAAGACTTCTAGTAGTTTCAGTCAGGTAGTGTTTCCCAAATTTGTAATCATCTGGTTGGTTATTTTATCTTGTCCTGGTGCTTTTCTTAGCTAGCTTTGACTTTTCAATAGCTGAGAGTAGGTCATATAGTGTTATTTCTTTCTTCATTTTTTCAGCTGTTGATTTTTGCTTCCCTTTTCCTTCTCATTTTTAGCCTCTATTTGTCGCAGTGGATCAACGTGAAGATCACTTTCGTTTTCATAGTTTTCTGCTAAAACGTTTGCCACCTGCTTACCAGTTAGTACCTTTCCAGCTGCTTCAACAGTTATGGAACAATTTCTGTTATTGTTATCATTAATTTGACCGATTAGTCTCCATAGTTTGCTGGTATCTTTTTTGAGGTTTAGTGATGCTGTTTGTCTTGATAACTTTGTATTTTGAGCTGGTTCTTAGTTTTGAGAAACAGTGCTTTGGCTTTTTGTACTAGGGAAGCTGAAAAAGTTTTCAAAAAAGCCTTACTGAATTTTAATAAGCATTTTGAACTAGATATTTTACTTTAAGCTTCTCAAGAGAGTTGTATAATTGAACACTTTGGCTGCTTATTTCTTTAAAACTTAACAATTTTGTCAAAAACCCATAATTTATGAAAATGTTTGAAAAAGCGAAGTCACATTTTAGATTTTATTTTTTTGTGTGTGTGATTGAGCTGGCTTTGATAAACCTAATTTTGGTGCACTTGTTAATATTTTGTTTGATTACTTTTTTTTTTTGCAGGCTCAAGTATTTCTTAACATAAAACTAAAAAAGATTTTTTGCTTATGTGAAACATTACAGGTGCTGTGTGTTATTACTGACCCAATCGCCCTCATCTCCAGCAATCAGGAAAAAGCGACTTTTGACTTAGTCTCTCTGGCCATTGTGTTGTGCAGCCTCCTGTCCGTGGACCCCATCATTGTTTCAGAGGTATTGTTATGGCGGTTTAATTGTTGTAGGTCATAAGAGCAGCTTTGATCAGTTGATTTTTACATACTGGAAGCGTCCCACTCAACTGTCCAAGCAATTTTTTCACTGTTGTGTTGCTATTTCTTTCTTCTTTTTTGGATTCTTCCTCTTTCACTGTCTGTGTCTCTGTCATCCCACTTCCCCCCCCCCCTCCCTCTTTCTCTTTACATTTTTTTCGTCTCATCTCTCCTTTTCTATACATTTTTGTTACCTTTATGTCTGCCTCTAAGTACATATATTACTCATTCTTTCTCTCTAACTGTGTGTAGCTATTTCTTTGTTTTCTTTCAAGTTCGTCCTCTTTCACTATATGTCTCTCTCTGTGTCCATCTGTCTGACAGTCTCTATCTCTCTTTCTATGTCTTTGTTCTATATCTGTTTAGTATCAATTTCTGTCTTTCCCCCTCTCTCTTATTTTTTTAAAATCTTGGTCCTATGAATTATGATCTATTTTATACCTTTATATCTCTGTGTATGTCAAAAAATTACTCACTGTTTCTCTCTAACTGTATTTAGCTAGTTCTTTCTTTTCTTTGCAGTTCTTCTTCTTCCACTCTCCATGTTTCTCTTTCTCTTTCTCTGTCTTTAACTTCTTTGTTTTTGTTTTCTCAATTTCGATGATTTTATAACTTTATGTCTCCGTCTATGTCAGTATTTTACTCCCCATTTGTCTTAAACTGAGTGGCACTATTCAATTTTCCTCTTTCTACTTCTTCTGTCTCTTTTCTCTATCCGGCTCTTCCACTTCCACTCTCTCTCATTCTATCCTCTCACCCTCCCTAGTTACCTCTCTTCCCCCAGTTTTGATACATTTTTTAATCTTAATATTTTTCTTTATGGTTTTTTTTACATTACTCACTCTTTCTCTGTACCTTTTTGACCCTATTTCTTTCCTCCTCCTCCTCTCTCTCTCTCTCTCTCTCTCTCTCTCTCTCTCTCTCTCTCTCTCTCTCACCCTCTCTTGAACTTCTTTTCTCTGTCCTTTCAGTTCCTATAATTATGATTTATATTTTTATCTCTGTATCAGTCAGCACATTTAAAACTCTCTCTCTCCCTGAGTGTCACTATTTCCTTTTCATTCTTTTTAGCTCTCTCTCTCTCTCTCTCTCTCTCTCTCTCTGTCTCTCTCTCTCTCTCTCTCTCTCTCTCTCACCCTCTCTTGAACTTCTTTTCTCTGCCCTTTCAGTTCCTATAATTATAATTTATATTTTTATCTCTGTATCAGTCTGTACATTTAAAACTTTCTCTCTCTCCCTGAATGTCACTATTTCTTTTTTCCCTTTTTCATTCTTTCCTCCTCTCTCTCTTTCTCTCCCTCCTTCTGATGGATTCTCGGTCTATATGAATGGACTTAACGCTTTCAGCCAAGATTTAATCACTCAGCAAATGCATGATTCTTTTAAATAAGTGTAGGGATCTATTATAGACTCACGTTTACAGGGAAGTAACTGTTGAAATGGAAAATTTCTGACAAATCAGGTTAAAAAAACTATTACAAGAAAAATCATGCGAAATGGATTTTTCTCTTATGCTTCCGTCGCGAATTGTATTAAATCTTCTTATGAAGTTGTTGAAATCACAGAAATCTTTATAATGAAGTAGTAAAACTGTCTGTCTGTCTCTGACTCTCTCTCTGTCTCTGTCTCTCTGTCATTCGCTCTCTCTCTCTCACTCTGTTCACACATCGCTGAGAGCACATGGAACAAAGTTTTTTGGACTATAACTATGCTCACAGAAAACAGTCTCATAGGGCCAACTGTGTAGTCACTATTTGTTTTATTTCATGCAAAGTATTTCCAGATGTGAGTGATAACTTTTTGAGTTATTATAGTTAAACCAAAAGAAGCCACCAACCTCTAGATCTAGTACCATTACAAACATGATAAAAAATGAAGAGAAGGGGAAATTTAGTACAATGGCAAGATCGGCGCCTGATCCAAATCTAGTTCAATAGAAGGGGAGATTCTCTTATGAACTCATCAAACAATCAATCAGGTTCCGTACTCTTTAAAGTGGGAGATCATGACTTTCCAGAATCTCTATCCCTCATCGCTTGTCATATTTTGATTCATTTTGTTAGTCTATCCATCATATTTTTAGGTTATCTTTACCTGCTGTGTCAATCATTCCAATTGTCACAAGTTCTAGTTTTTGTCTTCTCATCACATGGCCAAAAAAGGTTGTCTGGTGTTTATGTATTCTATTTATGATTGATCTTGTTGTGTCGGCTTCTCGTAACACTGTTTTGATTGATTTCTTTGCAGTTTCTTGAGATTTGTAGAAACACATTTCTCTTGCCTCTAGTTTCTTTTTTTAACTGTTTTGAAAGTGTCCAGGCCTCACATCCACACATCAGAATGGGTTCAACATAGCACTACAGGGCTCTTCTTCTTGTGTGAATCAAGGTGTGGTTTCAGAGAAATGACTGAAAAGTACTGGATGAAGAAAAAAATAGATAAATGAGGATGGGAAAGACACAAAAGAGAATGAGGAATGAAAGATGGATGATAGAGAAAAGATATTGTTTGACATGGATGGAGGGAGACAATAGAGGACAGATGATAGAGCTAAAGGAGGGAAGAGTGAACACATAGAGGACTAAGGGTGGTAACTTTTTATATGGAACTCGAGAGAGAGCGAATGAAGGAATGAAATTTCTCACACTGTCCTACAGATTTTAATCCTGGTCATGAAATATTTCACGCTGTAGGGGATATCTTTTTTATTTGCTTGTTTATGAAAATTTCCAATATGGAGGAAAATTTTTTGATGTGATGAATATTGTTTTGATATACATTGCACTTTTAATTTAAATTTTTGGTGTTTTTTTTTTAAGTGATGAAGGTTTCATTTTGAAATAGAATTAATTGTTTAAGAATGAATTTAAAAAATTGAGTAAGATAATAGTGGGAAGGGTGGGGAGAGATAAAAAGCATAAAGAGAGTTAATAAATGCAACAGATCTGTATTCTTTTTAAAATTTCTACTTTTTTCCCATTATCTTTACACCCACAAGGAAGTTGAAGCTTACCCACCCAGACTCTTACTAGTATTGGTAATCCACTGCTAACGAAATACATGAAGAAACATATGTTGGAAATATGTTTCATATTATATGACCTTAAAGGACTAAATCACAATAATTTGTAATCTATGTTTTCTACTTTGGTTTGTATCTAGATTTGCGTCCCTTGTTAACGATCATAGTGTTTTATGGAGATAATGCAGATGGCCATTAATAACCTGTAATTTTTTTCTTTGTGTGTGTGCTCTTTTCTGAGACACAGACATCACAATAATATTTCCATTTTGACAGTTGTGAAGATGATGTGTGAGGGCTAAAACTCAGTGCTGTATTAATCACTCTGAAACTCAAACCCCACAATACTCAATTGAATGAGCTGGGTTGACAAGTATCTTAAATTCTTTTCAATATCCCACCATAACTTTCACACTCACTGCATTATATATACTGCAGAAGTTATCTCAGAACACTAAATCTGGTATTTTGTAGAGCATTTGCTTTCAGAACTGTGGGGAATTTCTTTCCTTGGATGAGTTTTGAGTCTTTCTTCCTCTGCTATGCCTTGTCTGAAGGTGATCAATTGGTTAGGCAAAACGCAGCAAAAAACATTCCTTTTTTATAAAAGCTATACCAATCAATCAAATCATTAGTCATTATAGAAACCAAATGAAAGATCACTCTGTCAATGATGTCACTGTATCATTGTATTCTTACTCATTTGATCTTCCCAGGCGTGTAAAAAGAAACTTTGGTTGTTACCTGGACAATCGCCACATATGAACTGTGGAGCAGCTAGAGGAGGCCCTTGAGGGTGACTTTACCACAGTCTATCATCTACAGTAGAAGCCAAGCATGACAGAAGTTGGTATGGTAAGTAGAGTGGAGAAGGTGGGATTTCATAAGATTGATTTAGGCTTTGTGTCTACTTCAGGTCTGTTAGATAATCTCTCTTTATGTTCATTTTTGAAGGTCCTTCCAGTCCCCTAAGTTTTCCAAGTATTTTAGAAACAGATTTAGGCATGCTAAGTGACAGAGGAGACCGATCACATGACAAGTTGGCATGCTAGGCTGAAAGTTGAGGAAAAGTATTGAAACCGTTATACTACATTAGGATAACTATTTTTATTTGCGTAGCAAAGACAATGGGGAATGAGTTTATCCATCTCATTTGAAAAATGGGAGATAGAGGCTGTTTACTGTTATTTTGTCATATTATTCTTGCATGGTTTTGTCTCATGGAACAGGCTATTTATAAATTACTGTCAGAGCTGTGATTCATTAAGACTTTCAGATAATCCTAAAACAAAATGGTTTAGCTTTCTACCAGAACATTTCTTTCCTCCTCCTCTTCTCTTCCTCTCTATGCAAACCCACCCTATTCAACACATACGTTTCTCCTTCAGACCGCCCAGCAGTTCACTGAGCGCCTGGACAGAATGCTCAACAAGCCTGACATTAGTCTCATCACATCACAGAATACCCTGAGGTCCCTGTGGCTTATGATGTTGTCTGAGTCATGGCCTTTGCCTTCCCTAATGCTGTTGTCAAGTATGTATGAAGAGGAAAAGGTATTTTAATTTTCACTGCAGAGAAAGCGTCGCTTGTTTAAAAACAAATACATCTATATTTATTTTTTATATAAGGACTTGAAGATTTGTGTCACCACTTTTATGATTATCAGTATTGCACTGTCATCTCCAACATGAACATCATCAATGTCTTATTCCTCTTCCTTTTCTTTGTCAAAATAAAAAAATTTACATGAATTCTTTTAAATTTCTCCATAGTGTTACCAAAAAAAAAGCCTTTCTCCAGGATTGAAACTCAACTATTTTGCTTTACAGAAACCTTGCTTTAGCATTATCTGCCTACAAAGTATTTGCCATAGTTCAGCTAGCGAATATCTAAAATTTTGTATAAGTTGCAATAATTTTTTAAGCCAAGGTGGAAAGGCTATACAAGCTGTGATGTGCTGTACATAGACAAAATTAAACCATTATAGGATATTTTACTTATCAGTTCACTATAACCATCTTTGTTTGTGAATGCTCAAAATACTTAAAAAGCTTTGTCTTGAAAGTATGTTATTCAAAACAATAACCTAAAGTAACTTGCACACAAAAGTAGAAATGAAAATATATTTTACACACACAAATGATACTCTAAAAAATTCAAATTTTTCAACTTCAGAATTTTTGTATGGAGGTTTCCAAAGATAGAATGATGTTTTTAATTTATGACATTTGCACTCAAATCTCACTAAGATAATTTCTTGCAATGCTCAAATTAAAAAGGTTTAAAGTCATTAAAGGAAATAAAATTGAAATAGTCCATAACTATGCTCATCTAAACAACAATTCCGCTGCGGAGTGACTCTATTACAAGCAACCATGATTATATTGTATTACACATTTCATAAGGTACTTTTAACTAGAGCTCATGGTTTATAACTGGAGAAATAGTGTAGCAGTTTCTGGCACAAAATTAGGAAAATATACTGACAAAAGAAACTTTACTCTTTGCTAAACTTAAAAGAAAAAAATAAAATTAGATAATGACACCTATTTATTTTTTCAACAAAACCAGATTGGAGGAAAGAGGGATGAAATTCAATTAAACCAGATTGGAGGAAAGAGGGATGATGCTTGAAGACTTTGAAGCGATAACGGATGCCATTTATTGTGCTATGAATTCTACAAAATTGCTAGGAATATGCGAAATGTTGCTTTCACACCTAAAGGAGACCACATTGCATGGACCCAGGTACCAGTAAGTCCACCTGTACTAGTTTCCCTTTTTTTGCAGAGGTTTGGTATTTGTATACTTGATGCTAGTACGTGACTCAGCTTAATTAAATTTTCAGAACAAAAAACACATGGTTAAGATTTGAAAAGACATAGAAATATAATCTTTATTCAGGTTCAACACTTTGTCATGAAAAGAAATAGTAAAGAAAAATGAGAATAACAGGAAGTAAAAGGATATCAAAGAGATAGAGGAAAGAAGATAAATATTTTTCATAAAGATTTGAAAATCTTGTCTGCCTTTAAATTTTTTTCAACAATCTCTCTTTTTTTGTATACTATTTTATGAAAATTTTTATGTGTCTATGTATAGTATGTACCATATTCGCTCCAATAGTAGCGCCGGGCGCGTGAAAATGAAGAGGGGGGGTGCGTCTAATGGAATGTTTTGGATGACTTTCTTCAAAGACAAAGTGCCGCCGTTTCTGCCGTCGCCGCCCTCCCTCCCTCCCCCCCCTCCCCTCTCTAGTTAGTTTTAGAGTGCCATGGTAGGGTGTCATTCCAGTCCGATGACTACGAGGACTGCAATAGTCCAGGACATTAACCTCAGACGCCTTTGACATCCCCAATTTGAGATGACAACTGCAGTATCATAGTCATTCATTGTTTACATGTGTTGTCTGTTGTTATCATCAGATCTATCGCTTAATAAATGTTTTGAGTTTGAGTTTAATAAGAATCTTTTGTTCTCGAAAGTGGTGTTTTTTAAGTGTTGCTTGGATGGGAAAGGGGGTGGGGTGCGTTTATTAGAGATGGCGCTACTAATGGAGGGAATACGGTAGATCTTATACCTCTTGCATATTTTAATTTTTTAGACCTTGCATGATCTTTGACTTTGCATTTGAATAGATGATTGACTGTACTGGTACAATCAGTTTTGCTTATCAATTTAGAAAAACTCCCTAGTCTATTGCAGTTTCAAACTCAAATGATCCATGCTGTGCTGATCACAATACCTTATAACAGAGAGAGTCCATCAACACGATCTGTGTTCATAATCCTAGACTCTGTTATCAACTTTCATCTGTGATTGTTTCACTGGGTTCAAGTGTGGTGTTTGGCTACAGGGGTATCTTGCTCATCTTCCTGGCCTATGAGACCCAGGATGTGAGGCTTTAACAGGTCAATGTCTCCAGATTTTTTTGAATGAGCATTGACAATGTTGTGGCGAGTAACCAAAAGCAATTTTATTCCTTTCAATTTTTATATATATTTACAATAAATTAGAAAGTAAAGGGCTTTCTTGGAATCCAGAAGGTTTTTGGCTGTTTAGAAAATATAGAAAGCAGCAGTTGCATAAATATCGTAAGCTAACTAACTGATACTTTTTAAATGGATTTTCGTTGAGGAATCTTGTTTAAAAACTCTCAGTGACTCTCATTAACTATTTAAGACATTGTCTAGGGAGAGTCATTCAGTTCCAACAATGGAGGGGACAAATGCTCAGTCATATTTTTGTAGTTTCCTTTATTTAAAAACATAAGTAGGCATGAAATTCATACCAGATTACCAAGTTGCGTGGAATCAATTTCAGATTTTTACAGCACAAACATTTTCGGAGTATTGGCATTGTTATCAAATTTTCCTTGATATGCTTTTCCCACATTATGAAGACATGTTTCTTGTAAATGAGATGGAAAAAAATGGACAGTTTACTTTTTTTTTAAACATCACAATGTATATTTTTTATGTTGCTGCTTGCTATTTGTTTAAGATATGCTTAGTTTATATATTACTAGACTTGGCAGAGTATACAAATATTTTTTAACAAAAAACCTCAGGTATCTAGATTTAAAATCTTTCTTACAGAAAAATTATATTTGAAGAATTCATAGATAGGACGAAGGAGGGAAGCCGGAAGAGTTAAAAAAAAAAGCCTTATTGAAATTTAATAAGCAATTTGAACTAGATATTTCACTTTAAGCTTCTCAAGAGAGTTTTATAACAACACTTTAGCTGTTTATTTCTTTAAAACTTCAGATTTTTGTCTAAACAATAGTTTATGAATATATTTAAAAAGTCAAAATAAATTTAGTATATTTCAGCATGCACAAGTCACATTTTAGCACTTTAGAATTTTTTTTATTGAACTGGTTTTGATAAGCCTGTATTTCAGAGTACTGTTATTTTTTGTAAGCTCAAGTATTTTGTAAATAAGTATTTAACAGGGTGCTTCTTAACATTAAATTAAATGAGAATTTTGCTTATGTGAAACATTACAGGTGCTGTATGTTATTAGTGCCCCAATCTGGTCCATCTTCAGCAATGAGGAAAACGCGACTTTTGACTTAGTCTCTCTGGCCATTGTATTGTGCAGCTTCCTGTCCATGGGCCTCATCATAATTCCAGAGGTATTGTTATTACATTTTAATTGTTGTATGCCATAAAAGCAGCATTGATCAGTTGATTTTTAGACACTGGAAGCGTCTCACACAACTGTCCAAGCATTTTTTTTTTATTGCTGAGCAGGTTCCCACACCCGTGAGAGCACATGGACCAAAGTTTTTGGACAATAATTATGCTCACAGCTGCTGTGGGAGCAGTCTTGTAAGGCCTCCTGTACAGTTTGTTTCGCTTCATACAAAGTATTTCCAAAGTGTGCGTTGAGTTATTGTAGTTAAACCTCAAGATCTAGTACCATTACAAACATGATAAAAGATAAAGAGAAGGGAAATTAAGTACAATGGCAAGATAGACGCCTGTATCCAAATCTAGTTCAACAGAAGGGAAAATTGTCTTTTGAACTCATCAATCAATCAATCAGGTGCGGTGCTCTTTAGCATAGGCAATCATGACTTTCCACACATCTCTATCTCTCATCGCTTTCAGTGCTTCTGTCACTCATCCTACTCTCTCTCTCTCTCTCTCTCTCTCTCTCTCTCTCTCTCTCTCTCTCTCTCTCTCTCCCCCCCTCCCCTCCTTTCCCCTCCCCTTTCCTACTTCTCCTTCTGATGGGATTCTCAGTCCATGTGAAAGGACTTAATGCTTTCAGCCAAGATTTAATCACTCAGCAAGCACATGAAATCTTTTAAATAAATCTAAAACACTAATACAGCATCATGTTTACAGGCTGTTGAAATGATGAAATTTCAGTGAAAATTACGTCCGTCACTTCATATTAACATAAACAAGTATTAGAATTGATTCCTTTGCTTGAGTTTGTTCCTTTTATTAAAGATGTTGATGTTTGGACGCTCATTGCTTGGACTGACCACCATTACTTCTATCTTTCTGCTCTTCATTTCAAACCTTTTCTTTCTGCTTTCTTCTTCCAAGATGTCTAATTAATACAGCAGCAGCGTATCTCAAGTGGTGTACGTTGTGCCCTCCTACTTTAATTCTTGGATATCCTTCTAGGTTTTGCATAGTAATATCATTTTAGGGAGAGGAAAGGTCTGGGGAAAGCACACGTCCTTGTGTGACACCACACTTTATTTTTTTATGAGCTGATTTCCCCATCAACCTGCATTGCTGCTGTCTGTTCCCAGTACATGTTTTTGATCACTCATAGATCTTTTCCATCTATCTTCAACTGCATTAGTTGTCTGATTATCTCATCATGTTGACTCTATCAAATGCCTCCGTACAGTTAATGAAGCACAGATTTACCTCTTTTTGTACTTCCAGAGCTTGTTCAATCATAGTTCAAGAGTGGATTGCATTTGCTGTACCTTTTCCCTGCACAATGTTCCTCTGCTATTTCTGGTTTGATTTTGTTTCCGACTTGCATCATGATGATTCTTAAAAGTATTTTGGTAATATCACTCATAAAACTATTCATTATATGCAATTCACACTCTGTTATCCCTGGTTTCTTTTGGCAGTGCCATAAATATGGATTTGGGAATGTCTGGTGGAATCTGACCTGAGTCATAGATTTTGTTGAGTAATCTGTGATCGAATCAATTCTATAGTCTTCAGGTGCCCTAAAAGTTCCACTGATTTACTGCTAGGACCTGTTGATTTGCCTAATTTCATCTTTCTTATTGCTGCCCGGATCTGACAACAAACACAAAAAATAACAAAAATACCTGCAAGATGTTTTTTTTAACTAAATAATTATTTTTTTTTGAATTTTAAACATGCCATCAAAAAGTTTGAGGGAACATTGAATTATAGCACAATTTTAGATAATCATAAAGAAAACTATAAAGGTATGGGCTTTCTGGTTTTTGCATCTTTTTATACTGATTTAGGTCCGTAATATGTGTAAAAATATTAGTCAACACCAGGGCTCTTTGAGAGTGTTTCCTCTGTAGCAAATATTTGCAATGTTTCAGCAAATATAATTGACTCTCCATGTTTTAAATTGTGCTTAGGAAAAATCCAGTATTTTTAAAGCACATGAATTTTTAACTATGAGGTGCCAAACAAATTTATTACCTTCCATAGAATTATAAACCGATATATGTGTTTTCTTTGGTAGGAACTATTTTGCAACTGAAATAAGTGACAAAGATATTATTTAGTCATCACACCCCTTACAAAAGAAGCTTTCTAAAGGTGTTTTACTAGTTGGCTTTGCAAATTTGATCTGAAAATTTATTATTCATTTAAGATGACCAGCAAAATCCATGAACATTTAAAGCGGAATGGATAAATGACAAGGATAGTACGCCTGATAATCATTGTCAGTTGCAAAGAGGATCTTCAGAAGGGGCAACCGTTGCAGTATAAAATGAAAACACAATGATATGCTTCTCAGGCTTATTTCAGTTCTTTGTAAAATTCTTATTGTCTAAAGGAAAAAAGTAATAACTCCTAAAACAATAGCAAACCTAGATTTCCATCTTCCAGGTTATATCAAGGTATTTATTCCAAGTCTCAATGTATATAGATACCCTCGATATGTGTCTGTCTTACCTGTGTCTTTCTATGACTTTTCGGGAATCTGCCCTCTTTCTTTTTGAAATGTTTTACATCTGCAACAAGTTTCTCTAACATTTAAAAAAAAAAATTCCTTCCTTTTGACTAGATTAAAGAAATCCTGCAACATTCAAAGAGGGATGGTCAGATGGTAAAAAGTCTGACTGCTTCCCTGGTCAGTCGAGAGGAAGAGGAGAGACACCAGAGGAATCTAAATGAGACAGCTCAAAAAGCAAATAGCTGAGGTCAGTGTCAGGCACAAGTTATGGTACAACCTTTAATAAAGCCATGCTTCCCTTCTCTTGTGCATTTCCAAGTAAGATTCCCAGGAAAACAAGGAAGACATTTTATAAATCAGGTATATTCTGTGTTTCTCTTTTTTTACATCATAGAGCCAAGCAAGCAATTCACTTGACAGCCTTTGTAAAGGTTCAGGTTTCTATGCAGGAATGAGGTTAAATTTCATACAGGAAATCTTTATGGGGCTCAACAGAATTTGAAATTGAATTTGCATTGAAATTTTTACCTGAAAGAGGTTCAGGAACTGATAAAATTATGCAGTAACCCTTCTCTTTTGTACCCTTATTTGTTGAAAATTCAAAGCATTTGATTTCTATTGAAAGATATTGTGGAGAAATCAGGCAACGAGCTCTAGTTAACTTTTTCCCTCCTCATATTTTCTCAAACTAAAGTTCAACTAGCAGTTTGCTAGTGAAGCTCAAATTTAACTCACTTGCAGCTGAGGGTCTGGGTATAATTTGAGTGCCTATGGCTGGGCGTTTTTAAAAATTGTAAAATAAAAAACAAAAATCTAGGCATCTTAATCAAAACTCTGCGGGAGAGTAACATAGCACTTTAGCTTAAACATTAGACTGTATCACCAAAATCTGACCTTCCCATAAGTTTGACAAATACAGAGTAGTCAAAGGGAAGTAACGGCTTAACACCATTTGCATTGATGGTCAGATAGATTATTCCCCTTGAATAATAGTTAAAAAAATATTGTGGTTTTTACTTGTTGAGTATATTTTTTTTTTGGTCATAATTTTACTAACAACCACAAATTGTTGTTAAAACAGTCAAGTGGTTCACAACTGCTAGGTCACCATTGTGCGAGCCCAGTGCTATCTTGCTGTATCTCCAGTTTCGTAATTTAGAGTAAAGTCAGTTTGAATGTTTGCAGGCTCACTGTGACTAAGTTAAACTGGCGAATCCCCCTTTATCTGTATCTGTGACAAACAGGGGCATTAATCTTGATAATTTTCAAGGCAAACCACAGCATTTAATTTTATCCCCTTTTAAAACTGGGATAAAATTTGAGTGGGCCTGAAAATGGACATACGACAAGATGCATACTTGATAGCACTGAGCTCATGATTGGTTAAAGGGATATAGAGGAAAATTATGATAATCCCACTTCCTTCTCTAATTTTTTTTTATGCATCCCTCTAGTGAGCCTCAATTTAGTACAATCCTTTTAAATGATACATCAACATAAAAGTAAACGATAACAGCTTTTACAATCTATGCAAGAAAAAGGGATGAGATATTTAATAGAGTTTGGGTATTGACACCCCTTGTTATCATTCATCAGACAACGTGTTGTTTTGATCTGTACCACTGTTATGAGACTTATTACTCATGAATCTGTTTAATTATTATTATTAAATTTCATTATTTATAATTTAGTATCCCTTGTCTAATAATTGCTTTTGCATTGAGAAGTTAAGGACATTCCTTTGGTAGGACTAGCTCCTTTGTGGAAATAAAGCAACAAAAAAATTGTGATAAGTTCTTAAGTTTGATTGCTTTTCATTTAAAATGTCAACACATGTATGGACTATGCCCTTATTTCATGCCATGATTTTTTCCCTTCTTTTCACAGTGGACCTGTTCCCGTCCTTGTCATGTCTCTCATCTTCATCGCCTCCGTCTTCATGCTACACATCTGAAGTAAATACACCTGAGGCTAGGCCAACTGCCAAAGTATCCTCCCACTCCAATTTCCCCTGACACCCTCTACCCCTGGACTTGAGCAGAGTATTTACTTGGCAAAAGGCAGAGGGTTTTCTGATTCTTATAGAAGAAGGTTCATTTAGCAATAATATGGAAGGAAACTATGGCCTTTACTATTGATGTAATTTTTTTTTTTTGATCAATTCTTAGGGCAAAATTGTGACAGAAAATTCAACTAGATTGTTGACTCTTAACTCTAAATAATGGCTTTTCATTTTTTTTTGAATGAGATGAGAGTTGCCTGAATTGAAATAATCAAGGAAAGGGATGTTTTAGAGATTCTACGCCATTAAAAAATCTGCAACTTTCTCATTTTCAATAGTTTTTTTCTTTTCTTTTTAAATCCATCAAAATCTGTGGCATTTAGTTTAACATTCCTTTGCATTCACATTGCACTGAGAACCAATCTTAGTTGATTAAAGATTAGTTCTGTTGGATCATCTTTTGTACCTATTCTTGAAAAGTACTCTCATTCTTTTCATGTCATAGAAAATTTAAGAAAATCGAAATATTTTAAGGTAAAGTTTTTATGGACCTTCCTGCTAGACAAGACATAGAGCGGTCAATATTAACTTGCGACCTTTGAGCGTACATCACTTAAAGAGATCTTTGCTAGAAGTATTGCATCCTATCGCAAATTTGCTATTGTATACTGTATTGACGAGGACATATTTAAGTCTGCAATCTGTTTTGTGTGGGAAGGGACAGTCAGTCTAGTTTTGTGCCCAGATAGAATTGTGAGATGCAAATGTGAAATAGGGTGAGTGATTTGACAGTGTGGGAGACAAGTAAGATGATTGTCTGATATGGAGCTCTTCGCTGGTTCTGACTTAAACGTTGCTGAGAATTTATGTATTCTTTTAAATTTGTCAATCGAATAGAAGAGGGTTATGGTATTGTTAATTTATGGATTAATTTTATGTATGACGCTATCTCATATTAAATGTGCACCTAAAAAGTGTTCTGATTTGAAATATATATAACCAGGCTTTTGTCTTATTTTAAACTGCATGTTTTGGTGGAGTTTTTCTTTCTTACTGCTTTAGTAATTATGAACATTTTAAAAGTATTTAATCTTGTCATCTGTGATACATCTTCTGCCCCACCTCCACAACAAATAAATGCATTTTGCTGTTATCTCATTGAAAAACATTCGTATTTACAACACTTATAACTTTTCTAAACTTTTTAGGGGTGAAAATTGTCTGAAAATATAAGCGTTCTCTGATCTGATGAGATATCATTTTTTTACATTTTCAGCTCCGTTGATTTTGAAATAGTTAGACTAAAGAGCTGAGTTTTTTCTTTTTTTCAAATTCAAATTTTTTTATCTGACAGACTCTTTATGAAGATGTCATATACAGTGTATTTCTAATGAACAATAAGGCATGAATAAAGAAAAAAAACAACCTCAAACATGATAGCTATCTGAAGTGAATCCATCCATTTATGTGATAAATCTGTAGAAATTGGTTATGACATTTGTCTTGCACCCAAGCTAAATACGTGTAGGTCAGATTGTGCTAGAATGAATACATGTGTAAAATTATTACGTGTAGTCAATACTAGCTTAAGCATAATGAAATTTATCTTTTTCCTATTCATCTTTCTCTCAAAAAAAAAAATTCCCATGGCTTCATCTAAGTTTGAATGTTTGTTTTTTTTACACCATGGGTTTCCGTCCTTGTATAACATAAATTTCATGGTGTGTTTGATTATGTGGGCTTGTTCATCTGTAATCATCGAGTATTTTGAGGCAAATTGCTGTGCATATGTTCGATATGGATGGATAGAAATCACATATGTCAAAGCAAATCATTGTGTGGCTTTTCTTTTTGTCAATGTTGTTGAACTAGTCTATTACATCTTTTGTATTTTTCCACGAGTTGATGCTTGTCTTTGATTTGATATCGAGAACAATTTTCTCTACAATTTGCTCGCTGATTCCTGTCAGTTCAGGCTTGCAATGGTTTATGGGTCTGCAGCTTGGTTTATTTTTAAAATTTGTCTTGTTGTCTTTGAGGGTAATATGCTTCTCTCTTGACTGTATAGTATTAATTCTGTCATTGAGTTCAAGTCACTCTGCATTTCATTTGTGCTTCACTGTGATTTGCGATTGAATGGTTTTGTTAGATTTCGTGTATTATTTCTGTATATTTTTAGTTATGAGGTTTTCATATTGTTCTTTATTGAGTTTATAATAGTTGTTTGTCTTGTCAGCAGGGATCAAGAGGTGGTTGTCGCTTTTGATTTATATAAAAATATATATATATATAAGATAAAGTTGGGGCGAAATCATAAAGTGGAATAGGAATTATGATGGACAATGGAAGAAAAAAGAGGTATAACAGAGAGGAAAATGTGGCGATTTTCTTCTGATATAAAGAGAGGACAAGCAATTTGGAAAAGATCGAGGGATGAAGTAAAACCAACAGACGATTGAGGAACTATGCGGAGAGGAATGATTGTCGGTTGAGTAGATATGGAGATTTCAGGAGTGGGACAGAGGGGGAGGGCGTTATCCTGATTGTCCCATATCTAGTTTACCTATTATTATGTGTAAGGGTCGTCTCTACACACATGCCTTTTTCCGAACTGCTTTAGTTTTTTGTTTTGTTGTTTTGTTTTGTTTTCCTCTTCTCTTTCAATTTTCAATATGAGGTTGCAAAACACACATCAGTAACTATAAAAAAAGAGAGAGAGAGAGAGAGAGAGAGAGAGAGAGAGAGAGAGAGAGAGAGAGAGAGAGAGAGAGAGAGAGAGAGAGAGCAAAGGGGCCTGGCGATGTGATTAGTAAAGAAGTAAGAACGTGAATTTTCAGTTTCTCCTGAGACTAAGAAACCTGTGTTTTTAAGGCTTCATAAAAGACAAAATGGTTGGAAAGAGAATTTGAAAATGACAACATAAAGTTGAAACACGGAGAAAACCCTTTCTTTGTATATTTGTGTTAAAACCAACTCGTGAAAACGTTTGCAGACATAAGCTACAGACATAGAAATATTTTAGTTGGAAAAGATAAAAGGAAGCAGTCTTTCTCACTTTGCCAATATTCTGGCTAGGGTGGAAGACAGCCTGACTAGTACTCAGTAGTTCGTTCATTATGTAAACAAGTTCACTGATGTAAACACAGTGGAGGCCATTGTTACTTTGAGTGACTTGTCTGTAACAGCAACGTTAAGAGGGTGAAATTTTTTGTTATGAAGAAATCATGAGTAAATGTCACAAAACCATTTTTTAATTGAGGTAAACAAAATGGCTTTCCAATTTTGTCAAATTTAACAGCTCTAACCAAGTTAATTAATTAAATTAATTAGTACAATGCATCAATATGCACTCTAAGTAAACTGCATTAAATTGGACTTCCCAATAGGTCACTATATAAAGCCCTCCAATTGTTATTAGGTTGTAAGCTTGGCAAGGTAACGAACCAAGAACTGGCTCTAATCCCTAACGGTGTTAAGACCCGTAAAACGGTCAAGGTCCACACGCTATGACGGCGCGCGCCAGTCGTCATGTATGCCTTGGGTCTGGTGTGGCTCCTCCCATAATACACTCGTTATACATTGGAGAATAGATGCTGGGAGGGAAGTTTTGTCGGACGGGTGTGTGAGAACCACAACCTCCTCAGAGGTACCGGCGACTAGGGTACTTCGTCAATGTGGTGTTGGATGAGTAGGCGATACCGAGAGTGCCTATATGGCGGAGGATCGTGGCTGAAAACCTTCACCCCCTTTTATTTTTTTGTTTGTTTTGTTTTATTGTTGTAATACACCCTAATTTTGTTATAAAAAAAAATAAAATAAATCGATCCTGAGAGTATATGCCGGCTGAAACCCTCCTCGCCCCTTGATGGGGTTTGCCTATTTGGGCGCCGTCATCTCTCTCTCTCTCTCTCTCTCTCTCTCTCTCTCTCTCTCTCTCTCTCTCTCTCTCTCTCTCTCTCTCTCTCTCTCTCTCTCTCTCTCTCTCCCCCTATTATTTATATAATAAAATGGAAAGATGTATTGAAGTTCAAAAGGATCTCTAGATATGCTTGCTTTATTTATATAATACTTCAAAAAAAAAAAAAAACAACAAACAAAACAAAACAAAACAATTATTTTGTTTCTCTCAGTCTCACCTTATATTTTAAAATGGGCTAAAACACATTCCACTATAGAGTAACTACATATACATGTAGTAACAATAATAATAATGATGGTGATACATGTAGTATAATGTATATAATAGTACTACTACTGTTTAAAATGCTACTGCTACTACTACTAATATACGTATTAATAATAAAACTAATATTAAAATTAATTAGCCGGGAAAGATTTCCCCATCTTGAGACTCCAAACCCTAAAAAGAATTCAATTATAAGCTCGACACTCACTCCACTCGAAGAGTCACTAATGCTCTCATCTTACAGCCCTGCACTGCTCGGCACAGTCTTATCTGAGTTGAGAAAAGACGAGGCCAACATCGCCATTTTGTGACAGATTATTGCATACAAGAGGGTCAAGGCCACCAGAGACCTAAATCTAACTCAACAAGTGTTAACCACACGATATCTTGTTATTGATTTGTACAGCTCTGGACTCCGTTTTTTTCTTTAGACCTTAGCTGCTTTCTTGGATCAAAGATCCTCCCTGTTCAATGATAGAAGCCTACGTGGGCTGCGCTCCCTGTATATTTCACATCTCATCTGCCAGATAAAAAAATTGTTTGAAACGAAATAAGTCGACAGTTTCACAAAACTCAACAGCTTTTGCCTCCTGTGTGTGTTTCATCAAAGAACTGAAACAGAAAAAAACTTAAGATTTGGTCATATCAGTTGGAACAATTTTAACGACCCGTTTCGTAATGATGTTTTGAGAGCCGTGATCCAAACCTTCCTCCAATTGAGAGGGAATGAGAGAGTAAGAACCAGAAAGAAATGGAAAAAATAGCGACTCACAGTTATAGAGGAGCACTCATTAATAGGTTAATTTAGAAAGGGACATAAAGATAAACAGAATATTAAAAAATGTAAGAAAAGATGCAAAGATGAAAGAGAGAGAGAGAGAGAGAGAGAGAGAGAGAGAGAGAGAGAGAGAGAGAGAGAGAGAGAGAGTGAGTGAGTGAGTGAGAGAGAGAGATAGAGAGACAGACAGACAGACAGAAAGAGAGAGAGAAAGAGTAACTGAGAGAGATAGAGATAGAGCGAAAGAGAAATAGATAGAGAGGGAGAGTCCATTCACCAGCTTCTTTACTTCATCCTTTCCGTCCCTATTATTTCTCTGACTCACTCGAGTGTATTCCGCATTTATTAGCCCCCGTTTCCTTCTCTCTTTGGTCACATGACCAGGTTATCACAGTGCTACGCTTCTAATGCATCTTCAAGCTGTTGTAAATGTTGCCAGGCCTTTTTGTTTCCTCGAGCCTGGGGCCCCTAATGAGGTTTTAGCGTGTTGCGGCAGAACAAGACAGAAAGAGAAAGAGAAATCTTGTCACTGGCATCGAACTCATCCATTTATTTCTTAATTCACAAAAATAGCTGGTTATTCGTAGATATCTGTGAAATGGATATCTTTTTGAAAGATTGGGTTTTTTTATTCTTTTTTTTTTTTTGCTCAAAAACCAAGTGGTCAAAGATATTTCCAAGTATCTGGTTTATAGGCTATAAATTTCGGGTTGATTTGGGTGCAATAGCAGCGTGCTTCATAATGCATGACGCGCTCCGCAAGTTATTCAGTGTAGTTATGAAGGATAGAGAGATTTTTTTATTGATAAAAGTACGGAAATCGTCCTTTTAGATCCCATTTCATACATTTGGGGTACACGTGACTATTCATTATTATTATTATTATTATTATTATTATTATTATTATTATTATTATTATTATTATTATTATTATTATTATTATTATTATTATTATTATTATTATTATTGTTGTTGTTGTTGTTGTTGTTGTTGTTGTTGTTGTTTCGTTTTTTATATAATTTTGAACGTACTAAACGCTAAATTAAAATCTGCTTTCACTTAATCTTGAAGTGAACTTTTGGAGATATTACTAAATGTTGACTATGAATTGTATTGACATACAAAAAAACCAACCTGGAACCACATCTAGTGTGTGCTCTGGGCTTTATTACTACATGTACTGAGAAGAAATCTGTCGTATTTAAGCTGTACCTTAAGCCTTTGTTAAACCAAAGTCAGAACAAAAGTAGCATCTGCCCCAATCTCACTTATCTTCAGCAATCAGGAAAAAGTGACTTTTGACTTAGTCTCTCTGGCGATTGTGTTGGCTTCCTGTCTATGGACCTCATCATTGTCCCAGAGGTATTGTTATGGCGGTTTAATTGTTACATGCCATAAGAGCAGCTTTGATCAGTTGATTTTTACATACTGCAAGCGTCTCACGCAACTGTCCAAGCAGTTTTTCACTGTTGTGTTGCTATTTCTTTCTTCTTTTTCCGGTTCTTCCTCTTTCACTGTCTGTCTCTTGCCATCCCTCCCCCTCCCTCTTTCACTCTTTTATAATTTTTGTGTCTCATCTCTCCTTTTCTATACATTTTTATTCCTTTTATGTCTGCCTGTAAGTGAGTATATTACTCATTCTTTCTCTCTAACTGTGTGTAGCTATTTCTTTGTTTTCTTTCAAGTTCGTCCTCTTTGACTCTATGTCTCTGTCTGTCCCTCTTTATCTCTCTCTCTCTCTCTCTCTCTCTCTCTCTCTCTCTCTCTCTCTCTCTCTCTCTCTCTCTCTCTGTCCATCTGTCTGTCTCTATCTCTCTGTGTCCTATGTCTGTCTAGTATCAATTTCTTTTTCTCCCTCTCTCTCTTTTTGTTTGGCTTGGTCCTATGAATTATGATCTATTTTATACCTTTATATCTCTGTGTATGTCAGAATATTACTCACTGTTTCTTCTCTAAATGTATGTAGCTATTTCTTTCTTTTTCATGCGGTTCTTCCTCTTCCACTCACTATGTCACTCTTTCTCTGTCTCTAACTTCTTTGTTTCTCTGCTCTCAATTTCGTGATTTTATATCTTTATGTGCCTATCTATGTCAGTATTTTACTCCCTATTTGTCTCAAACTGAGTGGCGCTATTCAATTTCCCCTTTCTACTTCTTCTTCTTTTTCTCCTCCTCTCTCTCTCTCTCTCACTCTCTCCATCCTCCCTCTCTCACTCTCTCCACCTTCCCTCTCTCTTTCTCTCCACCCTCTCTCTTTATCTCTCTCTCTCTCTCTCTCTCTCTCTCTCTCTCTCTCTCTCTCTCTCTCTCTCTCTCTCTCTCTCTGTTAAAACCTAATGCAGCGTCATGTTTACAGGGAAGTAACTGTTGAAATGGAAAGTTTCTGAGAACTCGGGTATAAAAACTGTTGAAAGAAAAAACATGTGAAATGCATTTTTCTCTTATACTTGTGTCGTAAATTGTATTAAATCTTTTTATGAAGTTGTTGAAATCACAGAGATCTTTATATTGAAGTAGTAAAACTATCAAACAAAATCCAAACTAACCCTCTGTCTATGTCTTTCTGTATCTCTCTATCCCTCTCTTTCTCTCTCTCTCTCTCTCTCTCTCTCTCTCTCTCTCTCTCTCTCTCTCTCTCTCTCTCTCTCTCTCTCTCTTTCTGCCATACACTCTCTCTCACTCTGTTCACACACACCCTGAGACCACATGGATCAAAAGTATTTCCAGATGATAACTTATTGAGTTTTAGTTAAACCGAAAGAAACCATCAACCTCTAGATCTAGTATTGTTACAAACATGGTAAAAAATGAAGAGAAGAGTAAATTTAGTCCAATGGCAAGATGGACACCTGTATGCAAATTTAGTTCAACAGAAAGGAAAATTCTCTTTTGAACTCATCAATCAATCAATCAATCACGTGCCGTGCTTTTTAGCGTAGGTGGTCATGACTTTGCACGCATCTCTATCCCATGTCGCTTTCAGCGCTTCTATCACTCATCCTTATTTGAGCCACTTTGTTAGTCCATCCAACATCTTTTGATGCTGTTTCCCCTGCTGCTTTTTCCTATAATCATTCCAGTTGTCACAAGATGCTCTAGTCTCTCTCTTCTCATCCCATGGCCAAAAAAGGTTGCCTGGCGTTAAGGTATTCTATTTATGCGTGATCTTGCGCTATTCTTGATGCACTTTCAGAGTAAGTTACGTCCATCACTTCATATTAAAGAAGCCAAGTATTTAAATTGATCCCTTTGCTTGAGTTTGTTCCCGTTAATAAAGATGTTGATGTGTGGACTCTCATTGCTTCAACTGACCACCATTCTGTGTCATGATACGTAGTGAGATGTATATTTTAATTTGTTCAGATCAACCACGCACAACCGTGATTCCACGACGTATAGATTTTAAGATATGTAACTCTATGCTATAACTGATTAACTTGAAATAGTTGCCCTTTGTATCTAGGAGTGACTTTGTTCAGTTTGTAGACACGCCATGGGTCTTTTTGTTGTTTTTTTTTGTCTGACCTTGACTACCTCTTGCGTGTTAAGACATACATTTACAGAGAAAGATAATGTTTTGACATGGACAAAGAAAAAAGAGAAAAAAAATATTTATCTTAAGTGGTGGAAAAATTGCAAAAAAAAAAAAAAGCAAAAGACAGAGATAGAGTGTACGACTAAGAATGAGTGAGAGAATAAAGAAATAGCGAAACAGTTAGAGAGAAAGAATCAGAAGTATGCTGGAATTGACATAGACATAGGGATGGAAAATGTATCGAAAATGAGAAAAAATGAGGCAAAGAAAATATAGAGGAAGAGTCAGGAGGAAGACAGAGGGGGATAAACAGGAAAAGAGAGAGAGAGAGAGAGAGAGAGAGAGAGAGAGAGAGAGAGAGAGAGAGAGAGAGAGAGAGAGAGAGAGAAGGAGTGGGTGAGAGAGAGACAGAGAGAGAAAGAGAAAGACAGAGAGAACCAGAAAGACAGGAAAGAAATAGCGACTCATAGTTAGAGAGAAACTTTAAATACGTGTAGCAATCTAGATCGGCCTTTTTCGAAAGCATTTTTTTTTTTTTGTATTCTAAAAGATGTGTTCATGTTACTTTATTACTCCCTCTGTCTCTCGTAACGGTGTGTCACTATTTCTTTCTTGTCTTCCTGATTCTTCCTCCTCCACACTATCTCTCCTTCTGGCTCCCTCTTTTTCTCTCTCATTCTCTTAATCCCCTCTCTAACTCTCTGTCTCTATCTCTCTCTCCCTCTCTCTATCTCTCTCTTCTTTGCCTCCCTCATGTCATTTTTGACACCATTTTTTATAAGTACTCTAAAAGATGTGTCCACGTTACCTTATTACTCCCTCTGTCTCTCT
Organism: Elysia crispata; assembly: GCA_033675545.1. Classification (NCBI taxonomy): domain Eukaryota; kingdom Metazoa; phylum Mollusca; class Gastropoda; family Plakobranchidae; genus Elysia; species Elysia crispata. The sequence continues at coordinate 11,534 of JAWDGP010003015.1, read as the reverse complement.
CCTATAATTGAGCCCAAAATGACGATTTTTAAACCTTTATTCCCCACCACCGCCCAAATATCTACATCTGTGATACAGAATACGAATGACTTTAAACGAACAGTTTATTGTCTTTGTATAAAATCATGATTGAGATCGTTATATTCAATTTGTTTCCTAGTTTCTCTACTTGATTTCAAAGATTTATGGGCGTTTATTCACTCAGTTATTTAGTTTAAAACAATTTGCAAAACAGGCATACAAAAAACTTGAAAAAAGACGCATTTTGAATATTTTTCTTTTCATAATTTTTATACATGGGTTGTCGTTAATTTTGCATTTCAGCAGTTACTTTCCTCTATACATAAGACCGATCTTTATTGCTACACGTATTTAAAAGAGTTCATGCCCTTACTGAGTGATTAAATCGTAAGATTATTTCTTTCTATTCTTCTTGGTTCTCTTCTTTCAAACTAGCTCTCTTTCTGTATCTCTATCTATCTTCCTCTCTCTCGCTCTTATTCTTCCTCTCTAACTCTCTCTCTCGCTCTCTCTCTATCTATCTCTTATTGTCTTTAAGTCTGTATATAACTTTAACTATCTCAATTCCTGTACGTCCTTACCTCTTTTTATTTTCGAACTAATATCCATTCCACGTTCTCTCTTTCTATTTCTCTCTCTTTCGCTCTCTCTCTCTCTCTCTCAATCTCTCTCTCTGTCTCTCTCCTTTTCTCTACTTTTCGCCTCTTCTCTAATTTCGGATTTACTTTTTCTACATTTTGGTTCGTTTCTAAATCAGTATATTACTGAGTCTTTTATTATAACTGTGTTTCGCTTATTCTGCAATCTGATTCTAGTTCTTCCTCTTTCATTTTGTCTCTCTTTGTCTCTCTCTCTCTCTCTCTCTCTCTCTCTCTCTCTCTCTCTCTCTCTCTCTCTCTCTCTCTCTCTCTCTCTCTCTTTTCTTTCCCTCCCTCATGTGATTTTTTAAACCATTTTTTAGTAGTATTCCAAAAGATATGTCCATGTTACTTTATTACTCCCTCTGTCTCCCGTAACGGTGTGTCACTACTTATTTCTTGTCTTCCTGATTCTTCCTCTTCCACGCTATCTCTCCTTCTATTTCCCTCTTTTGCTCTCTCATTCACTTAATCCGCTCTCTAACTCTCTTTGTCTCTCTCTCTCTCTCTCTCTCTCTCTCTCTCTCTCTCTCTCTCTCTCTCTCTCTCTCTCTCTCTCTCTCTCTCTCTCTCTCTCTCTCTTTCGGTTTATTTGGAAGCAAGTTTTTCTCGGCACCCTTTCATGTTACGCCTCTCTGATATAGTTACAAATTATACTGTGTTGTATGTCTTTCGAACATAGGCTTTAGATTAGTGTTATCATCGCTTGTGTCTTATTTTCTCATTTTTCGGCCTACATATTTTGTTTTAGTCTCAATGACTGTGTCTCTAATTTTTCTTTTTGCAACATGCAGGTGCTTCCGAGGGAATGGCTGAACTGGGGGTCCAAGATATGACTGTTAGTGAGCCCAAAATGACGATTTTTAAACCTTTATTCCCCACCACCGCCCAAATATCTACATCTGTGATACAGAATACGAATGACTTTAAACGAACAGTTTATTGTCTTTGTATAATATCATGATTGAGATCGTTATATTCAATTTGTTTCCTAGTTTCTCTACTTGATTTCAAAGATTTATGGGCGTTTATTCACTCAGTTATTTAGTTTAAAACAATTTGTAAAACAGGCATACAAAAAACTTGTAAAAAGACGCATTTTGAATATTTTTCTTTTCATAGTTTTTATTCATGGGTTGTCGTTAATTTTGCATTTCAGCAGTTACTTTCCTCTATACATAAGACCGATCTAGATTGCATGCTAGACGTATTTAAAAGAGTTCATGCCCTTACTGAGTGATTAAATCGTGAGATTATTTCTTTCTATTTTTCTTGGTTCTCTCCTTTCAAACTAGCTCTCTTTCTGTATCTCTATCTATCTTCCTCTCTCTCGCTCTTATTCTTCCTCTCTAACTCTCTATCTCTCGCTCTCTCTCTATCTGTCTCTTATTGTCTTTAAGTCTGTATATAACTTTAACTATCTCAATTCCTGTACGCCCTTACCTCTTTTTATTTTCAAATTAATATCCATTCCACACTCTCTCTCTCTCTCTCTCTCTCTCTCTCTCTCTCTCTCTCTCTCTCTCTCTCTCTCTCTCTGTCTCTCTCCTTCTCTCTACTTTTTGCCTCTTCTGTAATTTCGGATTTTCTTTTTCTACCTTTTAGTTCGTTTCTAAATCAGTATATTACTGAGTCTTTTATTGTAATTGTGTTTCGCTTATTCTGCAATCTGATTCTAGTTCTTCCTCTCTCATTTTAACTCTCTTTGTCTCTCTCTCTCTCTCTCTCTCTCTCTCTCTCTCTCTCTCTCTCTCTCTCTCTCTCTCTCTCTCTCTCTCTCTCTCGCTCTCTCTTTTCTTTTCCTCCCTTATGTCATTTTTTAAACCATTTTTTATTAATATTCCAAGAGATATGTCCTTGTTACTTTATTACTCCCTCTGTCTACCGTAACGGTGCGTCACTACTTATTTCTTGTCTTTCTGATTCTTCCTCTTCCACGCTATCTCTCCTTCCATTTCCCTCTTTTTCTCTCTCATTCTTTTAATCCCCTCTCTAACTCTTTTTGTCTCTCTCTGTCTCTCTCTCTCTCTCTCTCTCTCTCTCTCTCTCTCTCTCTCTCTCTCTCTCTCTCTCTCTCTCTCTTTCGGTTTATTTGGAAGCAAGTTTTTCTCGGCAGACTTTCATGTTACGCATCTCTGATATAGTTACAAATTATACTGTGTTGTATGTCTTTCGAACATCGGCTTTAGATTAGTGTTATCATCGCTTGTCTTTTATTATCTGATTTTTCGGCCTACATATTTTGTTTTAGTCTAATGACTGTGTCTCTAATTTTTCTTTCTGCAACATGCAGGTGCTTCCGAAGGAATGGCTGAACTGGGGGTCCAAGATATGACTGTTAGTGAGCCCAAAATGACGATTTTTAAACCTTTATTCCCCACCACCGCCCAAATATCTACATCTGTGATACAGAATACGAATGACTTTAAACGAACTGTTTATTGTCTTTGTATAAAATCATGATTGAGATCGTTATATTCAATTTGTTTCCTAGTTTCTCTACTTGATTTCAAAGATTTATGGGCGTTTATTTACTTAGTTATTTAGGTTAAAACAATTTGCGAAACAGCCATTCAAAAAACATGAAAAAAGACGCATTTTGTATGTTCGCATTTTTCATTATTTTTATACATGGGTTATCGTTCATTTTGCATTTCAGCAGTTACTTTCCTCTATACGTAAGGCCGATCTAGATTGCTGCATGTATTTAAAAGAGTTCATGCCCTTACTGAGTGATTAAATTGTGAGATTCTTTCTTTCTATTCTTCTTGGTTCTCTTCTTTCAATCTAGATCTCTTTCTGTATCTCTATCTATCTTCCTCTCTCTCTCGCTCTAATTCTTTCTCTCTAACTCTCTCTCTCTCTCTCTCTCTCTCTCTCTCTCTCTCTCTCTATCTCTCGCTCTCTCTCTATCTGTCTCTTATTGTCTTTAAGTCTGTTTATAACTTTAACTATCTCAATTCCTGTACATCCTTACCTCTTTATATTTTGGAATCAATATCCATTCCACGTTCTCTCTTTCTATCTCTCTCTGTTTCGCACTCTCTCTCTCTCTCAATCTCTCTGCTTCTCTGTCTCTCTTCTTCTCTCTATTTTTCGCCTCTCCTCTAATTCCGGATTTTTTTTTAAACCTTTTGGTTCTTACTCTTTTTATTTTCGAACTAATATCCATTCCACGTTCTCTCTTTCTATTTCTCTCTCTTTCGCTCTCTCTCTCTCTCTCTCTCTCTCTCTCTCTCTCTCTCTCTCTCTCTCTCTCTCTATCTCTTATTGTCTTTAAGTCTGTATATAACTCACACTTTCTCAGTTCCTGTGCGTCCTTACTTCTTTTTTTTTCTGTTTTCTGTTTCGAATTAATTTTCATTCCACTCTCTCTCTCTCTTTCTCTCTCTCTCTCTCTCTCTCTCTCTCTCTCTCTCTATTTCTATCTCTTTCTCTCACTCTCTTTCTCTCCCTATTTCTCTCTCTCTCTCTCTTTCTCTCTCTCTATCTCTTTCTCTCACTTTTTTTCTCTCTCACTAGTATTTTCATCGCTCGTCTCTCATTTTCTGATGCAATAGCCGTCACGTATTTCAGATCTATGTGCATTCTACAACTTTGTCTCTCTCTTTTCTTTTTTTCGTTCTCCCTCCCCCTTCCCCCACCTCTCTCTCTCTCTCTCTCTCTCTCTCTCTCTCTCTCTCTCTCTCTCTCTCTCTCTCTTTCTCTCTCAATTTTTTCTTTCTTTCTCGTTCTTCGTCTTACATATTCTCTTCCTGTTTTCTATTTTTGAGTGTCTCTTTTTGTGTACATCCCTGTCTGTGTGTCTGTCTGTCTGTCTGTCTGTCTGTCTGTCTGTCTCTCTCTCTCTCTCTCTCTCTCTCTCTCTCTCTCTCTCTCTCTCTCTCTCTCTCTCTCTCTCTCTCTCTCTCTCTCTAGGTTTTGCCTCATTTCTCCCACTTTCCACATTTTTCACATCTTTATGTCTCTGTCTATGTCAGTATATTATGATTTTTTTCTTTTTAACTGTGTTTCGCTATTTCTTCCCATCTCTCTCCTTCTTAGTCTTTCACTCTCTCACTCTCAGTCTTTCGCTCTTTTGTTTTTCCTATCGTCTCTTCCTCCATATTTTCCTTTGTTTATGTCTGTGTCATTACATTACCTTTATATCTATTTGTACGTTTCACATCCTTTGTTGTCAATCATTTTTTATTCAACTCTTATTCTCTCTCTCTCTCTCTCTCTCTCTCTCTCTCTCTCTCTCTCTCTCTCTCTCTCTCTCTTCTTTGCCTCTCTTCCTATACTTTTGATAAATTAATTTTACCTTTATTTCTCTATATGTACCAGTTTATTACTAAGTATTTATCTCTATGTGTCGCTATTTACTTACAGTCTCATCGAGGCAGAGTCTATCTAATTTTAGTATTGTTAAGCAGATAATATGACGTGCCAGTCACAAGTGGACAGTGCGTTAGTGGAATAATGGAAAAGTGAATAGTGAAATACCTCTCCCGTGGAAGATAATAAATAAAAAGGAGGGTGTTGCATATTTCATGGATAATGCCCCTTTCAAAGGAAGAAAAAAAAGGATAATGTCCCTTTGAAAGGAAAAAAAAAAACATCTTCCAGTAAAGGAAGATATTCCAATTCCCTGTAAAGGGAGATATGTCAAAAGATTGCAGGGGGTGAAGGGTTTCAGCTCTGAACCTCCGCCATATAGACACTCTCAGGATAGCCGGCCCACCGACACCACATCGACGAAGTACCCAAGTCGCCGGTACCTCTGAGCAGGTTGTGCTTCTCACACAACCCACGACAAAACTTCCCTGCCAGCTTCCAAGCACCAAAGTGATGCACACAAGTGTGCATCCCGGTGTTTTATGGGAGGAGCCACATCAGACCCAAAGCATAAATGACGACAGGCGCGGGCCGTCATAGTATGTGGACCTTGACCGTTTTACGGGTCTTAACACCGTTAGGGCTTGGGGCCAGTTCCTGGCGAAGTTGCCTTGCCAGGCAAAGTTCAAGCTCTCCTGATTCATATAAGTAAACAGTGACACACTTTCTTCATGCGGTTTAACTGCTGTGCATTTTCTCATAGCTGTGTTTGTCAAATTCTTTTTGAAAAGGCCGGAATCCGTTAAATTTAACTACAAGCTGCACTTCTTAGCTAATATTTAATAAATTAAAAAATATTTATATGTCAGGATACGTAGTGGGATGAATCTTTCAATTTTTCATAAAAATCAGTTAAAACCGTGTTTTTACGTTGTATACGTTTTAAGATATGTAACTCTTTGCCATAACTAATTGACTTGAAATAGCTGTCCTTTGTATCTACGAGTGAATCTGTTCACGTTGTCAACACGCTTGAGGGTTTGTTTATTTTTCACTCTTATCTTGACTGCCTCTTACAGACAAAATAACTACACGAAGAATAAAATAACAAGAAATTCGATTTGTCAAATATATTGATATCAAAATTTCTATTGAATTGAATTACATTTAAATTTTTTTTTCTTTTTAAATCAATGTAAAAAAATGTTGTCCGATCTCAAAGCGATCCCTTCTTTCTGATGACGCGTTTCATTTCGCTGGGTTGACTCAGAGAGAGAAAGAGAGAGAGAGAGAGAGAGAGAGAGAGAGAGAGAGAGAGAGAGAGAGAGAGAGAGAGAGAGAGAGAGAGAGAGAGAGGGGGAGAGATAGAGAGAAAGAGGGTGAGGGAGAAAGGGAGAGAGAAGAAGAGAGAGAAAGAGAGAGAAAGATAAAATAAATCTGTTTTTGATTAAATTAAGACTCAAAGGTTATTAAGGGTTTTGAGATTCTATTGCAGTTGGCTTTGGTTTGTTGTTGTTATTGTTGTTATTGTTGTTGTTGTTGTTGTTGTTGTTGTTGTTGTTGTTGTTGTTGTTGTTGTTGTTGTTGTTGTTGTTGTTGTTGTTGTTGTTGTTGTTGTTGTTGTTGTTCTTGTTCTTGTTGTGCTTGTTGTTTTTCCGCGTGTCATTTTCATTACTGTTTTATCTGACCCGGATGATCAGTATTTTTAGATTCCCTTTGTTACCTTTTTCCTTTTTTGTGCTTGTCATTTTTTTTTTGTTTGTTTCTTTTAATTCGTAACTGATACTGTTTCACTGTTTTGTTTTCCATTTCTTTCCTTGATTAATTAAAAATCATTTGATAAAATCTTTACATGTTGGCTGTTAGTCCTAAATTCAATACCCCTTCGTTAAGATGACTTAAGTGACGAAACTCCACAGATTCCCACTCTTGTGGTGGACCAACCATCTCCAATCTCGGGGCATGCCTGTTTTTGTAGTAGTAGTTATAACTGCTGCTGTTGATGTTGCTGTTTTTTGTGCTACACTCTGTTACGATAGCTAGACAGTTTAATCCCGCAACTAATGCTTGCATTTCTTGTGTGTGTTCCGCTTGGGCAATCTCTACTCTTAGTTGACCTCCTCTCTCTCTCTCTCTCTCTCTCTCTCTCTCTCTCTCTCTCTCTCTCTCTCTCTCTCTCTCTCTCTCTCTCTCTCTCTCTCTTTCTCCACCTCTTCATCTATCCTCTCTATGCATATATATTAATCGTAAAAGCAACCATTTCTTTTTCCGCTTACTCCTCCGAAACCATTTACTGTACAGTGATGAAGTTTACTGAATTTTGAGGATAAATGTCCCAAGTGGATTTAAAAGAAAAATTATATATTAAGACAAAAGGTGTTATAAAAACTTTACTGTGTTTTTTATTACAATCAGTTTATGAAAATTTTGGCCAGATTTGTTATGTTGAGCCAAATAACATTTAAAAGACTGTTCTTAAGAGGTTTACAATTTTCAAAGTTGATGATACTTTTAAAATTAAAAAAAAATGTTGTTCTTTAAATATAAATGTAACAAATTTTTTTCTTAAAACGCCACTTTTTGAACGAGTGTCGTACTTCTAACATTAGACATCGACAAGATTGACTAATTTATTATTAAGAGCGGAACCGTAAAGATATTAAAATTAATCCTTCTTATCAATTTGTCTCTCTTATTTTGTCTTATACAGATTGTAACCAGATCTAGATCTAGAATAATTATAAGTGCTAGAAATCCAGGGTAAATCAATTAGGAAAGACAGATAGAAGAGAGAGAGAGAGAGAGAGAGAGAGAGAGAGAGAGAGAGAGAGAGAGAGAGAGAGAGAGAGAGAGAGAGAGAGAGTGCAACAGAAAGAACCGAAAAGAAAATAAAGAAATAGCGTCACACAGTTATAAAGAAAGAGAGAGTAATATACTGACAGTAACAAAAACATAAAGATATCAAATATATCGAAATTGAATTGAGAAGGTCAAAGAAGAGGAAGAGGTAGATAGATAGATAGATAGATAGATAGAGAGAGAGAGAGAGAGAGAGAGAGAGAGAGAGAGAGAGAGAGAGAGAGAGAGAGAGAGAGAGAGAGGGGTAATTTTCAAGAAAGATAGCCCGTAAAAGAAGCTGGAAATAGCGACATATAAATATGAGAAGAAAGAAATACATGTAGTGACATCGGGTGAGCAATATTCTTACATAGACAAAGACATTAGATATAACATGATTGACATCAAGAAGAGAGAAATAGAGAGAGAGAGAGAGAGAGAGAGAGAGAGAGAGAGAGAGAGAGAGAGAGAGAGAGAGAGAGAGAGAGAGAGAGAGAGAGAGAGAGAGAATATGAAAGGCACACACAGACTAAAATTGAGTGAGAAATATATTGACATCTACAAAGACAAAAAGATATAAAAAAAACATCGGAATTTATAGAAGAGAGAGAGAGTGGGGGGTGGGGGAGAGGGAGAGAGAGAGAGAGAGAGAGAGAGAGAGAGAGAGAGAGAGAGAGAGAGAGAGAGAGAGAGAGAGAGAGAGAGAGAGAGAGAGAGAGAGAGAGAGAGAGAGAGAGAGAGAGGGGAGAGAACCGGACAAAGTGGAGTGGATGAACCAAAAGAAAAAAGAAACATCGGCACAATTAATAAAGAAGCATAAAAATTTAAATCACAATTAAAGAAAGTTTACTTAATGTTTAAGTTTACTATGTATTCCGGCGGTAAAATGAATAAAGAAACAAATAATTCAAATTTTGTGTCATTCCAAATATTTTTATGAGCGTTTTTTAATAACTAAATTTAATACTATAATCAAGAAACAGTTATCAAAACCAACCTTAGGCGGTGGAAAAGCCTGGCAGCGTGATGCTAACGATATAATTAAAGTGTTTTTATAGAATTATGTAGATACTTACGGCCCGTTCGACAAGTACAGACACACACCATATACCCCCCACACACACAGACATACACACTCTTTCCACAACTCTGGACAACGAGGTCTGAAATGTTTGCATTGTTTATTACAGAGAGTCTTTTGAGATTTTTGTGTGGGAGTAGATGTGAAAGATGTTTTAGGTTGTCTTTTTTTGTGACTTCTTGTTTGAAACATCGTATTATTGCTTTGTTGGCTGGTGTAAGGGGCACTTGGCTTAAGATGTGCCCCAAAAGTCTTCACCTCTCTTCAATTAGTATACTGTAAAGGGAGGCTGATTGGTAATTTACCTTACTTGTTACGAAAAGACTTGTGGCATTTGATATTAAGCACCGTTCTACGGTGGTAAGTTTGTGTTTTATGTACAAAAGCACAGCTTTCTCTAGAGCCCAGTATAGTTTAAACCTTGTTTTCATTTCATTACCTCTTATCCTGACTGTTGTGTAAAGATGGGGGCAAGACAGTTGTCTTCTTCGGAAGATATTTTCGCTAGCATAAGAGGGGACCTATTGCCTACTTTCTTTATCTTCTGCCAGTGCTCGTTTTCACATTTTTAAACGGACGTGAATTCTGTTCTGCTGTATTGACCTGGAGTTTTACATCTGCCGGGAGTTTTTCGATTTCACTAACAATTTTATTTATATAATCACGTTAGACTTGGACCTTGATAAGCGTCTACGTTGCCTCTTATTCGTTATAGCACAATCAACGAACGCACCTTCATGTGTTGAGTAAAGTTATGGAATGAAGATATGCTACAGGGCCCTTGAGTTTCCTGGCTTCTGAATATCTAGATGATTCCATTGCTTGTTTTTACGTCTTTGTGTTAAAAAAAAGAAATGTAAAATGCAGGCCGTACCATTAAGAATGGAATCGCATAACATTCTATTTGACGATCTCAAACGGAAGTCAAAATCCAAATCGAAAGTAGCGCTAACTCAAATGGATTCTCATGAACAACAGGCGCAGGCTTATTAGATTCATCATTACGGTACGATCTAGAGGTCTAAGTTAAAGGCAAATTAAATTTACCCCAACAAACATACTCACATTGATTGGGATGAATACTAAGACCCAGAATATTCTAGGTAAACTTGATTCAATCAAATCAGAATCGATTTAGATCTAGAGTGCCCGCACTAGCTCTCGCCCATTAAGGATAAGGAAGGATATATCTAGATCTAGATCTATAATATCTAGATCTAGATCTAGATCCAGTTAAGATTTAGCGCCTAGAATCTAGATATAGATTCTAGATCTAGATTGTAGATCTAAACTTTTGATTTCAAGAACCACTGTAAAAATTAGAATCTGAGCTGGATCTATGAAGATTAAGGTCTAGAATCTAATCTCCTTTACTTTAGAGCTGGATAACTAATTAATAATAGAATCAAGGTTAACATCATAAGGATTTATAAATAAATTGAAATCAAGTCGCGTGAAAATATAAGGGAGATTACTGTGATGGTGTGGATATCCCACAATATTGTTTGTACAAATGCTGCAGAATTTCAGGTATAACGGTAGATATTCATACAACAATACTGAAACAAATCCGTAGCCGAGTGTTATTTTTACTTGCGATTTTGGACTACTTACTTCATGAAATTAAAACGGATCTGAAGGGGTGCATTTGTAAAAGCATCAAGAAGCCAACAAGTTTGCAACTTTTATTTTTTTTTTGGTTAACTTCAGGCCTATCATTTTTTCCTGTTGTCATAAAAAGTAAAAACAAAAGTAAAAAACCATTAAAGAATTTAAGCTGAATGAAAGGCAATCAAAACATACAGCATACAGTGATCAATACAAAAACAGTTTAACAAAGTGGAGTAAAACTAAAAGGAAAAGAATTGAACTGGCAAGCCAGGGAAAGAGAAAATCAGAATGTTATTTATCTGTTGTAAAAAAAAATGAGTGCCGTTAATTGAAGCCTGAAAAAACACCGAAAGACATAGAAAATTATCTAGCCTAGATAAAACGCTGCGTTACTTGCAAAAAATAAAACATTATAAAGATAGACAGAGAGAAGATATAGAGTTATTACAGATATTGAAATTAGCTAGATCTTTTGTTTTGATTCAAGCCTTAAATTAATTAAAGGAATGAAAAAAGTAGTGTTACCTTAAGCCTACCAACATAGCGGCAAAGGAAAAGAAGCTTGTAAGAAAGGTTTTCCAAAGAAAAATAAGGAAACATTAACTGAAAGGTATTAATTTACTTACTATTTAAAGATGGAGAGTTGTACAATAAATAGTTAATTAGATTTTAATGTAACATATTCAAAGGCTTTGAAAAAAATGTAAATCTTGACCACTCTGTGGTAAACCATCTTTGTCCATTAGATGATACCTTGGGTCAGTTATTTTAGTAAAGACTATAACCTTAAATCATGTTACTTTAGAGCCCTTAATAATTAATTGTGTGAACAACTGCAGACTAGTTATAAATTCAAACGATTGTATATATATTTATTCAAACAACTGCAACGAACAACAGTAAATTCTTGCCAATCATCTACATCTAGATCTTTCCTAATACTAGATCTAGCTGAAAACCCTGTTCTACAAACCGGGTCCTGGTGTCAATTCCCAGGCATGTGTGTGTATTTAATTAGGCATATAAAT
>JAWDGP010003014.1:0-43168 GCA_033675545.1 Elysia crispata | reverse complement strand
CAGGAAAGACTTGAGCCGTGTCCTCGCTCAGTTCCGGAGGGAGAGATAGACAGACAAGCAGGAAAGACTTGAGCCGTGTGCTCGCCTAGCCTGCCTGGCCCAGTGGCTGCATGATGCCAGAGGATGCCCGGCGGATGGTCTCGAGTCCGCATCAGGAATAACGGCCTGTTCAGGGTAAATACACGCTGCGCGCTCCCTCCCGCCGCCAAGGTGCGGGACACTTTATAAATAGATTGGAGCGGATCTATGTAATTATCTTTTTGTTTGTCTGTCTCTCTGTGTCACTATATATTTTGTCTCTTTCTTCTTTTAGTTTACCCCATTGTTTAACTCCGTCCCTCGCTCCAAATTTCTCCAGATCTTTTTTAGACATCTATCTTTCTGCCTATCTGTTTTTGTACAATTTCTCTCTCTGTCTCTCTCTCTCTCTCTCTCTCTCTCTCTCTCTCTCTCTCTCTCTCTCTCTCTCTCTCTCTCTCTCTCTCTCTCTCTCTCTCTCTCTCTCTCTCTCTCTCTCTCTCTCTCTCTCTCTCTCTCTCTCTCTCTCTCTCTCTCTCTCTCTCTCTCTCTATCTATCTCTCTCTCTCTGTCTCTCACTCTGTCTCTGTCTCTCTCTTTCTCTCTCTGTGTCTCTCTCTCTCTCTCTCTCTCTCTCTCTCTCTCTCTCTCTCTCTCTCTCTCTCTCTCTCTCTCTCTCTCTCTCTCTCTCTCTCTCTCTCTCTCTCCATGCCTGCTCGCTCGCTTGCTATTTATTTGCGTTTATATATAATGTACTGTAAAGCTGTGTTTAATCTTATGTTTAGTTTCGTCTCGCTTTTTAAAACATCTTCGGTGTTCTTGAGCCCCTAGCACGATCTGTCTTATATGAATTAAACTTGGTTATGGATAGTCAGTTGTTATTGCAAAAAGAAAGTTACGAACAATCTTAAAGAATACGTAAGTCAATTTGAACAGACGCTTCGCAAGACATCTACTCTTTCTGCACAGGTCTGTTTAAACAAACAAAGAAAAAAAGGTCAACCAATTTTCCCTGATTGGAGTTGTCACTCTCTTAATTATACAGTGATACGTTGCGTTCAACATGGGCACCTCAAGAGGCTGTCGATATGAATTATTGATAGAGCTGCAATCAGTCGATGGATTGGTTTGTGCTGACAGCGCCTTAATTTGTCGATGGATTGGGTTTGTATGGATAGTCAGTATAAGAGAATCGCTCGGAGCCGTGTTCGGCCTTTCCCAGTCGTACACTTACAAATGGCTCGCATAGAACTCAGCGCGACATAACTTATCTTTTTTCTTTTAAATAGAAAAAAGTGGGGTGGCGGGTTAGTGCGTGAACAGTTTTACATGTTATTCATTTTTTCTAGTAAAAGATTTTGTTCTGCTATATTTGTAATCCCATAAACTTGTAAAGGTTGAAAAAAAAAATGGGGGGGGGGGGATAATATCTTTTTTTTTTCTCACTAGTGTGGAAATGCCCCATACGAACATGGATTTAAAAAGATGTAGGTGAGATAAGAGAGCAAAACAATCTAAACGAGTAAAAGATATGTCATGAAGCATCGGACAGTGTAGATATGCATTCCAGTTTAAAAAAAAAGTTTTGGTTCCATAGGGATCCTTTTGATCGAAGATTGGGCCGTGCACAAAAGACAGTAGAAAGTACCTTTTGACATGCTCTGACAGTTCATGCAAAGCCAACATATATATGCACGGCCTGAACGGCGTGCAGGATGTCAAAGGGTGGTTTTAGATGTCTTTTCCCGTGACATTGCCGGCCGGGTATTCGAATTTCCTGCACCGGTATTTTTTGTGTGGCTCCCCTCTCTGTTTGCCTGGGTTTCATGGAGTCGAGTAAGATACATATTTGTAGTAGAGTAAGCTATCTTGGCAACCAGCACTGGCCATAGTCGGCCTGAGTGAACTGCGCATGTCCTAGTTGTGACGTCTACCATCTGGCGATGGAGTCCCGGCAGCAAGGGGGGATAAATCATGTAGCACGTCACAAAATGAGACGTTTTGCGGCAGACGACTACTTGGTAAAATTAATTTTTTTTTCCTGAACAAGGCTTGAAATCCTCTGTAATTTATGTGCTTTTACTCCTGAAACAACACGAAAGTTAGAAATTAGAGCAATAGAAGAGGTGGAAAATTTCAAGCTTTATTTACGAACGTTTTTGTGTTGTATTCCCAGCCCGCCTTGACCATTTGTAGCCTGCTTGTCTTCTCCAGAAACAACTGACCGCCTACGTGGCGTGGGTCAACTCGCAGCTCAAGAAGAAGCTCGGCGCTCACCTTGTGGAGGACCTTCGCCATGACGTCAGGGACGGTGTGGCGCTCATTGACCTCATAGAGGTCATAGGTGAGGCTCGGTTGTTTTGGTCCCCCATGTCAGTGTATAATTATTTCTGCATATGAATCTATGTTAAGACCATATTTGGTTCTCAATGTATGTATGATAACAACATCTCTGAGGAGAGTCGTATATCTGGGTCTAGCCATATCTTTCTTGATAAACACACTTTTATATCTTTATATGCCTAGACCCCCATGTCAGTGTATAAGCATTTCTGCATATGAATCTATGTTAAGACCATATCTGCTTCTCAATGTGTGTATGATAACTACATCAATGAGGAGAGCCCTAAATCTGGGTCTAGCCATATCTTTCTTGATAAACACTCTTTTATATCTTTCATTGCCTAAACCCCCATGTCAGTGTTTAAGCATTTCTGCATATGAATCTATGTTAAGACTATATCTGCTTCTCGACATCTATCTCCAGCTGGTGAGAAGCTGTCCAACACTCACTCGGCGCCATCAACCACAGCAGAAATGGTGGAGAACGTGGAGGCTGTGCTCCAGTTCATGGCGCTAAACAAGGTCAAGATGCACCACATCACCACGCGAGGTGAGACGCGTTTCAGGGGCTTGTTTATCTTCTCTCTTTTCAGACTAGGAGCATTTGAAAGTTATAAATTGTTCATTAATTGTGTCCTATAAGTCTCTCTTATGTTCAGAACTCGCATATCACCCTGTGAACTACAAATTGTCTATTGAGATTTAAAGTAAATGTCATTGCTATAGGTTTTGGTCATAATTTTCTTATATTAACGGGTTGTCCTGAGGTCTTTTTTCTTTTGCCATGAAAGATTTCTTGCTTGTGTGCTTTGTGGGGGGTTTTTTTTGTGGGTGTGTTTTTGTTTCAATTTGTTTTGAGAAAGCAATTGTTTTTTTTTTTTGGTATAATATTTATACAGGAGAGGAAACGGGGAGGATATATGAGTGATAGTAGCTTTTTAGATCTTTTTTTGTATTGATTGTATTTCTTTTGAAAAAAAAGTGTCTTCTTGAGGTGTTGATGTAATTGTAATAAGTTTGAAAACTTGTATATTTTTCTCATTTGATGGCCGTACCTTAAGATCCATCTTTCTGCGATGACTTGGATTGATCATCCTCTGTTGTTTCATCTTCCCCCCCCCCCCCTAGATGTGGTGGAGGGTAACCTCAAGGCCATCATGAGGCTTGTCCTGGCACTGGCTGCACACTACAAGCCCAACAGTGTGCGCCACTCAGCCCAGCAGCGGACTACAACCACGACCAATCAGAGCATCACAGGGATAGCCCAGGTAAGGAGTTTTCCGAGCAGCAAAGAAATTGCGCATATCCTTTCTGAGATTAAAAATATCCATAAACCAATCTGAAAGGTGATTTTTCTACAGCCCACTGAGTTGAATCTTCAAGCATTTTTGTATGCTCTGATTTTTGTGAGACATCAGATTATCACGGTCTACAACTTGACTTTTGAAAGTTTACAATAAATCTAAGTTTGTTGACTACTAACGTTTATATATTTTACCACTTGAAACGTTTTACATCCTTTTGAAGAAAAAATTGCATAGTTATGATTTAATTGAGAAATTTGTGACAGTATCTCTAAAATAAATGGAAAGTCTCAGAACTTGTAGTTTTGATAATGTTAATATTATTATTATTATTATCATTATTATTATGATTATTATCATTATTATTATCATTATTATAAATATTATTATTATTATTATTATTATTATTATTATTATTATTATTATTATTATTATTATTATTATTATCATTATTATCATCATCATCATCATCATCATCATTGTTGTTGTTGTTGTTGTTGTTATTGTTGTTGTTGGTGTTGTTATTGTTATTATTATTATTAATTTAAGATGCACAAAATAGAGTTTAAAATTTTGCATCACATAAGTGAAATCTTGCATTTTATTTCTTGCGGTTGCATAAGAAAGCAATTTTAACAATAAAGTAAGCTTTGAAAAACTCATTTGCTGTGCTTAATGAAAACAAATATTTCTAGTTTTCAAGGGCAAATTTAACAAAACGTTTCTCGCGTTTGATTTAGTATTTTAGTCTTTGACTATCGGGCTGTGGACTATCCTCTACTGCACGTACTGAGTGATTGTAACCCTGAAGAGGTAATAGAACTGTAGAACATGTAGATTATTACAGAGTTGATAGGTTGACGACAAAATCCGTCTTAAAACAGAATCAAGGATCAAATAAAGAAAGGTTCACAAAAATTGCGTTGATCACCTTATATCATGAGTTATGTCCCTTGACAAAAGGACATTCCAACAGGGGTTCTGGGCCCCATCTTCTCTCAGTCCCATGACTGGTCATTTTTTTTAAGGAAGCAAGAATTCGTTGGCTGCAGACTCAGGCCCCTTACTAAAAGTTACTAACTCCTCTTACCCCAGCGGGTCAGATGGTGAGAGAACTTGTGGTGGGGAGGGCTGATTTTAAGTTGCCATTACCAAAGTTTGCCCAATGTGTTCTTGCTGGGAGATGTGGCAAGACATGCGGTTGAAAAAAATGTCTTGCTGTTCACCAGAGCTAAATTCAATCTCGGTGTGCCTCTATAACAGATTGGGCTTTGTTGAATCCTTGGTATCGGCAATTAATTTTAATAGAGATAAAGAGGAAGGGGAAAAAAGGGGGAAATTGAAAAAAAAAGCCGTGTTATATATGTTGTGCACTGTATTTACAGAATACACTCGCATGCTGTACGTATGATGTATGCAATTGTATATTTCACTCAAAGAGTGAACACCTGCGAAACAGAGAATGATATTCTGTCTTGTGTTTGTCTCCTCCAGGGTGCCGCTGCAGCCCTTACAGAGGCAAGGAGAAACGTCACCAGGGCAGGACACAGACACAGGCGGAGAAGGTCAGTGGGAGGAGCTGCTCTTGTTGCTGTCAGGCTCAAATGACGGCTTGCCAGTCAACTAGAGTTCTTAGAATTAGCTTTGAAGGACAGTGAGCTGTGAAAGAATTTATGGAAAGATAGAAACATGCCCCAATTTTTTTTCTTCTGTAAAGCAATGTAAGGCTTCTCTATGCTAAATTTTTACATGCTGAGCATCAGAGCTTTTTCATTCAAAATTATATGTGGTAATATTTATTTACTTTTTTGTTTCTCATTACATCAGTTTTGATTTTGATGATTGATCCTTTTACTTTGCTGTGTTTTCTAGCACAATATCGCCTTATTTTTTTGCTCCACTTTATGAAGCTACTCTTCAAGCATATGTGTGCTTAGGTTCATCCTTTTCCTTTTGGTAGATAAGCAAAGAAAGGTGGTGGTTTTTTTGTTTTTATTTCTTCGTTTTTGTTTTTTTTTTGACATTGAGGAGACTTTATGTTGGGACTTAATCTAGGGTTTCGCCCACAGGAACATTCGTGCTTCTGATATTTTGGTATTTAAAAAGTTGCAAATCCTTTGTTATCAGGACATTCTACATTCGCCATTGCTCACATGTCAAATTAGAGATTCAAAATAGCCTTAGTTTACTAGGACATAATTCTCATTTTTCCTCCTACCAACCCCTGTGCTCAAGCAGGCATAGAGAGGAGCCGCGGCAGCAAGATATCCAAGGCAGCGATTCTGACACTCCTGTCGCCCAGCCAGTAGCTTCTGGCCACCGCAAGTCTTCCTCAATGTCACGCATCAGTCTCCAACAGTACCAGCACCCTCCGCCTCGCCAGCACCGCCACTCCTACACCTCCAGCCTGCGGGTGGTGGGGGAGGGCGAATGTGGCGGAGACAGAGCCCAGCTAGAAGGTGCCAGCGCCAGTAGTAGCCCAGCGTCAAGTCGTGGCACCAGCCCTCGCACCTCTCTCTATCTCAGCGACCCACCATCATCAATGGAGGGCTTACTCTACAATGCTATGAACCACAAAGGTTTGAGAGTCAAAGGACTTGTTGGCTTTTTTTTGTACTTTTATTTTTAAATTGAGGTAGTTTTCACATTACTTACCTTGATTCTTGATCTCAATTATCAAATAGAGGAGTAGCTATGATGCTTGGTCACAGTCATAAGGCTTGAAGCTTTTATTTTCTCAGGATAAAACCTCACCCCTCCCTGTTGGAAAAAATCAAAAAGGTTTTCTTTATGTGATTGCTACCATTTTGGGCTTCATTATAAATTTTATTATAAATTTGAAAATGGAGAAATATTTTTTTTGTTATTGCAGGTATTTGATAGTTCATAGATTCTAATATTGTTTATCACATTTTATATTCACAATTCCATCACTTAATGTTGTTAAAATTTATACTAGCAGTTATGGTTTTATCTGAAGAAGAAAAAGCGATAAAATATGATGCTCTAACATGAAGATATTTGTTGCAAAGAAACAATTTTATAGCAGATATCTATGAATGGTTGCGATTGTGTAGAACTTTCACGAGAATAGTTTTTTTCTTTAATTTAAAAAAAAAACAAAAAACATATAGTCTACTTTTGTGCAAAGATTGGAAACAAAATGTATCCTTTCAATAAACCAAAACTAGATTAACTCTAAAGTAATGCTAGCTTGACCCCATAGACATCTCATGCACAGAGGAGAAAAAAAGAATATGTTCCAGTATTTCTGAAATTTTTCTTCTCAGATCACAGATACACATAGACCCATCTACATCTTGATTTGAGGAGGAAAATACTTAAGATCAACTCAATACTGTGTCCGTTTATTTTCCAAATTAAACTTAAACCGCCTGTTGCTGAACAGACCTCAGCCTTGAGATTTAGTCTGAACTTGGAGTGAAAAAGTTCAAAATGGGCTGACTGAGAGGGTGAAACAAAAATATGGGAAAGTTAATCTATATCTTAGTGTAAGATGTGATTCCCATCTTAAAGTATTAATAATTATATAATCAAACAGAGAAAAGATTTAATATTCTGCAAAATTTTTAGGTTCCTAGTTTTGGAAGAACTGGGATAATTTCAGCAGCAAATTGAAGATACCTATATTTGATTGTAGGGTCATAGGAAATTATCAAAGTATGTAAATAGTTATCAGAATAATTATATAATCAAACAGAGAAAAGATATAATATTCTGCAAAATTTTTAGGTTCCTAGTTTTGGAAGAACTGGGATAATTTCAGCAGCAAATTGAAGATACCTATATTTGATTGTAGGGTCATAGGAAATTATCAAAGTATGTAAATAGTTATCAGTTACATGTCAGAAAACATTTACCCTGAGTTTCACATAGCTTAAACTTGCTGAGTGGTTCATGCTTTGTTGTGTGATCTGACAGGTGGCCTCATGATGACATCGTGCGAGAGCGACACCCTAGGAGACTCTGGCTTCAGCGATATCTGTGATAACCTCAAGGACACACACCAGCTCTTGTTCCGTTTGCAGGAATTGGTAGGAATTGTTAATTCTTTGCCTTGCTATCAAGCATTCATGCATTTTTGGGGGGAAGTTTGGGTTTTTCTTTTTTTTTTCTTTTTTTTTTTTTGTTATTTGTTTTTTTTTTGTGGGGGGGGGAGAGGGATATTTTAAGAGCTTATAATTTAATACTTGATTACTTCTTTGTAAGTTAGAAAGCTGAAGAAAAAAAAACAGTAGGAAAGTTGTTTGAGTGTCTTTTTGTTTCGAAGAGTTTGAAAAGAAACGGATGAACAATTTTGGACTAAAAGCCTTTTTTGAAAATTAATTTCTCATTCCAACTCAACCTACAATGTATGAATTTATATACAAACGTGTTATGGATGTTTTGTACCTTCATATTTCTGCCCAGTAATAATAAGGCATTAGCCTGAAATACAAATTTTGACTTAAGTCTGTTTTACTCCCTGGCAGCTATATGTTTCTGTTAAGTTTCATATTTTGTTTCTAATTACATAGTAATTTTTTTTTTCTTTCGTTTTTTTGCTTTAATTTTGGTGCAATGACAGCTTTTGAAAGGTGAAGGACAGGACGCATCAGGTGCATCTCCAGGGGAGCTGGAAGGTTCAAACCCCCATGAAACGATTGTAAGTTCTAGTGATGTTTTGATGATGGTTTAATTTATCATTTGATTGGGCTCCATCTTGACTGTTGTCTTTTCAGCAGCATGTTTAAAACTAGGTGTTTAATTGTACAATCGGTCAAGTTCAAACCAATGTCTCAAACTGTCCTTTGCATATAAGTTGTGAAAGAATCAGGAAACTAGAGACAAAATTGTTCATAGAGCCTTCTGTTTTGAGTTAGAGCATTTTGAGGATAAGAGAGAAGTTATTTTGTGGTCCTTTTGAAATTTGTGGAAAATAAGAAAGCACATAGGTATATTGTGTTAAAATTAAAACTTTTACTTTTTTTAAGTGGCAAGAAATTTACTTTTTTTGATGCCATCCATACAATGAACCAAAATTCCAATTTTTTGCCTGATACACCCTGACTGTTTTTTTTTTTTAATTTCATAGTTTGAAAACAAAATGTCTTTTTGAAGCTCTTAATTTGTCACAAATAGAGTTCTGAGGGATTTCATTTTGCTTTTGATGTTTTCTAGTAGAGGTGCTCTAATATAAGCTAGGTTCTCCTTTTCATTTCTGGGTCTCTCCAGATGCTTGGTACATCTGACAGTGTTGCAATCGGGATTGTATATTAGTACAGTGGAATCCGCTTAAAGTCAACACCTTGGGACCAAAAAAAGTGTTGACATTAACCAAGGTTGACTTTATCCCTTTCAAGGAAATAGGTGCAAGAATTCATATTACGAAAACAGGTGGTCTTTCTTACGTTACTTATGATAGTGGTCTCCCTTTGCAGTGGCTCAAGAGGTGCCTACGGTACCGGAAAATGCTAGAAACTCCTGGATTTCTTATTGTATCCCGGACGCTTGCATTTACCTTCAAAATCCTGGATTTTTTTGTTATGTTTCCGCATTTAGACTGACTCAACATAAATAATTTTAATCAGTCAGTTGTTTTTTCATTTTTCTTGCGGGATTAGGGTGACACAACAATCCTAAGAGAAAAAATTTACAAAAAATAATTGTATGTCGAGAACGATATTTTTCCTTCATCCAGTTTCAACTTGGGCGAAAGTATAAAACTGGGCGATGTACATTATATCGATATCATGTATTTTTGTGTATTATTTATATTTTCATTTCGAATATTGAGATTTGTATTTTGTTTGAAACCATCTAAGATATAATTGGTCATATCGAGTTGTTTTATTTGTTTACTTTGTCGTACATTCCTCCGAAAAACATCGTCCTGTCCATCTTCACACCCAGACCTTGTCGTTGTGTCCAACAATGGGTTGTCCTAATTTCTTCATCTGATAATAGTTGATTCGGCTAGGCAGCTTTGGTTTTTGTCAAGATTCATTATCTTATACTTAATCTAGTTGATTATTAAGATCGATTGAGAAATCCTGAAAAGAGCTTGATCTAGATCTAGTGTAAATCTAGATAGATAATAAAAACAGGGCATGACATTAGACTAATATTACAGTAAATGATTTTCATTTTTGATTATTTTTTTTAATTAGGAGTAAAAGTAGGTGATTTTCATTTCAAGGCAAATAATTATGTCTCGATCTAAATGTTAGAGTGTTATGATTTTTTCACACGGCCTTTGCTTATGATTTTTCTTTAACTCTAATGTTAGGAAATTTTAAGTCACGGTATTATGATTTTTCCTTAAAGTCTTTAATTAATTAATTCAATGAGTGCATGGTTTTTCCACAGTCTATTCTGAGAGGGAGACTACTCCATGCTGAAGAAATATCTGTCTCTCTGAGATCTGAGTTGGCAAAAGTCAAGAAAGATTGTCTTGAGCTGCAAGGAGAAAAGGTTGGCTGGACATGAGAAAAATCTTATATTTTCCTCAAGGTTGATGACAATTTTGTGCAGTTTTTCACTGTTGAGAATCTCAAAAAAATGCATTTTTTAAATTTCAACATTTTTTACTATGATATGAGTGGCATAGGACTCTTTTCCACTTAGTATGAGTTTCGTCTGTCTTTGGAATTGAAAATCTTTGCTTAATGTTTTTTTTTCATAAATTAAGGCGGATGGAGCTTTTGTGTATGAAGATAGTTGCCTCCTAGATTGTATATTAAATTCTTTCAAGTTTATGGCAACATCATGAAGGATGTTGGAAAATTATTGCTTCTCATGCTAGCATTGAAATAGAGTGGTTATACCAAAAGTCTTTTAGATATTCGACTGAGTCAACTTCACATCAATTATTTTTTATTTATGTTGTCTTGCAAGTTAAAACTGTGGGCCCCCACTGCATTTAGTTTTTAATTTTTGCAGTTCCATAGAAATTCTTGGAACAGCTAACATTCTATGACACAAAGATTGAGATTAGAATTTTAGCTTTGTCCAAAAGATCTCTAAACTTATTTCACCACAGGCAGGCCTGCAGCAGCGTCTGAGCCAGCAGGAAGCAGAGTTGGCAGATGTCAAAGTTCGTCTAGTCAACCAGGAGCTTCAGCATTCCCAGCAGACGGCAGAACTGGAAGGCGTGCGGCATACATTAAAGGAGCGAGAGCAAACGCTGGCAGACTTGCGGACGAGTTGTCTGAAGCAGGCCCAAGACCGCGATGCAGCCGTAGCCCAGTTGAGAGGGGAAGTGCTGGCCAGAGACCTCCAGCTGGCTCAGATACACGACCAGGCTGGTGCCTCACCGTCTCCAGGTAGTAATATGACTTTGTTTATGTTGACGTCAGCCCTTGTCTTATGAATCTTAGTAATAATTCAAAGGATCTGGGATCTTTGGAGATGCAAGCTAGCTCGAATGACAAGGATATTTATCTTTTATCATCTGGGTCAATTATGACAAAATTATATGGAAGAATAATGTGTTCTTAGTCTTAATATTAGTTGCTCCTTATATTTTGAACATTTATGTGGTCTTCCCGTAAATCCTGTCCCTGTGAAAAAAGGGAAACTTTTATCTGTGAGGTTGAAAGTATGTAAAATTTTACAGAAAAAGAAATAGTCAAAACATAATTCTACGTCTAGTACGATATTTTTTGTCAAGTATCAGCTTCTGTGAAACTATAGAGCTGGGTAATATATTAATTCGGTATTGTGTATTTTTGTTTATTATTTATATTTTCAATTCCAATATTGAGATTTGTATTGTAGTTGAAATGATTCAAGATATTGGTGATATCGAGTTTACTTTCTGGAATATTCATCCGAAAAACATATTTCTCTCCATCTTCACACTTTGGCCTTGCCATTGTTTCCAACAAAAATCTTTCTCATTTCTCCATTTGATAATAAATACAACTAAACAGTTTGTTTTTTGTCGAGATGCATTATCTGAATTTAGTTGATTATTAAGATTGATTAGGAAATCCTAAGTAGAGCTAGATTTGGAGTAAATCTAGAGAGATAATCCAAACCGGGCATGACATTAGACTATAATTATGCAGGTGATTTTAATTTTTTTTTTTTTTGCACAGAAAGTGAAAAAGGTTGTTGATTTTTATTCCAACGAGATAATTTAAAATCTAGATCTTAATGCTAGTAGATTATTATTTTTCTTTTTAATTGCCAGGTGGAGCCTAGTGAGAGGTTCTAGGCCTAATCGATATTTATCATATTCAGCTCAAATATCTTTTCAAAAGAAAAAATCAAGATTAGGAGAGCAATGCTCAATATGTAAGCAAGAATATAGGCCTTTATGTATACTCTGATGAGTTAACCTTTATGGTGCCTCAGTTGAGCAAATAAGATGCAGAAAGTAGTAACATTTAGGAGACACAGCTGTATATGGGCTACAACAGGTCTTTCAGCCTCTTAGTCTGAGCACAGAAAAAAAATATGAGCGAAATTAGAAATAAAATGATCAAGAACCATAGCTCTGTGCAGAATCAAATTTTGTTTTACTTTCGGTTTGGGGGAAAGAGAGAGTGCTGCTGTTTATACCATTGGCATTGACAGATTTTTAAAAAGGTCAGTAAAAAATTTGTGTCCTGTTATCATACCAGTGTTTTAAGTCTAGATGAATTTTAGCATTGAAATATTCACCGATGACTTTCTCAAAAGGTGTGAAGGATCAGGTGCGCGGGCTGATGGCAGATATAGCTGAGGTAGAGGTCAAAGTTGATCGCCAGGACAAGAAGATGGCCCAACTGTCAGACTTCCTGGAGCGCAGCCCGGCTGCCATAGGTGAACAGGTGAGTCAAATCACCAGGGGTCACAGCACAAAATTCTAATACCTATTTCTTCTTAAGTTTGACTTTGAGCTAGACCAATGACAGAAGTTGGCCAAAGCCTGGCTGATTAGATGGTGCTGCCATCTTCAATCATCACCTTCAAGTTAAATGACTCTTCATGATGTTATAACAGCAGGCAGTTATATTGCACAAATGATTTTCCTGTAAAAGAAAAGAGGAATCATTATTGTAATATCTCTCTTTTTTCATCTTTATGAAAAAAATTAAGCATTTTCAAATAAAACACCCTTTTGCGTCTGTACAAATGTAGAAATATATATATGTATATATATGACTTTATAAATTTAGTATTTAGAGATGTCAGGAGTTTGTTGCCTCTCAGTATAAATGTATGAGAGGGATGGAGGGAAGGCATAGAACTAGTGTTCACTACTCTCAAACTAGACCTCCACTGGAAAGAGTATTTAGTCCTTGGGGAAAGTCTGTATACATACATTTTCCTACTCTATTCTAGTTGTAACCAAAGTGCTAGGTTAAAGACCAAAAGTACATTTTCCTTATGTGAGAGTAAATTGTTGCAATAGCAGCTGTGCCCTTGTGAGATTTGAAAAATATATTGATACGTATATCAGGTTTAGGGACCATTTTGAAGCATGACTAGGAAAAATTGTTATTATATGAAAAAAGTTTATTTTGCGTTTTGCTTACATTTTAAAGTATTTTGTCTTCCGGTTGTTTTTATTTCTTCTCAGCAGCGCCGAGAGCTCGAGGCAGTTAACCTCCAACTTCATGCAGCTCGAGCTCAGCTGACAGCTCTAGGGCTGGACCAGAATGTGAGGCATGGCTGCTCCGCTATGGACAGCTTAGAGGACAGCATTGTACAGCTCCTGCGTAAGATGAACATTCCTAGCAGTGACATGAATGCAGCCTCGCATAGGGGCACCTCAGCAACGTATAGAGATAAACAGGTATGGCATGCTCTATATAACTCAAATTACAGCCAAAATTGAACACTACCTGATAAATTAAATTGATCAGATGAAAAAATCAGAACAAGGTGATAGCTCTCACTTAAAAGTGGACAAGTTCAAGAGGATCTGTCTAATTTTTGTCATTGATCTTACCACTATGCTATGTTTTTCTTTATTTTAAAATTTGTTTGGCTTCTTTAACTTTGTGTGTGATACTAGCATGTTTTGCTCATTTAAAATATGCTGGTTTAGACTAGAAATTTAGTGGAATTATATTGGAATAAGGGGAAAAGAATCCTGCATACCATACATAAAATGTATAGTTTTTAGAAAATGGTAGAACCCAAAAATTTTACCATTATTCCTAAAAGTTCTTTTATACTACAGCAGCATGAAAGGGAGTTGGGTAAGAAAAAATATAGGGTATTTCAATTTTTTTTAAATGTGGGAAATTTTTAATGATGCTAAATGCATTATTTTTCAGCTATTAAATTTGTGATGTAATTGAATTTTGCATAATTGTAAATTTCGCAAGTTAACTGAGTCAGTTTTCTGCTTACTTTGAAGCTATTCAGAGATAAATGTGGCCTTACTTGAGTCATCACTATAAGTAAAGAGGTATATTTTTTAAAATGTCACAACTTTCTGAGGCCCAAACTGATTTTCCTGATCAATATAAAGAATCCTCAGGATTTGATGGATATCTTTAGATATCTCTCTCAGATACAGATAGTCCACAAAAGGTTTCATCCTGCCTTACATTGGGTCAAAACCTTGACACAGCAATGCATTATCGCCTTAGGAGACTCTGAGAGTGAGGTGCCGAACATTAAACAATTTAGAACAACAGTGCTTTTGACAGTTGAAGAAGACAGTTCTGTCACTTAAGTTTTTACTTCTGCTTTAATCTGAAATCTGTCAGCAGAAAGCATTTGGGGGATCCACTCCAGGTCGACCAGTGAACAACACATCTCAGAACCAGCGACACTCATTTGTTGGCACCAGTAATAACACAGCAAGGGTTAACTCTGTCAGAGGTCAAGCTTTCAACAATAGTCCTAGTCGTAACTCCCCAGGCAGACAGCAGGTAAGTAGGTGGTTACCTCAGATAAAATGAAAAGAGTTTAACCCATCTTCTCAAAGAAGTAAGCTTTCTTCCCCTCTTCCTCTCTGAAGTAAAAAGTCCCAAGAAAAATAACCTTTTAGATTTTGTTGAAGTTTACCTCCAAACCTAATTTGTTTAGGATAAACTTTTCACTCAGAAATAACAGATATGTTGAGGTGGGAGTTTTATGGTGTTTCCAGTAGCTTGTTGCTATTTTGCTCAAAACTGATGAAACATATTTATCTGGCTCTCAGAGGAACAAGGGAGTGGTGGGAAGTGAAGGGATTCAAGCTGCTTTTCTCTGTGGCATAAAAAACAGATCTGTCTAGGGAGATTGAAGGCTCCATTTCAGCTTAAGAAGAAAAGGCTCCTGAATTTATCTTGCAGAACATCCTACTTAAATTGATTAATAAGTTCAGTCCAATCTAAATAATTTGGAAAGATGAGGTCCGTCATATTTGCTTCTTGTCCCAAGTAATTATCTTATTAATTTAGCTTCTTCTTTTCATTAACACTTGGCTATTCTCTTTTGTTGAAAATATCTCAATTTTTACCTCTTTGTGTATCACTCTTCATGAGATTTATCGGAATCCTTTCTCTAGCGGACAGTTCGAGTGAGTCTTATATTAATTTTTTATTAAAAAAAAAAAAAAAGCTTTTCAGAGAAGAGAAATTTTTCTTCTCGTTTTTATTTCTTAATATCAACAAATCTTTTCTCACATTTCCGATAATTTCAAGCAATTTTCACCTTTGAGATGCTTGTAAAAATATGTTTAATGCCTACATCATTTCAAAGGCAATGATCAATTTAATACTGTTTGGGCTGGTTGAAAGACGTTTGTCGTAGATTTGAAATCTCAGAGTTCCAAACATGAGCGTCATCCTGCTTTATAGGATTCACATTTTTTTTTCTTTTTCACAGACTTGGTATCAAACACCTCAGGAGAATCAGACTATTTCAAATAGTGTATTAAACATTTTATTAATGATATTAGACTCTCACTATATCCACACAATATGGCTATCGATTTAATAATAAATTGTTTACCTCTTTTTCTTTTTTTATTCGGCCACCCAAGAGGGTCAACACACCTGGAGGTAGCAAGCCAGGTCCTCAAGTGTCTCCACGGCCATCTGCTGCGACTCACACGTTGAACAGAGTGCGCCCGACAAGTGCTGGTCAACGGACTTCTGTCTCTGGGAACTCCTCCATTCCCGTGGCTCATGGTAAAGTCTTAAACATATATGTCAATTTTCAACAGCATTGAACTTATGTGGATCAAGTGGTGATGTAGCCTAGAATGTAGATCTAGTTATGGCGCAGTCTATAATTTGGGTCTAGTTACGATGCAGTCTGTAATGTGGGTCTAATTATGGTGCAGTCTTTATTGTGGGTCTAGTTTGGTGCAGTCTCAAATGTGGGTCTAGTTACGGTGCAGTCTATAATGTGAGTCTAGTTATGGCACAGTCTATAATTTGGGTCTAGTTACGATGCAGTCTGTAATGTGGGTCTAATTATGGTGCTGTCTTTATTGTGGGTCTAGTATGGTGCAGTCTCAAATGTGGGTCTAGTTACGGTGCAGTCTTACACTAGTAATAGGCAATTGGTAAGAAAAATATGATATGTGATTACTAAGCATACAGCTTTTTCTAGGTTTTAGTGCTATACACTAACCCCTGGCAATTTGAACGTTTCTCAAACTGTTGAAGTCAAACTTGTACTGTAAATTACCCTTTGCTTCATTATTTGGTGCTTCTTTTATGGAGCAAACTGAAAGATTGAGGCAGATATCCATGAGAAACAATTTCAACTTACACCGTATGCTTTGTGTGGAATCAGTGTGTCTGCAAGATGCATAATCAGATGTTTTGTACCTTGTGGAAGTGAGTTGCCAGTGATTTTTATTATTCAACTGAGCAATCATTATTGTCTGGGTTCTTCATTCATGGAATATCTATGAAACCCACTCAATACACTGAAAAAAAAAAATATTACGTTTTTCATTTGTTTCAAACTAAGGAAGGGGAAAAAAAAAGATAGCACATTTCCATATCATATTTTTTTTTCGTTTATCATTCACATTTCCTCTTTTAGAATGGAAGCTGTTGCAAGGCTTATGCTTTCCTCTATGCACCTCCCTGCTGTTGTCCAAATCCTTATTTTTTAATATAACAGATTTACTTGGGAATCGTAGAGATATTTGATATAATCCAATGACTTAAAAGTATCGTTCACATATAACAGATTTACTTGGGAATTGTAAAGATATTTGACATAATCCAGTGGATTGGAAGCATCGTTCACATAAAACAGATTTACTTGGGAATAGAAAAGATATTTGATATAATCTCATGACTTGGAAGCAAAATATATATAACACAGAAATTCATTTGATTTGTCGGAGTTTCAGCTATGTTCACAGCTACATGTAAAAATAGGGCAGGAGCTATTTGATAACATACCTGATGTGAAGCAAAAATGCATGATTCTTCATAAGACTTGTGTGATTTACTATCTATCCACAGCGCCGCGACCTAAATCGTATATGGCAGGGGCAGCGACTGAAGGGCAGACAACAGTTGTGTATCACACCCCTCATGCAGACAAGCCCTCGACCTGCATCATACATAAGAAGTAAGAGTGAGAGGAATGATGATTCTGAAAATTTCAACACATTTGCTCCGTTTCTAATCGTTTTAGAGGGTGTAGTTAAAGCTTCAAATAACATTCACGAAAAACATTTATTTATAGAATCCTGTCCGGTTTCATGTTAGAATAGAAAAATTGTTGAAACCTCACTGTTTAAGATTTGGGTATTTTATTTTTTAAATATCAATTGTTGTTGGGGCCAGAAGAAAGTCAGGAAACCCTTCACTTGTTGGGGAAAAAAAAGCTATATATTTATATCATGTCTTGACTGTCAGCCCTGTTATTAAAGTTCGAGTTTTGGTCTCACCAAATGCTCATCAAAACATGTTTCTAAGGGATGAAACTTGGACTTTCAGCTTTACAAAAACAAAATATAACTTCAATGTAGAGTTCTTGAAATGGATTTTATAAATATGTTATTTATGCATTTGACTAATCAGTGATTTAATAGAACTTAAAGATGTCATGCAATTAATAACTGCAAATGATTTACACAAGAATTCCACTAAAGGATGGTGTACACCCATTGCCTAAACAAGATAAACCTTAATGAATTATTTGCCATGAACTATCCACTGACTTTTATTCAGAGGTAAATACTGCAAGCAAAGATGAAAATATGCCTCAAAACAGTTTTCTCAAAAGTTGCGTTTGTAGACTAATAAACTTAAGGTGTAAAAAATCACTCAACTTGGACTTATATAGACAAAGATTACAAAATTCAAAATTACATATAAACGTTTCGTCTAAAAATTGGCTTTGTCACTACGGTAACATTACAAACATAGTTTCCTTATTTTTGTAATGTTACCTTACTGATGAAACATCTAAGCATCTTGTTTACACTTTCAGTTATTTTAGTTCATCTTTCACCCGTGTATACAATGGATCCTTGGACTTATATACAGTTGTATCCAAGAGTTTAGCCTTTGTTTTTTTTTTTATCTATAAAATTTAGACTAATTAGAAATACTCTTCTATTTTGAAGCCATATTTTTTTATACATTGTAAATTTGTCTCATAAAAATTTTTATGCTTTTTCACAGATTGGGAGAGATTCGTCTTCGAGACTTTAAGTCAGCAGTTGGGGAGTCGAACTTGTATCATTACTACTTTAAAGCTTTCGACCCAGAGTATGGCCAGGTCAAGGAGGAGGTATGGTATCTCCTGCTCTGATTAAAGTCTCTTTTTTGTGTTTTGATGGAAGCTTTTGAAACAAATTTGAGCCTGTTAAATTTGAATAATTAAAGCGAAACATTTTTTTCCTCTGCAAACTTTGTAACAACTTGTACAAAGCAATTCTATGGTGTCACATAACTTATTTTCTGAAATCTTAGCTAGTTATAGGTAGTGTTAAAGAAGTGTTTCTTTAATATCTGTGTTGCCTACAGCGATCTCTATGTCTCTATGAGCTTTACAGCTTGAAGTACCAAACTAATGCTCAATATGATTAGAAGTGTGTTTTATCTCACTCAGCACCTGTATAAATGCTCTGTTCCATTTTCAAATAATCTTAAAAGATCATATTTCAAAAAGTTATCAATGCAAAAACATTAAATTTTCTGTGATAGGATATTTTTATCTGTACTGCACTGCGTGCAAGTTTGATAATTATTTCTGATTGGTTTAATTTTTATGAATTTTCTAGTGACACGCCTATTTTGAAAAAGAAAAATAAATTTCCACCACTGTAATAATAGTGATACCCTTAATTAAGTTAAAAAAAAAATTTTTAAAAAAAGAAAATTTACTTGTTCAGACTTGTTAAATACAACAGTCAGACAACAGAAAGGAGAGGTTAGAGAATACACTAAAGAATTTTTTACACATGCAAGGCAAGATCTAGATCTAGTTTAGAT
Source organism: Elysia crispata (assembly GCA_033675545.1). Taxonomy (NCBI): domain Eukaryota; kingdom Metazoa; phylum Mollusca; class Gastropoda; family Plakobranchidae; genus Elysia; species Elysia crispata. The sequence goes on along the minus strand of JAWDGP010003014.1, from coordinate 24,099 downwards.
ATAGAGTCCTACTCCTAGTTCTAGATCTAGTGGAGATCTAACTTTTTCAAAAGCCAAACAAAGGCTTATTTAGATCTAGATACTCAAACGAGCAAATATGAAAAAGAAGAATTGTTTCCCTTCCCTAAAAACTTGATTTGGACTAATAAATGTTGGTTTGGAAAGTAAAATAGATGTTCAAAGGTAAGTATGCAATTTAGTAATGGGGCAGCCAAGTATACTTTATATTCATGCTGAGTGAGTGAAATGAAAATGAGCAAAAAAATATATTCTGAGGCTATGAAGTGAGATTTCTTTGGGCTATGAAACTCATATTTATATTTGCTTCCACACCCCAGGTCACTAATCACTGCATAGCTTTACTTTTAGGTTTTGAGTTTTAACCCTTTCTCGTTGCAAATAAACATTGTACTATTTAAGGATTTGACATCTTATCTTAACTTCCTGTGTGACAGGCCTCATGTTATGAGAAAGGGACGAAAAAGTTAAATCACTGTTTTATCTATATCATATTATCCGGTTTCTATCTCTGTGTTTTTAGGTTTTCCAAGATGATGACGTTCTTCCAGGTTATGAGGGCAAGATAGTTGCCTGGCTAGAAGAGGAAGGGGGGACAACCGTCTGAAGGATTAGGGGAATCAAGCACTCTTTGCTTTTCTGAGAGAACTCACCAACTACTTACCTTTCACTGCCAGCGTCTTGTAGGATGGAAAACGCATCAACTTTTACCAAAGTTATTTCATTATGAAATAGATATTAGCTTGCAACATCTGTTTGTTGTTTTGGTCTTAATCTTCACCGCACATATAATACATTGAGGTTAAGGAAATTCTGAAAGCCGTGGAGTAGTGCTCATGCTGAAAAGTTTTGAGAGGTATGGCATCAGAGGTCAGAAATTTTAAAAACAAAATTGTTCATACTTTGCTGTGATGTTGATGGTGTTCCTACAAAGTGGAAATTCTTCATGAAACATTTTTTCTTCCCATTGATGGCTGCAAAAAGATGCCTTTCTAATCACTGCTTTATATTTCTCTTCTGAAAAACAAATCTTTTGACTTACGGTGTTCTAGAGTGATAGTAGTATTGATTGGCTTGGGGATGGTGGCATAATTATCAAGTATGCGGTTATTGACTAAACTTATCATTTTATCAGCAACCAGGGTGAATTGGGCACGGGTCAGAATTTCAACATATTGGTTCTTTGTTACCACATAAAAGAAAAATTTCATACCCTTTAAGAGAGTGAAAAAGTGAAAACTCCAGCATTTCCATGGCTAGAACTATTTCATATGAAATGTTTTGAAAAATAATCGCCAAATAATCAGTTTCTGTCTCTAAAAGGCTAAAGCTCAAACTGTTAAAGTGACTTGTGTCCTTTTATTGCCCTGGATGGTTAACATCTAACTGGTAAGAAATAGTTGCAAGGAGTTTTATCATAAAGCAATGACATGTGTGGATAGGAATGTTGAAAATTGCTATAGCTCTACCTATTAGCTGTACAGTTGTGGTCAGATTTGTGCAATTTCAACTTATTGCAATGGATTCAAATCATTTACGTTCTCACACTCATTTTAATAAGACTAGGAGTCCAAAAACTGAATTTAAAAAAGTTTCAAGAACAAATCTCAAAAATGCCTTTGAACGTGATGTTTATCAATTTCTACTGATATCTCTAATGGCTTTTTGCTTTTTTCCAGGAAGGTTCATTCCATTCTCCATTTTTGGTCTTGACTATAAGACTTTAAGATTTCCATCTTCATCCATTCCATTTACAATTCATATTTCTTTGCCCCCATCATTGAGTGACAAGTCTCTTACCTTGCCTCTTCTTTACCCTAAAACTCCTTGATGAGGCTGTAAAAATATTCTCAAGTTTGCACTCCTAGGAATTATTTCATAGCTTCTGCACATCCATTTGTGTAAGCTTTGTAGCCTGTGCTTTAAATATTTGCTGACTAAGTTTCCTCTTTGGGAAGCGATTGAGATTAAATGAGGCAAAGTGAGGGACAAGCTACAGAATTTTGACCATCCCCATGTTGTCACCCTTCAAGTTTAAACTAAGTTTTTACCAGTTTCATGTTTTCGACTCCATCCCAAGAAATCTACCTTGTGCTGCCTCTTTAGACTCGTCTTTGGATAATTGGCATTCAATAATCGTGCAGTGCTTCATTCCTCTTTGAAGTTTTGACTATTTTTGTTCTTAGTGTTCACTTCTATGAGGACGTTGCTCCATCATTTTTCCTGTCAGCAGTTTTTGTTTTGTGGCACTTATCCTTTTGGTGGAGTGCATATTTCTATCAATTCTTTAGGGCATAATATAACGTAATATCGATAGCATTGTGTATATGATAAGAAGTATAGGAGACATTCTTTATCGCACTGGTCAGCTTGTTTCACACTACGATTGTCTAAACAATCAAGATCATGGTACAAATTGATGACTTTATTTATTCTGCTTTTTTTTTTTTTTTAGGTCTATATGATTATTTCCGTCCATGGCATATAAATGCGTTTTTTTTTTTTTTAATCATATATTTTTATTTCAATCTTAATGTTGCAGTACAGAATGATATTGATACATCTTGTAAGTTGAAAGTGGCACAATGATATTGAGAGTTTTTTTTGATGAATGTTTTGTTCTTTACGTCCATGTGTTCAAGAATCTCCACGTCTGTAGACCGGTAACCTAAGGAACTGCCAAATGTGTATTTTATGCTTTTCTAGGATATTATTTTTAAGATTAAGTATGTTTAACCTATTTTTGCTTTATTGAAAGCACCATGGAGTGAGTAAGGTGCGCACATTTTTTAATTATCATTCCATTAATAATTAATGCTTTGAGTGGCAACCGTCTGAGTGTTGTTCAATGAGTAGAACTAAAGTCTGTAAAAAATACTTATTCGGGTACTTTAGTGCTAGTGATATCGTGTCTAGGTGTCATTCCTGTGAAAATGGATTTCATCGCTGGTGCTCGTGAAACAGCATAATTACGACTATAAAATGTTAAAATTGTATTTTATGTTTTTCAAAATACCTGTATTATTCTATAGAAAGAGCTAGTCTCAAAATAAATGAAGCGGCAAGTTTTTCCCAGGTTTTTTTTTCTGTTACAATTCTTCATTTTAGGTTGTCCTCTTTTTTTGTTTGTCTTTTCCCTCCTCCTTCATTTCTTTTATCAGTGAATCATATTTTTTTTTATTTTTATATTTTGAGTTCAACTATTTCCTCCTATATTTGAACGTTTATGTGAGGTTTTTTTTTTGGTTTTTAATTCGATGTTATTTTGTTATGGATTTTTTTTAATGAATTTTTACTTTGGCTCTGTAATGAAAAGTAAATTACCATAAGGCTACTAGAGACACTCATGTCTTACATGACTAGAGACACTCATGTCCTACATGACTAGAGACACTCATGTCTTACATGAATAGAGACACTCATGTCTTACATGACTAGAGACACTCATGTCTTACATGACTAGAGACACTCATGTCTTACATGACTAGAGACACTCATGTCTTACATGACTAGAGACACTCATGTCCTACATGGCTAGAGACACTCATGTCTTACATGGCTAGAGACACTCATGTCCTACATGACTAGAGACACTCATGTCTTACATGACTAGAGGCACTCATGTCTTACATGGAGCACAGTCACTTATAGGGATGACTTGACGACATATGACTTGTATGTTGGCTTCCTGGGGAATATATAGCTGTAGGAGCACTTATTTTAATGCATTCATCACCTTTTTCTTTTTTTTTTCTTTTTTTTGAGATATTATCCATTATTCTCCAATAACCATTGCCCCAGCTTGGAAGCTGCTGCCTAGATTAGTTTTGATTTTTTTTTGTTCTTTGGTTTGTTTTAGGGGGAGGGATTGGGATTTTTTTTTTTTTTGGTAATTTTGCTCTCCACGTTTTGTCTTGTAATTATTATGTATGATCGCTGTAGAATTTTGCTCATCCGTTTATACTTCCTCAACTAATGTTGGCTTAATTTGAGGGTATACAGTACTGTTTCACAATCTTTAGCTTAGACCTCCGCCCCGAAACATTATGAGATTTCTACTGACAAAGTTCCTGGTCCTCATGAAAATCAATGGAGGTAAAACTCTTTCAGTCGATTCCATCCATAACTTTTTTGTGACGTTTATTGGCTTATAAACATTATTCTTGATGATCACTGAAATAGTTTTAATCAAAGAGGAGGTTAGATTCTTCGCAGAGAATGAGGACGACTGAAAATTTGCCTGCCTGGATGAATAAGATTCCAATTTACTTTTTTTATCTTAAGAATGACATGTTTTGGGTAGGTGCGTTTGATTTTCTAGTCTTATTCAGCCTTATTTTTGGGTATAACAGTTAAGTGTTAACTAGTCAAATATAAGTCTTATAGGTATGGCTTGTCTTCAGAAGATTTATCTTAAACACTAAAAAAAATAAGGATTTGTTATTTTTTTATTAAATTGCATTTTTTTCATTCTTCAATTCTTAATTATGGATTAAATTTTTCAATGTTTTCATGTACATGTACATGGCCTGTACGTGAGGTATCCAGATCATTTTAGGCATGAGTTGCTTGCATAGGGGATAGTTTTATTCTTGAGCTAGAGCTAATAACCATTATAAATTTCTTATTTGATGGTTATTGTTGTAAGCTGTTAAACTGAATTGGTAGCTCTGTACAGAGCAATACTAAAGTGTTAATTTCTTTACACTCTTCAAAGGTAAAAAAATTACTTGTACATGGTGCCAAAGACTCAGTATGATGTGTCAAAATTTCAAAGTTGGTTGCAACCCAAATAGTAATTTTATTTAGGTTAAGCAGATTAACCTGTATAATTTATAGGTTGTTTTTTTTTAAATGAGGATTGTATGTGTCAGAGAAAAGTGTGTTATGCATATTTTTTTTATTATTCAATTTTACTAATTTTATATTATTATCATCATCAGAAGCAGCAGCCGCATGATTTTTTTAATTTATTTATTTTAAGAAGATTGGCAGGCTGAGACAGGGAAAGCTGGAGTCATCAACTTTCAGAAATGTGTTTTATGTGTGTAAGTGGGTGTGTTTGTGGCATTGTTATGAAAGGAAACTTATTGATTTAGCCCTTTGACTTTATAGGCAAATATCAGTTGGCTGAAGGAGACCAAATGACCCTTGTCTATGACAGTGTATATTTTATAGCCCTCAGCTGTCACCAGTAATTAATAAGGCATTAAATTTCTCTTGAAAAGGTAAATTTTAAGAATGATTGTGATGACATTGGCATGATTGACTTCTGTTTTTTTTTAATATGAGTCATTCTTTGAATATGTCTCTGATTGAATTTATGATCTTTGTCAAATATTCAGTTTTAATGGACCTTCAGTATGAGACACAGTGTGGTGGTGCTTGAGTCTTGCTACAAAAACAAATTTTAAAAAAATGAGATTCCAGGTAGATTGGCTTAATCAATATAAGTTTGAATATTGAAAATTGTAGGTGAAGTTAATATGTTTTGAGTAAAACTGTTTATAGTCTGAATCTTGATATACACTAAGTTAAGCTTTAGACAATTATATGCATATATATAGGCCCCCTATATATATATTTTTTTTTTTTTGGCCATGCTCCGGATGAGTATCTCCAGATGTTATCAGCTCAGAGATGGAGAATCTTTAAAGTTTATTATTTAGAATGCTATAATAATATGTGAACTGGAGCAAGAGGATTTCTGTTGTAATTGTGAAGTTTTGTTGATTCTACAGCGAGAGTAGTTGATAGGAGTATTGAAAACTATTGTTCATGTTTGTGTGATCTAACAGTCGGTGTTTTATAAATTATATTGGGAAATCTAAAAGGTGCTACAAGTATTCATGGATGAGAGAAATAGTTTACTTTTACTTTTGTTATTGTAGGTTTGTATTAGAGCTCAAGATTTCCTACTTTTTATTCCTATATTATTTGTATTTTTGTTGAAGCTGATATGATAATCATTATGCTTTCTCAGTAATGCTGTAAAAAAAGTTTGTAAACTGCCTGGCTTGGAGAACAGAGACGGATTTTTATATTAGCCTTTCCCTTCATGTTTCAAAAAACTTTTCTTTCTTTCTCTTCAATGTTTGAAGCATATTATGAAGAATCTCTACACATGTGATGTCAGCTGGTTAAATAAAATCAGTTCAATACAAATAAATCAAATTTACAAGGGTAAACTGGTGATTGTAATATCTGGCACATTTAGAAATCTTCTATTGTAGGACAAAGATCTGCGGCTTAAAAACTTAATGAGATTTTAGATATACACTTAGGCTTAATCTCATTTCGATTGGGCAAAGGCTGCTGAATCAACCATGAAATATAGCATGCAGCTTGCTTATAGTAACATGAAAGTGCATAGAATAAGTTATTGTTTCTTAGTTCCACACAAAAGGTTTTTATAGAGAGATTCGAAGGTAAAAGGCAGAAGTACAATACTAAACAAGGTCTGGATTCTATATGTTGGAGAAATTCAGGTTTGATTTGAGTGGCAGTAGCATGGCTTAAGTCTGATCAGCACCATCCAGAGAAGCTGGATGCCTGGTAACTACTAGATGCCTTTCTGTTAAGTCTGTTGAGTGCAAAGACATAAAGTTGTATTAGATATTATATGACTTAAGTGTACAAGATCACATTCTCTAATCAAAATCTTGTCTGTGATGTTGCAATACTGATTGTTTGTATTTGATATGCATCCTCTCTAAGCGGTAAGTCTTTTCAGGGGGCAATAGATGCATATTGCAGGAGAATATAACTGCTTTTTTTTCTTTTCAGTCCGTAAGGCAACAATTAAGTGCAATGCCATTGTAATCTCTACAATTATAGAGATTATTTAACTTTTATCAAGCTTTAATAGTAGTGGTTTAGAAGACACACTCCACCACTAGGTAATTCGAACCAGGATTCAAACTTTGGATCACGGTATTGTCAATCCAACACCTTGCGATCTTGTACCCCATGTGATACTGATAAATATGCTATAGAGGAGCCTATTATTGCATTTATCTGTTTTGAATGAGAAGTGATTTTATTTATTTCGTGCCTTTTTATTCCTGTTGAACCATGCTACATTTGACATCTTATGTCCGATGTATTCACATTTAATTGTTCTATGTAATTTTTTACTTTGTGCTGTACTGCATTTTAAACCCATCAAAGGTCGGTGTGTTTCTTCTCCGTATTGTGTAGATGTAAGCTTTAGCTCTATGAAACCTTATTTTTGCATCAATGTGATGTTTGAGTAAGCTGCCAATTATATACGCAACAATAAACCTGGGTTAGAAACTATATTTTTAATCACTTTCTTTTTTTTCCCTCTTGTAATTTGATTTGTTTTTGTTTCATGTGTTTGTTTTTAGTGTTCATATTGCTGGTTGGGTGTCTGTGTCTCTCTGCAATCCTGATTTAGTGGTATCAGTATGCACTTCACATTTGGATCATTCAGACATGTAGAATTTCTGACTGTTGGAAATCCGACATCTTTGATGCTGAGAAAACTTTCCAACTTAGGGAAAAAAATGGAATGATTTATTTTTAAATAAAAAGATAAAATCTGTTGAAAACTGAACACGAAAAGTAGTCCTATTTTGTGCCAAAGGTTTTTCAAAGAAGTCATAAAAACGCATACTTAATACTGTAACCCTTTTTATTTTTCCAGGGGAGCATTCCAACTTGGGAAAAAAAATGGATTGATTTATTTTTAAATATAAGTAGTTCTAAAAGAGAGAGAGAGAAACGTAAGGCGAAGTAAACGTATGACTTACCTGTAAAGGAAGACAATGCGCAACCCTACATAAGTTTCATTTCCTTCTTAGTGCGAGTTTTTAACTTTGTTAAAAGTTAACATCAGGCCTCCATCATATATATTGACGCTCTACAGCTTGAACTACGATGTTCTATCGTTGTTTAGATTTATTATTTTATATCAAAACGCCGTACCAGCGCTGTAAGAAGTGGAATATCATAACTCAAACCAGCATAACTTGGAAACGGAGAACTCTTCGCTAATGCCCTTTGGTGGATGTTAATTTCAACATATACATGAAATGCTGTAAAAATTTCATCCCCCAAAATATTAAATTGTTTCACTTTTTCATAAATGTCCCGTAAAAAACGTTACCACCTAATGATGATTCCAGATTCATATACTTATTAAAACGCTCAATAACTTCATCAAGTAGACGAAAAGAAGGGCGAAAAATATATCCTCCTATCGCTTAAATATAGATGTAACAAATTACATGATTTTTGAAGTTCTACCTTTCATGCATAAGCTTAAATTCTCCATTGTTTTGGTGTGAAAATTAGATCTAAAATCTAAAGTTGCGAGGAAAGGGGAATCCCTGTTCTGCAGGGGTGGTTGACCCCATGACCCGATCGGGTTGTAAGATGCTTCACGGGTGCGGCAGGCAAACTAAAATGCCGCTCTTTAACAGCCGTGAAGTCTGCGAATTTTTGTCACCAAATATATCTATCAAATTCAACTGTTGCTAAATTTCTAAAAATCTGGCAGAGAAAGCAAATTTGTCTTCACTTTTCTCAAGACCTGGCCAACCTCTGTTACTTACCTATAAGGCAGAATGTAAGAAAAACTTAGATCATCAAGTTTTTGGGTTCCCAATATTAACAATATATATATATATATATATATATTAAAGCTGGGTTGGCTTTTATTACATAACGTTTGGATAAGAGTTAGTATGTGTGCCATACCATGTGGAGAGCCGTGAAAGTGGTACTTTTTACCCGTTACACAGCGTGGGAAGCTGGATTATAAGTTAAGGTGTGGTTGCAGTCATTTGGACTACTTCGTTCTGTTTAGAAGAAAGCCTATAAATTTATCTCTTTTTTCCCTTTATTTTGACTCCTGAGAGCGTGCAGTATGTTCGTGAAATATACATATATATATATAATTAAATCAAGCCCACCTATATAGCCCACATCGCATGTATGGTTCACTATATTAAGTACCTTTATTGCGCGTCATCTCCCGTATATTTCCACTTTCTAGGTGTCTACTTTCTTTCCTTATAGTTACCGGAAATCTAGCGCAAACCTTTCTTACGTTTAGAGGATAATTTAGACTAGATTTAGATCTACGAGGGCTCTTTCAGAAATAACCGAAAAATGCCCATTGCTCAGCAACCAGTGGAGCTTTTTTAATTCTGTAAACGACATGATATTCCTTATTTCTTTAAGGATATTCCCAGAAATTATGAAGTGCATCATTTTGCACAATGAATGTCTAGACGATTTTAAAGATGGCGGCCCACCTTGAAACTTGGTCAAAGGAGGAAATCAGAGCTGTCATACGTTTTTTGAACGCCAAAAGTCTGAATCCTACCGAAATTCATAAAGAACTTCAGAGTGTATATGGTGAGCATGTTATAAGCCGTACACAAGTCTATCACTGGTGTAATTTGTTTGAAGCCGGCCATTCCGACTTGACAGACAGGGAAGGGAGAGGGCGTTCGATAACTGCGACGTCAGAAGACAATGTGAAGCGAGTTGATGAGCTTATTCGTCAAGACAGGAGGTTGAAACTTCATGAAATCGCAAGCAGTCTTGAAATTTCGGAAACTTCTGCCCATAGAATTGTATTTGATGAACTTGGCTACAGAAAAGTCAGCGCAAGATGGGTTCCTAAGCAATTGACAGACAATCATAAAGAACAAAGATTGGACATCTGCAGGGAACTTTTGAGAAGAAGCAAGAGCTCACGCAGGGTTCACGGGCATACTGCCAACGCCGGCGGAGACTTTCTAGGGTACGATGTGACTTTTCTTGACAGCATAGTCACCGGTGATGAGACTTGGTTGCACCATTACACCCCAGAAACAAAGCAAGATTCGATGACATGGAAACATCCATCCTCACCTGTCGCGAAGAAATTCAAAGTCATGCGGTCAGCAAAGAAAATAATGGGAACTGTTTTCTGGGACAGTCGTGGTGTTCTTCTGTTCGAAACCTTACAACCTGGAGAAACAATCAATGCTGCAAGGCACTGCCAAACTCTTGACAAGCTTAGGGAGGCCATTCGCAGAAAGCGCCCAGGGCAGTTGACCAACGGGGTCATTTTGCAACACGACAACGCTACACCCCACACAGCACGAGTGACGCAAGGTTGGCTAGAGAAATATGGATGGGAGATTTTGCCACACCCACCACACAGTCCAGACCTCGCACCATCTGATTATCACCTCTTTGGGCCACTGAAACGTGAGCTGGCAGGAAAGCGCTTTGATGACGATGAAGAGCTTGTTGACCATGTGCGGAAATGGCTACAAAACCTTGACGGAAGTTTCTTCCGAGAGGGTATCTATTCCATGGTGCGGCGTTGGCAGAAGTGTGTTGACAGACTTGGCTGTTACGTAGAGAAATGAAGGACGAGTCAAGGTATGAACACGTGCAAGAATTTTGTTGATAGCATACAAAACGCGGATTTTACAGGCATTTTTCGGTTAATTATGAAAGAGCCCTCGTAAAAACGCGCTTCAAAACTGACAGTTTTCCCGCGATTTTTGGCGATTTCATGGCCTAGGCTGAATCTAAACTTTGAATTAGCATGGATGATCGCTTGAATTATGTCTGGGATGCCACAGAAACAGTTTATTTTGGTTATCTTCATGGTTATCCCCGCAATCAGCATGAAAAAAATGACCATCGTCCGTTTAAGTTCGGGAATCGGATTTTGTTGGTGATGGTGAAAAAACTGAAATAGAGGTTGAGTAAGCCTAAAGTGAAGGAGAAGTCTTAGAAAATTATTTTACTGTCATAAAACCTTGTTTTATGAAAAATTCAAGACTCCCATTATTTTTACTAGTCGTAAACAGTCCATGAATATGTTGAATGAGACAATCATATTTTTTAGTTATTTCAGTGTGTTAATACAATACTTTTTTGGTAAAAGATTTATCTAGAAAAGAAATGAAAAATTCTTTATCAATTAAAATTCCCCTACAATGGTAATAGATATGTATAAAATTAGAATACCACAAATAAAACTTGTCACTCACTTATCAATGTTGTCCTTTCTGTACCATCAGGTGCTGGCCCAACAGACAAGTTATGTTCTATTGAGCTGAGACAGCCAGTTTCCTCCCACTCTGATATCTTTTCCATCAAGGTAAAAATTATGCTCTTGAAAAGTTTTTCTTTAAATTTGTTTTATTATGATTACTTTTATGTATTTATTTGCAAAGTGGATAAAAAAATGTGCTCTGGATCGTGGACTTCATAGATTTCAGACATATCTCTATTCTATTACTCTTGCAAAATGCTATAATTAATGGACAGTTTGTTCCAACTGTATGAGGTAAAGTTTGTTAATTTTGAGATCGGTAAGACAAATGCTGCTTTTCATATTAAAATTTTGAAACCAAGAATTCATCCTTGCCTATAGAATATAGCTGTAATCAAACATTGTCAAAGATGATAGAAATAACCTGAGGCGAGGGGGGCTGTGTTATTTCCTTAAATTTTGAAACAGATTCTTTCTCTTGGTTCTGATTATCTTCTGGTCTTGTAAAGATAAAGATAAAGAGAAGGTTAGAAAATATAATAAAGTTTACATACAATCACTCAGGCTGAACTAGTGTGGGGGCAGTGTTAAAGTCTAGTTTCAGGGCTGAATAAAACATTTGCTTTAGTCAAGGTTATTTGTTAAGGAAAAAAAGCACAGTTTAGGGACTTCATACCATTTTGGCCGAGCTATAAGTCTCTGATTGAAATATTTTGGTTTACTGGTGTTTCACTGTAACAGAATTGACTTGCCTGTTATATTCACTTTGAAAGAGAATGTAACAGAGTTAACACAATCCAGTCCACTTCATTTGACTTTTCTTTGAAATTCCAAATTCTGTTCATCAAATTTTTTTTTTTCAGTTTTGACTCAATTTAAGTTTCCAAAGCTGTGGATTTTTTGAAAATTCAAACTATGCAGAATGTGTTACAATGTATTGTACTGTGACAGAATAAGTAGCAGTGAGCAATCCGTAATCAGGGAAGAGAATTTTTCGTAAATTTCTCAATTCTGAATATTTTGAACATTCATCATTTCATGCGATCATTTGTAAATCCTATCAGTATGCAATATGGAAACTTCTTTTGCGTAAGGTAAAATGTATATGTAAAATTTTACGTAAAAAGAAATGGTGAAAATGTAATTCTACGAAGCGTACAATGTTATTTCCTTCATTGAGTGTCAACCTGTGCGAAAGTATAGAACTGGCTGATATATATGGATATTGTGTGTTGTTTGTTTTTTTTTAATATCATTTATACTTTCAATTCCAATATGAAAAACTTTGTTCTCTCTAACTTTACTCTCAGATTTTGCTGTTATTTACTACAAAAGGATCTTTCTTATTTCTTGTCCTAATCATAATTAATACAAATAGCTATTTCTTTTTTTTTTTTTTTTTTGTCAAGATACATTATATAAATTTAGTTGATTATTAAGATCGATGGGAAATCTTAAGTAGTGCTATAATTAGATTGAGAGTAAATCTAAATCTTCTAATCGAAACCAAGCATGACATGACATGAAAGTATAATAATAGTAGGTGACTTTCATTCCAAATTGTAAATCTAGATCTAAATGTTAAATTCTTATTTTTCTCTTTACATCGCAAGGTGAGCCCTAATGAGAAGTATTATAACTAATTGATATTGATCATATTCACTTCATTTATCTTAAGAAAAGACAAGATGGAAAGAACAATGCTCAATATGTAAACTAGAATATAGGCCTTTATGTATTCTCTGATGAGTAAACCTTTATGGTGCCTCAGTTGAGCCAGTAAAACACAGAAAGCAAAACTTAACATTTGGAGGACACAGCTGGAATTTGAGCACAGAAAAAAAAATAGAGCTAAATCAATAAGAAAAAAAATGCTCCAAAATCATGGCTCTGTGTACAATCAAAGTTTCTTTTTGAGAGAGAGAGATACAGAGAGCACAGAAAGAGAGAGAGAGAGAGAGAGAGAGAGAGAGAGAGAGAGAGAGAGAGAGAGAGAGAGAGAGAGAGATGCAAAGAGGACACACAGAGAGAGAGAGAGATGCAGAGAGGGCAGACAGAGAGAAGGAGATTCAGAGGGATGCAGAGAGGCAGACAAAGAGATACAGGGAGGACAGAGAGAGAGAGCGTGAAATATAGAGACAATAGAGAGAGAGACGGGGAGGAAACAGACAGAGAGAGATATACAGAGAGGACACAGAGAGAGAGAGATTCAAAGAGGACAGAGAGAGAGAGAGATACAGAGAGCCAGATAAAGAGGTACATAGAGGACAGAGAGAGAGATACGAAGAGGAAAGAGACATAGAGAGGACAAAGAGAAAGAGATACAGAGAGGACACAGAGTGACAATCCAAAAATAGAAAATGACGAGGCACCAAGCGTTTGTATCTCTGATTCATCATTGGTTCACTTACACTAAAAGACAAGCACATTTTCCTACCCCTTATATTTTTTTGCACAATCTTACTCTTGAATGAGTTAAAAACATTCTTTCTCGTCATAAACTGATACAATTTTCTCATATATGGATTTTGCATTATGATCCAGATCTAGATATTTATAATTTTCATTTTGCTTAATTTAGCCAAATCAGTTTCAAAGAAAACAATTTCCTCTAGCAATACTGGGAAAGTTTGTCAGCATATTCTCTTTAAACCTTTGACTACTGTAACATATGTAGATATAAAAGCCACATAGTATCATTCATAGACAATTTCCTCTAGCAATATTGGGAAAGTTTGTCAGCATATTCTCTTTAAACCTTTGACTACTGTAACATATGTAGATATAAAAGCCACACAGTATCATTCATAGAACTTTTCAAAAGAAAACAAAATGAAAAATGCAGGTTTCCTGCACTTCTCCAAAAACTAGATCTAGATCTATAAAACTTGACAAATTGACAAAGAAGTTATTCCTGTTCAATTATGTAAAATTTATCTCACAGCTCTAATAAATGCACAAACATGTTGGCTCTAAAACTAAATATAAATTTCAAAAGATTAGGAGAGCTGTTCTAGCTTTATTGTCTACACTTCTTAAAAAAAGCCATGACTTTTCTTTAAATCTGAACCTTTTCATAACTTTTCCGAATAATAAGGTTTGACATAAAAACAATCTTGTCCAATTGTGTTCAGTGAGAGAAGATCCTAATTTTTGTGAGAACAATAAGAAAAACCGAAAATTTATATTAATACTTTCCAAGTTACAAAGAATACGACTATGCAGAACTTGATGGATGCCTTTTCTTGAGATGAATTATCTAGATCTACATTTTCCAAATAACTCGCACAAAAATGACGAGTGAGACGCCATGACAGTATAGTCAATTCCTTGACTCTTTAGTAAGTTATTCAAAAACAAGTTAATGTTATGAAAAAAGAAAAGAAGTCATTGCGAAATAAAAAACTATCGTTAAACAGAACTCACCTGTGAAGATAGATTTGAGAGACTTTGAATGCGATGTTATGCAGGGTAGATCTACCGGTCGGACTAACTCTCAAGAGCAGTTCTTAGTTTGACGCGAAAAATGCGAAAGGTCATCGTGTCTCGCGAGATCTTTTTTCGAAAGTGATATCCGACAAGGTGAACGGACGTTCAAAACAACTTTTGACTTTTTTAAATAACTTTGAAATCTTAAAATTAGGAAAAATCCAGAGAATTTATAATTTAAAAAATGAGGTTGTTAATACTTTGTCCGTTTTGTTTTTTTCGCATAACTTTCGTCACGGTTTTTGACACGAAAATGCACTTTGGCGATAATAAGACTAGATTCAACGCCCGACCACTTATTTTAGGCGGCTTTAAGATTATTTTTCAACCCAACTGAATTCCTCGCCATGGTTTTTTTTAAAAAAAAGAGCTAGTTTCTTAGACATGTATTAGATTTTGGTAGATTCAAACACCTAGGTGTATTTGACGGGAAAATCTTATGTTAAGTTATGAATTTTTAAAACACCCGTAAGACATAATCAACGATTTTTTTCAGTAAAAAAGCATTGGAACCCATGGCTACACTTCTTCCAATGTCTCAGGATAGAAAAGTAACCTTTGAAGCCTTCTTAAAATGATTTTGGAGTGCATTTTCCTGTAAGGTTTATTTCATGATAGATTTTCACGGTCGATTTTAGTATCGATTTCATTGTTTGGAAGTCTGTAAAATAAAAACCAATTGATCAATCAAAATAAAATTTTGCATGTCTGTTGATTATTTACATTCTAATAAATGCGCCAAATTATAGATAGAACCGTAGTTTAGACATAACGTTATGGCTCAAGTACTGCAGTGACGTATACAGATATGCCTTATTTGGCAATGGGTCATATATATATATATATATATATATATATATATATATATATATATATATATATATATATATATATATATATATATACACACACATACACATATATATATATGAGACCTATTTTCAATCCAAAAATAGAAAATGACGAGGCACCAAACGTTTGTATCTCTGGTTCATCTAAAATTAGGCCAATGGGACCTGCAAAGACCCATTGACCTAATTATTTTCGCTAGGCTGAGAATTAAATTTTGTTCATTCTTGCATGATATTCTTGTGCTTCTTCTAATATACAAATTTATAACTCGTTATTACACCAAGAAAAACTTGCTTCATGAAAACCAGTTTCAGCATTAGAAAAGAAAATCCAGTATATACAGCAAATTTAAAATTATTACAAAAGTATATAAATACTCTCTCTCTCTCTCTCTCTCTCTCTCTCTCTCTCTCTCTCTCTCTCTCTCTCTCTCTCTCTCTCTCTCCTATATATATATATACACATTTGTAGACCAATCAAAGGTAGCCAGCTTACACCTCATGTACAAGTGAGACTTACATTTTTATCTTGTACTATTCATATCTTTCTTTTCAAGCAAATTTCATGTCTGCAAGGTGTTGTCTGTGAATACATTTCATTTTTTTTTCACTATATGTGATTTGAGACCTTTGAACTTTCCAGCTTTGAAAATGTTATAGAACCAGAGTGTGATGTTATATTTGCAATCTATGCTGTATTTATGGCAGTGGTTGTCTATACATAATTTTAGGTAGAAGCGCCCAAGATATGTGGTATCCATCTACGTTCAAACAACAAAGACAATATATTATCTTTATATTGCTTACAACTACATTTATTAGATATACCTTTTTTGTTTTTGTAACAACACGGCAATCTTTAGATGATTCATGGAAAATTCTCGGTATATCAATGAATTAGGTGCCCTGCTCGTTAGATTAGGCAATCATGACCTTCTGCGTATCTCTATCCCTTGATGCTGTTAGTGCATCTGTCACTCATTTTACATTTGCCACTTTTTTAGTCTATGCTATATCTTCTCTCACTTCTTTCCCCTGCTGCCTTTTCCTTTAAAATCAATCCAGTTGTCACAAGATGTTTCAGTTTCTTTTTTCTCATCACATGGCCAAAAAAAGACTGCTTGTAGTTTACATATGGTATTTATGAGCAATAATGTGCCAGCTCCTCGTAGCACAGTTCGGTTTGATTTCTTTGAAGTCCATGAATAAGATTCATAGCATTCTCCTTAGGAACCACATTTCTGTTTCCTCCACTTAATTTTGTAGTTGTTTTTTAAATTGTCCAAGCTTAACATCCATACATAAGGATGGGTTCAATAAAACACTCCAGTGGTCTTCTTCTCATGTAAATGAGATGTATTTATTTGTGAGTTCTGATTTCAGTCAATGAAAACTCATTTTCAGCTTGCACCGTTCTTGATACGATTTCACAAATGTTGTGTCCATCTCTTAACATTAAAGTGCCCAAGTATTTGCATTGATTCCTGAACTTGAATTAATTTAGGCCACTAAAGAATTGATCTGTGCACACTCATTGTTTCGATAGACGACCATTGCTTCTGTATTTTTGCTCTTTAATCTATATCCTTTCCTTCTGCTTTCTTCTTCAGTGATGTCTTATAATTGTGGCAAGTCTTCTTTATTTTCTGCAATTAATAGAGCGTCATCAGCGTATCTCATGTTGCTTACATGTGCCCTCCTATTTAAATTCCTGGGTATCCTATGCTTCTCAAATCATTTCACTGTAAAGCGAGAAAAGGTCTGGAGCAACACACATCCTTGTCAGACACCACACTTAATTTTTTGTTTTGTTTTAATAAGTTGATTTACCTATCACTCACATTGTTGCTGTCTGATATCATTTTATGTTTTTTTTTTAATTGGTCTTGCTCAAGGTCCTCTCACAGACTAGCAGAGGGAAGGATACCCTTTACCCTTATTTCTCTTTCTCAGAGTTGGCTCTGATCTGCCGCCCTATATAAGTCATGCTTTTTTACCTCTAATTTGAGCAAATATTATAAATTTGATTTTATCTTAAAGCATTCTAAGGTTTACACTTTTTATAAACATACATTTAATTTTTACACTCCTTGCTGTAGCCATTTTTTTCTATTTAGTAAAGCTAATTTAATATTGAGCTATAAGAATGTGATCTTCAGCTCAACCATGTATGATGTAAATGCCTAAACCTCGCCTACATTCTCACTCTTTCTTTTCTCTCCCATTTCTGTCGTTCTGTCTTATCCTGGGCTGAGACTATGAAGATTTTCTCCTTTTCTCTTGTTCTATATCCTATAAAAAAATTTTCCCATATTAAATCTTCTTTTCTGTTTTTCACCTCATATTAAGACATTAGCTCTAAACTCTTATTAGAGCTGGCTCACCAGAGTCAAACCTTTTTTATTCTTTTTCTCCCAACTCTTGAGGCTTTTATGTGAGGGATATGTGGACCCAAGGGTGCAACTAGCCGATTTTGGAAAGGAGGACCTCGGGGTGGTAACAATAATTCTAATCCAGGTTAATTCGAGTCACTTGTGGAATTGACTGACAGTGACAAAAATAGCATTGTATGAAAGAATATATTTGTGAACTTCTCTTCCTATATTTTTAGTTAAATAACTTTGTACAGTGCTATCTTTATTTACTTTCATGTATCTTTATGTAAGTCGCCATGTAGCGATGTATTATTTGGCTTTATTTTCACTTCAAATTTCAAAGAGGGTTAGAACGAGAGAGAGAGAGAGAGAGAGAGAGAGAGAGAGAGAGAGAGAGAGAGAGAGAAAGAGAGAAGACAGACAGACAGACAGACAGACAGACAGAGACAGAGAGAGCATATAAGCATACAATGACAGTATATATATATATATATATATATATATATATATATATATAGTAGTCAGTTGAAATTTGAATTTTTAATATTCATCTCTCGATAATTCAGGCTAGCTTTCTTTAGTCCCAATTAACATTATGGGATTGATTGAAATAAGATATTTGGAACCAAGCTCCCAAGCTTTTCAATTCTTTCTTAAATGCTCGATAACCTTTGACCTTTGTTACTCGTGTCTTTTGTTCAAACCTGATATTGTTGTTTATTTTGACTTTAATACTTTAGTTATGACCAACTCTTGAGCCTAATTAAGAGGAGAAGAAGAAGAAGAGCAATAATAAGAACCATAACCGTTAAAGTCAATCAATTAGGTGCCCTGCTCTATAGAGGAGACGATTATGACCTTTTATTACTTAAATATATTAAAATTTAAATTATTTTTGTTTTAAATATTTCATTATATAAGCCCCTAGTTTTAAATGTTACAAACTTAAAACCATTTCTAAAGTAACTCAAGTCCCAGGTATATACATTGTCGATTTTAGTCGAGACGCGTGTAATACAAGCCTTTTCAGTTGAATATTGCTCACCCGATCGGCTGGTTAATCAGCACACTGTTTTTATGACGTTTGTTTATAGCTATCTAGAGCAACTTCTTCACAGTCAAAACAACCTCGTTCTCAATCTAATATGGAGAGGGCATGTTTCTTTTACAGCGTGAATGTCAAGGCCATGGTTCTTGCTGGTACCAATCGGCCTAGTTTCGGATTAAAAAAAGATGCAAACGTTTGTTGCTCCGCCTTTTCAGTTGAATATTGCTCACCCGATCGGCTAGTTAATCAGCACACTGTTACGATGACGTTTGTTTATAGCTATCTAGAGCAACTCCTTCACAGTCAAAACAACCTCGTTCTCAATCTAATATGGAGAGGGCATGTTTCTTTTACAGCGTGAATGTCAAGGCCATGGTTCTTGCTGGTACCTATCGGCCTAGTTTGGGATTAAAAAAACGTTTATTACAAACGTTTGTTCTCCGTCTTTTTATCCTAGTCTTTATTTGGCTAAGGTTTCACCACCCCCCCCCCCCCATATTAATCTTTCTTTTTTCTGATTTCTTTTCAGAAGTAAAACGTGGGACCTGGTTTGAATCCTCAAAGCTTTTTTATTATCCAGTTTCTATTTCTCTTGATAACGCTTTTAAAGAGAACACGGAAAATATGTTGACTGGAGTAAAAACCTAATTAATGAATATGCGGAAAAAAATCTTATGTGAATTATCAATTGTGCTTTATTGTGATGCAATGTAAGCTGAAAGTCAAACAGATTAATGTTCATTTAACAGGCAATGCCCTAAAATGTATTATCTCTTTTAATGAAAATGTCATATTCGTTTATGTTATACACATAAGTTTCATTGACGTTCTTTTTGAAAGACTGTATTATGTGTCTTTTTGAGGAAATAATGTGTATAATAAAATTATTTCTTTTTATGTTTTTATAATTTGGATTTCTCTGAATAAAGTCAGTTAACACTTTTTTTTATCTGTCTTTGTTATTTTTGATAATGTTCCTGTTTTTAATACCTCCCACATTCAATACATTGAGAGTTTAAACCCAAAGGTTTTCGTATGTGTTTATGGTATTCATCTAGTGATTTCTCTTAGTATAACAAAAATGACACGATTTTTTGTTTGGGTTAAGTGAATGGGCAATAAGCTTTTTTACTGGAGTTGGAGCAAATCTTTACGATTTGACTGATGACTCGAAAAAGATCGAGATAGAGATAAAAGATCTGGGACAGGCAAAAAAGATAATAGTTATTGTGAAATGTGAGGAAAGAGAAATAAGCAGGTACATGGTCACTAACGCCAACCAGCACGACACTCCATAATGGTTTCTAAAAAAAAATAATAATAAATAGGGTTTTAAATTTAGTTTCTCAAAAGAAAAATATACGAAATCAAAACGACTCTAATGCAGAGGAAATCAAATTTAGATTGTTCTATCTCTATCAATAGCATATAATCAATGTGGCCGCCGGCGAATCCAATTTATCTTTTTCTATCTCTATAAATAATATAATAGCAATATGGCCGTCGAGGAATTTAATTCCAGTTCTAAATATTTAATCCCAGAGTTTTTCTATATCTATAAATAATATAATAACAATATGGCCGCCGGGGAATCCAATTCTAGTTCTAAATATCTTATTCTAGAATTTCTGTCTCTAAAAAAAATGATTATTTCGATATGGACACCGGGGAATCAAATTGTAATATTTTTATTTCTTAAAAAAAATTAATAACAATATGGCCGCCGGGGAATTCTATTTTTTTCCATCACTGTAAATAGCATAATTTCAATATGGCCGCCAAGGAATTCTATTTTTTCCTTCTCTATAAATAGCATAATTTCAATATAGCCGCCGGGGAATTCTAAATTTTCGACCTATAAAAACAGCATAATTCCAAAATGGCCGCCAGGGAATTTAAAATTTTCGACCTCTATAAATAGCATAATTCCAAAATGGCCGCCGGGGAATTCTAAAATTTCGACCTCTACAAATATTTTCAAAATGGTCGCCAGGAAATTTTATTTTTTCAATCTCTATAAATAGCATAATTTCAATATAGCCGCCGGGGAATTCTAAATTCTCGACCTATAAAATCAGCATAATTCCAAAATGGCCGCCAGGGAATTCAAAATTTTCGACCTCTATAAATAGCATAATTCCAAAATGGCCGCCGGGGAATTCTAAAATTTCGACCTCTACAAATAGCATATTTTCATAATGGTCGCCAGAAAATTTTCTAAAATTGCGACCTCTAAAAATAGCATAATTCCAAAATGGCCCCCTGAGAATTCTATTTTTGGAATCTCTATAATTAGCATAATTTCAATATGGCCGCCAATTAATTCTAATTTGATAATCTCTATAATTAGCATAATTTCAATATGGCCGCCATTTAATTCTATTTTGATAATCTCTATAATTAGAATAATTCTAATATGGCCGCCACTTAATTCTATTTTGGGAATCTCTAATTAGCATAATTAAATAATGGCTTCCATTTAATTCTTTTTTTGGAATCTCTATAATTAGCATAATTTCAATATGGCCGCCATTTAATTCTAATTTTTTAATCTCTAGAATTAGCATAATTTCAATATGGCCGCCATTTAATTCTATTATGATAATCTCTATAATTAGAATAATTCTAATATGGCCGCCACTTAATTCTATTTTGGAAATCTCTAATTAGCATAATTAAATAATGGCTTCCATTTAATTCTTTTTTTTTTTTTTTGGAATCTCTATAATTAGCATAATTTCAATATGGCCGCCATTTAATTCTAATTTGATAATCTCTATAATAAGCATAACTCCAATATGGCCGCCACTTAGTTCTATTTTGATAATGTCTACAATTAGAATAATTCCAATATGGCCGCCATTTAATTCTATTTTGATAATCTCTACAATTAGAATAATTCCAATATGGCCGCCATTGAATTCTTTTTTTTTTTGGTAGCTCTATAATTAGCATAATTCAATATGGCCGTCATTTAGTTCTATTTTGATAATCTCTATAATTAGCATAATTCCAAAATGGCCGCCATTTAATTCTATTTTGGGAATCTCTAATTAGCATAATTAAATAATGGCTTCCATTCAATTCTGTTTTTGGAATCTCTATAATTAGCATAATTTCAATATGGCCGCCATTTAATTCTAATATGATAAACTCTATAATTAGCATAATTTCAATATGGCCGCCGTTTAATTCTATTTTGATAATCTCTATAATTAGAATAATTCTAATATGGCCGCCACTTAATTCTATTTTGGGAATCTCTAATTAGTATAATTAAACAATGGCTTCCGTTTAATTCTTTTTTTGGAATCTCTATAATTAGCATAATTTCAATATGGCCGCCATTTAATTCTAATTTGATAATCTCTATAATTAGCATAATTCAAATATGGTCGCCTTTAAAGTCTATTTTGATAATCTCTATAATTAGAATAATTCCAATATGGCCGCCACTTAATTCTATTTTGGGAATCTCTAATTAACAAAATTCCAATATGGCCGCCTTTCATTTCTATTTTTGGAATCTCTATGATTAGCATGATTTCAATATGGCCGTCATTTAATTCTTTTTTTAGAATCTCTATAATTAGCATAATTCAATATGGCCGTCATTTAATTCTAATTTGATAATCTCTATAATTAGCATAATTTCAATATGGCCGCCATTTAATTCTATTTTGGGAATCTCTAATTAGCATAGTTAAATAATGGCTTCCATTTTATTTTTTTTTTTTTTGGAATCTCTATAATTAGCATAATTTCAATATGGCCGTCATTTAATTCTATTTTGATAATCTCTATAATTAGCATAATTCCAAAATGGCCGCCTTTTAATTCTATTTTGGGAATCTCTAATGAGCAAAATTCCAGTATGGCCGCCATTTAATTCTTTTTTTTTTGAATCTCTATATTTAGCATAATTCAATATGGCCGTCATTTAATTCATTTTTTGGAATCTCTATAATTAGCATAATTTCAATATGGCCGCCTTTAAATTTTATTTTGATAATCTCTATAATTAGAATAATTCCAATATGGGCGCCACTTAATTCTATTTTGGGAATCTCTAATGAACAAAATTCCAATATGGCCAACTTTTATTTCTATTTTTGGAATCTCTATAATTAGCATAATTTCAATATGGCCGTCATTTAATTCTATTTTGATAATCTCTATAATTAGCATAGTTCCAAGATGGCCGCCACTTAATTCTATTTTGATAATGTCTACAATTAGAATAATTCCAATATGGCCGCCATTTAATTCTATTTTGATAATCTCTACAATTAGAATAATTCCAATATGGCCGCCATTTAGTTGTGTTTTTTTTTGGTATCTCTATAATTAGCATAATTCAATATGGCCGCCATTTAATTCTATTTTGGGAATCTTAATTAGCAAATTTCCATTATGGCCGCCATTTAATTCTATTTTGGGAATCTCTATAATTAGCATAATTCCAATATGGCCGCCTTTTAATCATATTTTTGGAATCTCTATAATTGGCATAATTTCAATAGTGCCGCCTTTTAATTTTATTTTAGGAATCTCTAATTAGCATTCCAATATGGCCGCCATTTAATTCTTTTTTTGGAATCTCTATGATTAGAATAATTCAATATGGTAGCCATTAAATTCTATTTTTGGAATCTCTATAATTAGCATAATTTCAATATGGCCACCATTTAATTCTATTTTGATAATGTCTATAATTAGCATAATTTCAATATGGCTGCCACAAAAGAGCTCAAGCTATCAAGAAATGTAATCCTTTGTCTACCTCTGCTTCTTGTACCTTCTATCTTGCCTGTAAGAGATAAAAATTCCAGTCCCTTATGGCGACATATGTGTCCTAAAAATTTCAGTTGCCTGAAATATAATATGGCTGCCATTTAATTCTATTTTGATAATCTCTATAATTAGCTTAATTCCAATATGGCCGCCGGTTAGTTCTTTTTTTGGGAATCTCTATAATTAGCATTATTTCAAAATGGCCGCCATTTAATTCTTTTTTGGGAATCTCTACAATTAGCATAATTCCAATATGGCCGCCGGTTAATTCTTTTTTGACCATCTCTTTATTAGCATAATTCCAATATGGCCAACATTTAATTCTATTTTGGGAATCTCTATAATTAGCATAATTCCAATATGGCTGCCATTTAATTCCTTATGGTAATCTCTATAAATAGCATAATTCCAATATGGCCGCCGTTTAATTCTTTTTTGGTAATCTCTATAAATATCATATTGAGATTAATGGTGAGTGGATTCTGGCTACGA
>JAWDGP010003012.1:0-11368 GCA_033675545.1 Elysia crispata | reverse complement strand
CCCCAGCAACCAGGGAATGTTTCACTGCAAGTTCTTTTGAATAATATTAACTTGAGACTGTTTTTCTCAGTTGAAAACCATCTGAGACTTTGAAATGCGGCTTTTTACCAATTTTTTTTTGCCAATTAATTCAACATAAAAAATAGAGTTTACAATTAAAATATTTATTAGTCTTCAATGCGAAAAGAGAAGAAGCACTCCAAATCACTAGGATAGAAATAGTAATAAAAAACAAAGGCACCCGATGATTGAATGTTACAATAGAGAAATAGAAAGTCAACGAAATTTATATTACTATAAATTAAACACAACAAAACAAATCAAAATTTCTTAAGAGGATAATAAGGCAAAATAAAACAGAAATAAGATGCAGACACTGCACAGAATATTATGTTAAACCAAACGATTTTTTTTATTAAAGGCGGAGTAAAAGTTTCGAGACAAGTTCTCTTCGAACAAAAACAAGACTCTTGGTATCTTAAAAATCGTTTATTATAGATTTAATTTTTCCTGAACTTCCAGAACTATAAAAACAAGAAGTATCCAACTTCATTTTCTTTAAATTCAAATTATTTAAATCAATAATTAAAAAAAATTAAATAAAGTGTGAGATTTAAAAGGACGAATAAAAAATGTTACAAATGAAATGAAAGCAAAGCATTTTTTACAGCTTTTACTTAATATACTGCGCTATATCTTAAGTATTTTAAGATCTATTCAACGCTACAGAAAGTCTATTGATTCACCTAAAGTGCTTGCAATGTTCAGTTTTGGGGAATACGTAGTGGCATAGTTATTTTACAAAATAATGAATTTTTAACGGGACCTATAAACAGCTTTGTTATTACTCACTCAGTAAATTTCCTATTCTAATTGGTGTTCCCATATAAGAAAACAGAGCCAATGAAAATCAAAGAGAAAAAGGAAAAAATAAACTTTTAGGAAACAAGATGTTTCATAGCACTCATCACACTATGCTTGTTGGTTTTTCTCGATCAAAGCGTTCATTTTCGTTTGGAACAACGGTCTTCTCCTCTTCGATGGGCGCTATAATTTTCGTTGAAAAACCAGACGACTTCGTATGTTTTGTGGCGATCGACCAATTACTTTGGAAGCTCGATGACGAGTTGCCCTTTCCCACACTTACTGCAGAGTTTTTCGACTGTGAAAGTTTTGGTATTGCCTGTCTAAGAGCCAAACTAGGAGATTTTGGTTTGCCGCGTGCTTTTTCTAGCTCTGTTTTCCTAGAACGCATCCTTCCCAGGTTCCTCTGGCGTTCTCGTCTTGATGGTTCTGGATTAGAGAAGGACAGAGAGAGAGAGAGAGAGAGAGAGAGAGAGAGAGAGAGAGAGAGAGAGAGAGAGAGAGAGCGATTGAAAAATAGATAGAGAAAGGTAAATATGAAATTTGCGTTTCATTGAATAAGAAATAAAACTTAACAATCAGTAACTTAATGAGCTATCTTCAGTTTCCTTTGGGTTTTATCATTTCTTCATAAGAGCTCTACTTATCACGATACTTAGTTTTATCAAAAAAGGAAAAAAAGTCAACTTCAAGAAGATTCTGTCATTATTCCTCCAGGTAGTCATAAATATCTACATCAAATAGTTGTAACAGCCAACGTAATTTTTAAGCAATAACCAAAGTTTCAAAGGTTTTTAGGCTCCAAAACATTTTACTTTAACAGCTGACTAATAAGCTTGAAATCCCCTCTGTACAAGTTGATACCAAATAGAGAGGGTAAATTTGAAATCTTGAGAAATGTATTCCTTCAGAGATGGGGACAAATCGTATAATATTTTGTTTACAAGAAAACACAAGTCATATAGGCAAGCGGTTCAATGAATGCATCGAGAGTTATAGCGTTTTACATGTTCGAAGATAAGATTAGTCTCCTTCCACCTTTTACAGGTTATTCGATCTTTTTAAGGAACCATGAATTTTTGAAGCGGAGAAAAAGAAAGAAAGTACTCCAGCCTTCCACTTGCGCCAATATTGGGTCGAAAATATTTTAGCCCTGTTTACTTTTTATAGCGTAACAGTTGCTGTTACTGGTCCCATAACCCCCCAGGGTCGTAGGGGCGCTGCATGATGGATAAACCATCGACCAGCTGTGCGGTTGTGGGCGATTGCCTGAATGAAAGCGAAGCTTTTTCCTGTCCATTCAAGGATGCTGTCGGCCCAGCTCTTCTTCTGTCTGCCCCGTACTCTCTTCCCCTGGACTATTCCGTGCAGGATTGTCTTTTTAAGTGTAACGTGCCAATACCATGTGAGTTTTCTCTTTTTAACCGTGGCCAGAAGATCTTCATAGTGCTGCTCCTGTTGAGTGACCCTTCTGCGGACTTCATTGTTGGTGACATGGTCCTTGTAAGAGATGCCAAGGAGTCTTCTGAGACATCTTATTTCTACTGCTTGGATCTTCTGCATTTAGAGTCCATACCACGCATGCATACAACATAATGAAGGTGACTAAGGCGCGTTGAAGCTTCACCTTGATTCCAAGAGGGATGCTTCTGTCTCTCCATATTGTCTTCAGTCTTGTCATTATTGATGCTGTTTGTATTACTCTTGCCAGGATTTCGGTCTTCGATCCTCCCTCATATATGATTGTTCTGAGGTATTTGAAATGGTCAACTGTCTCCAGTTATTTTCCGCTGACAGTAATCTTGTTATTGATTGGCTGGGCACTGTTTGTCATGAGCTTGGTCTTCTCGGTGCTGATTTACATGCCATATCGCGAGGATGCTTCGTCCAGTTGTTCCACTAGGCTGACCAGTTCATCTTCTTTTCCTGCCAGGCCGTCAATATCATCGGTAAACCTGAGGTTGGTGATTGTCCGCCCTCCAGTTCAAACTGTGTCTGAGTAGTCTTTCAAGGCGTTCGTAAAGGTGAAATACGCGTACGACATGGTACAATAGGTACAAATAGATAGCTAAAAAGTAAAATGAAAAACAAAACTTTGACCCACAGTTACATATGAATACAAGAGATCTAGCCTATTTGTTGTCCTATAGAATCTTGTCCAAATTCTGTACGTTCAAAAAATTTGGAAAATTAAGATTCGAAACCTAAATGAATTTAACAACAAAAAAAGGAAAAAAATAATTTTAAAAATTACTACCGAAAAGCTTTCCTGTTTTCTCTTTGGTCCGTTTTCTTCCTAGGTTTTTCATCTGCTCCGTTTTCTTTAAGCAGGGCTGTTGTTAGGCACAGACATACGCCTAGGTAAATTGGCAGTAGCCCAATCAGAACAAGTACAATTTTAACGAGTGTCTTATCTGTCAGACCGGACCATCATGCAAAAGAGGGAAAGTGGGTGTTAGAGAGAAATGGATAGATGCGGAGGGAGGAGAGAGAAAGATAAGGGGAGGGAGAGAAAGAAGGAGGGTGATAGGGAATAAAACAAAAAAATAGAAGAGAGAGGAAGATGAAAAGAAAAGTTGAGTGAGAAAGGAGGAACGAGTTTGTGAAAGAGAGCGGAAATCAGTAAGGAGGATGAGAGAGAGAAGTTAGCGGAAAGGAGGGAAAGATAGAGAAAATGATAAATAGGGAGGCAAAAAAAGAAATAGAGAGGAATAAATTAGGGAGGGAAAGGAGCAGCACGAGGGAGAGAAAGAGACCATATATAAGGAGGGAGAGAGAAGAGAAAAGAAAGGGGGAAAAAGAAAATATATTGAAAACAGAAAAAATGTAAGATAAAATTAATATGAGTTTCATGTCTGACGTACAACTTACAGGCACTTTGCATGTTTCAGAAAGTAAAGCATTACAGTTCAAATGTTTTTTTTTTTAGGATGCACCGCAAAATTAAAATGTACAACACCTGTGTATCACCCCTTATCATTTAAAAACTGCTGTATTAGAACCAGTCGAAAATATATTGACTGTCTTAAAAAGCCAACCAGTAAAAAGACATTTTAAGTACGAAAATTAGATTCAATTTGTTTTTTTTAAAGTGAACGACTTTTCGAATCTGACATCAATCGCACGGATATATTTATCTTTTGTTAAAACGTGATTTTGTGTCATTTTATTTTTTGCTTGTTTTAACGACGTTTGCAGTGTATTTTATGACGATGGTGATGATGAGAATAATGATGATGATGGTTATGGAATAAACTTACCAGTCCACCAAGGAACTTTATCTCCAGAGACTGTGGTGGAGCACATCAATAAATACATTTTACAGTTATTTAAGTCTTATTAATTTCTTAGCAATAAAACAAGAAAGACGAATCTTTCAAAGTAGAAATTAAGGTAACTGGGACATAATGTGACCGGCGGTATCCATAGACAAGTCCTAATATTTTATTAAACTGTTACCATGCGAGCCTATGACGAAAAGTAAGATGATTTGAATGGTAGATTGGTTTAAATGTAGTTATCTCGTATAATCCGTCTAGAACACGTTTACCTCAGGCCTTTTAGATATAAAATATAAGCCTCCGTCTGGCAGGTTGGAGCTGAAAAGAAGAGGTATTAAACTCACCAACTGATAGTGTTGGGCTCGAACTGGCAATGATTATCTGCGAATATCAGAGCGTACTCTGTAATCCTAGCTACTCTGGCGCCTGGTGTTTCGATAAGAAATCTTCTAATTTATTTAATTCAGTTCTGGATCAATATCCATTACTATACATTACTGCGAGATATATAAAATCATTATTTTGTAATCACTCTTCATTTATCCCCTAAGTATCTATTATCTATATTATCGAAATAAGAATACTTCACTGATTTTGGGCTTTATGAATTTTACAATTTCTTGCTTTTTCACTGGTATCCTTAAGTCCATTCATTTTTTTTTCAGTCTGGGATTAAAAAACGATGGATCACTACTTTTGCTTCAGTACTAAAGAGCACGTTGCAATATATTGATTGTTTATTTATTCATATACTGAAAAACTTATGAAAAAGCTTATGACAGGTATGTATTTTTTACCGCATAATGAAGCTTTTTCCAACATGATAATTCATTCTTGATACATAAAGAGTCTATTGAATCAATCTTTAGGTTTAGAACCACGCAAATTGTGAGATCGGGAAGAAGAGTAGGGTATGCATTTGTTGATGATTTTGACTATTTTTTATGTCTTTTGTGATCAAAAGAAAAAACCATAAAGTTCATTGTAAGGTTTTAAAAAGACTGTAACGATTTGTGATAACTTCGCCGTTTATGTTTGGTGAACAAAATCTACTATGTGAGTGGCACACTATAAGCTTATGTTTTTTTAAAACTTCTATACCTCTATAAATAATTGGAGAATGTCTCGTACTGCTTCGAACTGAAGCTTCCGAAGAGATTGTTTGGAAAAAAAAGGATAGCATACTTTTATCCGAATGGAATACTATTTAAAATCTAATTTTACAAAGCACCTGAAAACACCAAGCTCCAAGCTGTCACATCCGGTGTGGTCACACTTTGATTGTCCAGGTTGGAGGAAAAACAGGTCAGTATTGACTGATCTAGGTCATTTCCAACTTGTCTCGTAAATGTTGACTTTATATAAGGACCGCATAGAGCGTCTTTCCTCGCTGCAGTGTGTTTGAAAGGAGATATTGACAAAAAATTCAATTTCTTATGCAAACTGCAAGGTAAACATTGTCTCCCTAAATTTCCTTAAACTGGTTTAAAAATAAGCTAAGCCCTTTTTGTAGTCTATTTAAGATTCATCTCACGCTCATTACAGAGTTGTGTATTGACGCAAGAAGTGACTAGACATGCAGAGCCTTGCAAGAATTTAGTGCAGCCAATGTTTTTATTATCTGCAATCCACGTTTAAAATGATTTTTAAAATGCTATGGGTTTTTCATAATTAGCTGATTTATTTTATAAGAGAAGATTATAAACAATTCATGTCCTTAGTTCTTCAAATAAGGAGATATACATAACAAGTTACAATAGGATATGGAGACATCTAGTGATATCGAATGTCGTAATTAATTTAATTATTTGCTGATACTAAACAGTTCTGTTTTATTTATTTAGTCAGAATAGAGTCGAAAGAAAGCTAAACTCAATTTTTTTCCAGTTTTGTAGTCCATTTACTTTAACAAGCATGTGGAATGCGTGTTGACTCGATCAGTGGCAATAGTAAGCATGAACATGAAGTTTGTAAATCACGAAAAATACGCTTTGAGTGTTACCGCTGTCGAACAATCATACATCATTTTTTCCCCATTTAATAGGTTAGCAATAAAGTAGGCCGGCTATATCGCATTAAAAATTGATTGGTATTGCTGCTAAAATTTAGTTTTTATATGTAACTATTGATTTTTTTTCTTTGTTTGTTAAGCCAAAAGTTGGTATTTCTTTACGTGTAAGCTCTTTCTTTTTCTGTTACCCTTTTATATGAGTTCCTGTTAACAGTATAAAGAATTAATGTAGAATCTACATTTATGCGCATGCTTTTTTCCCCTTCAAGCCGTCAGATTAAAGATATTATCCTTTATTTAGTGCAAGATAAGAAAGTATATCTAACACAAAATGTGCGGCTTAATCGACTGGCTATAGATGACATATCTTATTGGTCATTAACTTTTCGGTAGAATAAAGAAAACAACACTCTTTATCAACTCACATCGACTTGTCCGAATAAGTTAGTTCTAGATCAGATCTAGATAAAAAATACTTTAACTTTGAGTGTTAAATTTTCAAATTTAGTCGACCTGTCCAAATAAAAATAATAAAATAAAAACTAAGATGCCAAATCTTTCAATAAAAAAACGGTGTCTTGGCGTCATAAATATACTACTTAAATATTTAACAGATTCTTCTTACATATTTGGTTGAAATCACAATAAACTTCTGGTCTGGAATGATTAAAAAAAATAACACTTACCAGCCCATGTTATCGCCGTTATATTATCTACTGCAAATAAAATAACAAAAAAAGAAAGAAATCCGTTTTATTCAACAACTTTCATGTATTCATATATTTGATGAAAATTTAATAGATCTTCAAAATCGCCGAAGCTTTCACCAACGTATGGAAAATATATACATAACGGACACAAGATAGGGTCATTTTCTTTACTCTATTTTACTTGTCAATAGATATCATTTACTTTATTTTTTTGGGGTCTGTTGATCGATACTATGATGGTGATTGATTTATATACGTTCCCCAATGGTTGTCCAAACAATGATATTGCTATGTACATAAAACTTATTTTCTAGATGGTAAAAAATCCTACTTGTTTGCCGAGTTCGAGAAGTAACTTCTCATTATAAATATGAAGGAAATCTCTTTTTAAAATTCAAACTTGTTAAACAGGGAAGAAAAAGGCTGAGAAATATTTTCGACCATTACAGAAAAACAAGAGAAACGAAAAGACGTAAAATAATTATGATAGACGGTGGATACATTAAAATCATCCTTAGGGATATTGAGGACATGACAAAATATGCAGTACCTACCATCAAAGAACGAAGTGTTTGTTGATTGGTTAAAAGAAACCCCAGAAACCACAGGCATCTGGTGAGTGAATGCAAACTGACTGCTCCACTGGAGCTGATCCCTTCGTCTGATTAAAGTCCATACCAACTGCCCACCAGTACCAACACAGGCTGAGCAGGTAGCAGACAGAAATTCACTTTTTGAAAGCAGGTAGGAGCCATGAATGACCAACTTAGGTCGTCGGGGCAGGTCTAGAATGAAAGGTGGAGATGCTATAAATATATTTAAAAGTTTTCCAAGAACGAGTCATTACAAGTTGACATATTAATCAGTTTAAGCACTTTTTGAACAATAATTGGGCCATTTCGAAGTGAAAAAGCAAAACTTAAAAAATCCGTATGCTTGAAAATAACCAGTATATAGCTATAGGATTTTTCGACCTACATCACAGTATATCTATGACACTAACCTAACAATATTTAACATGCTTGATAGGTGCAGATGTATTTGAAAAAAAAATGAGGTGCAATGTGGATCTAGCTCAATTATAAATTTTAGTAGCAAGTTTGATCCCTTTAAAACAAATTAAAGAAGTTATATAAAGTAAGGATGTCTAAAAAAAAACTTATTTGACAGCACACCTGACCAACATTCAAAGATTATTGACCTTAGTAAATTTTATTGCCTTTATAAAAGAAAATGTCTGTGGTTTCTTTCATTAAAGGTAACATTATGAAAACTTTTCGAGGTTTAAAAAATCAGTAGCAGTTTCAAAGAAAATAAGAGGTCAATAATTAAGTGCAACAAGATCAGAAAACAGTAACCAAAGGCAAAAAAGAAGTTTTAGTCGTACATTCCTCAAAAAGAATTTAAAATTCTCTAGAAGTCTTTCATACAAACATCAACATTGAGTCCTTGAGCATTTCCACAGCTGCTGAATCTTACAGCATGGGTGAATTTCATAATTTCGTTTTTTATTCGAAGAGAAAAAAATAAATTCATGTTTACTTCTTGCACTGGAGCAGTTTGTCTTATGGCTAGCAAGAATCAAGTAAAGCCAATTTAACTAATATACTGTTTATCTGAGCAAGAAAATAAAATATAGAAGTAACTTATAAATTTAGGAGTTTCGAATACTTCTTCTGTTAAATAATAGTTTTAAAAAAAGTTAAAGTTAAGGTTGAACATGTTCTCTTTCAGACTTTTTTTTCTTTTTTGTTAAAGAAAAATTGATGAGCTACGTTTTTAACTTAAAAAAGCCACGGTCAATTAAGTGGCGTTTGATCTTCAAATGGCGAGAAGTTATTTTACTTCAGGAATTCGAGTTTCATTTACAGCGCAGTTCTGTTGGTAAGATGTCTGTGCATCTTTTAAAGTTGCTCTGAAAGTACCAGCAACAAGACAGGTTGGTTCCGATCATCTCTGTGGTCAATTTGACCGTCATAATGACTTTCGTCCTTGGGAGGCAGCGATCATCCAGGTCGAAAAATCGGCCATCTGGGGATTTAGTTCAGAATAGTAGCTTATTTAAAACAAAGATGCGTTGCTCAAGTAATAAAGAAAGAAACGTAGTATTCAGACAGGATTCATTAGATTAATATTATGTGTAGTTAGTTTTATATTAAAATATAATTATGATGATGATGATGATAATAATAATAATAATAATGATGATGATAATAATAATAATAATAATAATAATAATAATAATAATAATAATAATAATAATAATAATAATAATAATAATAATAATAATAATAATAATAATAATAATAATAATAATAATAATAATAAAAACCTGTAGCTAGAATTTGTTTTTGATATGAGTTGCATTGAAATGGTTATACTCTTTCAAACCCCTTTGGCTTTAAGCTAAGATACCTTCTAGCTTTAGTTTGTTGAGGGCCCTAAGTTGACATATCGTTTCTAGATTTGTCTCGGTCAAGCGCATAATTGAGTTTTAGTTACCCCTAGCACAAGCCACAAATTCATAAAGCCCGAAACCTTTGCAAAATGCAACAAATTATTGAATCCAGATTTGTTTTTTTTTCTCCCAGAACGTTCAGTCATGTTAAAACGTATAACCTTCTTCCACTGTAAACTTGATCCCGTAGCGATTCAGATCGCTGTCAATGGTTGTGAAATTCAACGCGTCTCCTATCCTGAACTTGACCGTCGCCCCTAGTTCTGTAAAGGCCGAGCACTTGGCGACCAGCTCGGAGCCGATATAGGCGAATTTGTGGCCAGGAGCGAAGTTTACGTCAAGTGATGGCGGGCCAGGGTTACGGGCTGAAACAGTCAGCAAAAAGATGCTTTCTTATGGGCATATATATGATATATATATGATAGAGAATAAGCTAATTTTATTGTTTTGGTATCTTTTTAAACCTTTATTAGGAAACTATAAATTATCGCAAAATGTAACTAAAAGTTCACTACTTCCACGATAAAATACCCTTATTGGTGGTTAAGCTATATGAAGTAAAATGTTTTAAAATCTTTTTGTTTATTATATTTTTGACAAACTATTGTTATCGTATTCTTAAATATTATGTAACGTTTATGGGTTCATTGAGTGATTGCAGCAAGCGAAATTCGTTTTAAGATGCTCTTTTTTTATTAAAAAAAAAATAAATCGGCTTTCCTCTTTGCTTCTGACTGTATTTCTACCAAATTCCATTCCAGGACATTGAAAAAATTTGGCTTCATCTTTGTATCTCTCTCTTTATGTCTTTCTTTCTCCTTGTAACTCATTCTCTCTTTACTTTGATAGTACTTACTGGCTTTTAATAAGCCATTCTTGTTGGCCTGAAAATTTCACTTTTTCCCCAGGGCAGAGATTGTTTAAAGTAAGAGAAAAGAATATATGACCTAGAACTAACCTTTTCTTATTGGGTTTAAGTTGAAGTAATTAACACTCATTATTTAATCTAACAAGAGTGGTGAATAAAAAAAAAGAGAACATATATCTCATTTTTTGTATTTGTCTTTTTTAAGAATTAAGAGTGGCGTCCCTCTATTGATCCATAGTATTCCTAACTATGCAATCTTGTTATCCTTTTTCTCAAACCTTAGAGAACTGTATGTGAGTAATGGAGAACAAAAAGAGCGTATCGATTCGCTTTTTCTCAAAGTACCGAAATGTAATTTACGGAATATAAGTTTGACTTTTCTTGACACCTATAATTATGTCTTTCTCTTATCTGTAGATCTTGCTTGAGCTTTTTTTCTAATTTGTTATAAGTCACTTGTATCTTCTGATGTCTTGTCCTTTCTTCAATGAACTAGCATCCACCTTTTTCTGAATAATAATATAACCTTTTCTACATCAAACATAATTATTATCTGGTCTCCGGCGGAAACTAGTAAGCAAAAATCCTATATTTAAAACACCCAAATGTTTAGACTGGTAATATTCAGTCTCCCTTGTTCTTTGTACTGCTCGTCTTTAACCACGATAGTATAAACAAAAAAAAAATATAGAGAAAGTCTTTGGAACTGCCGTTTTCAAACTATGCGAGTGAACGTTTCCCTCGGTATAAGTTCTGAAAAACATTCAAAGGATATGAATATATTCATATAAGCCTTTCAACTGAAAACACACGATCAAATATTATTCCCCTGTTTTTTTCCGCCTATTTCTTTTCCCAACTAACTTGTTTTATCCCTAAGTATCTTAGCATAATTTTATCAACAATATCCTTTTTTCAGTTCGTCTTTCTTTATTACTTTTCTCTCTTATTATAACTCTCTTTCTCCCATTTTTTTCTGCGTTTCCATATTTTCTTCTCTCTCTTATTTTTTTACATGTGTAGTACTTTACTTTTTCCTATCTTTTTTGTGTGTATCTTTATCATTTTCTGTTTGTTTTTCTTTTTCTTTCCTCCTTCCACTCTTTCTATCTGTGAGTCTCCCTACTTCTTTGCCTCTCTATATATCTTATTATACTCTCTTGAAAGTTCTTTGTA
>JAWDGP010003011.1:0-55215 GCA_033675545.1 Elysia crispata | reverse complement strand
AATTTGTTACTTCTCGTGCATCTCCTTCACACCATCCCCATACTTATCATCTGTATTAAAAAATTTTGACTGACGATTTTAGGTGTAAATCATTCTTAAAAATGTTAGGATGTCCTTCATTAGTTTTGTTCTTCTGGATTTCGACAGGATCATGCATAACTTTTTGAAATCTTCAATATGGTGCTGGAACAATATTCATACATTTCTTCATATTGAAAAGCCCAGTCGTTTCTTCAGAAACCAGTTTACAGCGTGGAGTAGACACGACTTGATGAATCTTTTTGATCTGTGTTTCATTTTCAGGGCCATGGAAGTGTGATCACATTGTGTTATGTTGAACCGAGGTTCTACAACACTGTATCATTTCCTACCGAAGAATTTCGGAGCTAAAGCATAATTAACTACAAACGCATTATTATAACCGCAGAAAGAAATTTATTAACAAAATGTAATATATATATATATATATATATATATATATATATATATATATATATATATATATATTGAAATCATATACGTTGATTAAAGGAACTATTGCTTATTTCTAAATTAGGTTAATTGTGATTGGCTACTACATTGCTCGATAAGTCACGTCTACCACTGTGTTGTATCAGTCTTTTCGCACGTAAAAATGATCTCGTCGGGCTAAACAGAGTTGAAGATACAAAATATCCAATTTTCTGCTTCCCTACTCACCGCTTTCAACACTCCTCCTTCCCCTCCCCCCGCTTATTTCCTCGCCACTTGTCCCAAAAGGAAGAACTTGTCGAATGCTATATTGGAACTCGACATTATCGGCCCGTTCATACGATATTCTCTTCCGATCACCATCTTTTATATTTTTTCACAGTGTAACACAACCAACGCGTTTTACGTGTTCCTTAATAAACTTGTTCCATTTATATAAAGACACGTGAGGATGTAAATTTAGTTTCATTAGAAGGACGAAAAAAGTCAGGCCCTTGAAGGATTTGTGGAAGCTTCCGTAAGAGAAGAAGAAATCCCAGCTTTCAGACAAATCGTATTACCCGGCGGTAGGTCTGAGCTTGAAGGTCGGAAAGAAGTCACTCGTAAATAACATCAAATGCCTCCGAAACTTGTTTAAAATATTGAGAGAAAAAGATGATATTTTTTAAGCGATGTTGTCCATGGTATAAAATCTTACAAACAAACAAAAGCAATAACTAGTTTTTACATTAATATAACTATAATGCATTTGAAAGGTACTAAATGACATATAGAGACAAATCATAATAACAATTATAAGAAAAGTTGATTAATTCAAAACCTTTGGAAGTATAAAACATGATGATGCTGACGCATTTTCTGCCAGCTAAAATTCATTTCTATATTCAAATCCTATGTTTCTCTAGCAAAATATAATCTCAGCTATTTAACTGTTTTATCTATTGTTCATTTACAATTGCTTTCTCATTCACTCATCCAAAACTACTAGATACACTTACACACGCAAAACAATGCCGATGCTGGCGGATTTTCTGCTGGTTAAAGTTCATTACTTTTTTCAAATCCCTCGTTTTTCTTGCAAAATATAATCTCAACTATTTGACTGATTTATTCATCGCTCATGTACAATAGCTGTCTTGTTCTTCAATTTCTTGATTTCGAACCGTTTTATACCACGTTACAACAAAAAAAAAAAAAAACAATTGTTGTGAATAGTTTACAAAATCTGATAGCCAGGGCACTGAGAATAATCGCCCTGTTTACACATATTTTTCTTAAACATTTTAAATATATCGATTTATAACTCATAAATATAAACTCACAACCAAGCAGATTTAATCTGACAGACTCTTCATGATGAAAGTTTTATTTTGAATTCAATTCGGTTCGGAGTATAATTGATTTTTTTTAAGTTCCAATCACAAATACAGTGCCCCATACAGTTTCCCACTAGCATAGATTTTCAAACTGACTTATGAAGGAGATAAAGTGTGTAATTAATCCTCTTAAAATGAGTACCTTATCTACCTTCTTGCCTTTGAGACAGGATTAACATTATCATAGAGGCAGAGGTTATTAGATACATAACGTAGTGTGATTTAATGTAACTTTTTAATAGTGACTGAATATATTATAGATGAAAAAAAAAGCTAGGGGTAAGATCTAATACTATGTTGAGTATAATATAAAAAAAATAATCCTCCTTTTGTATTGGCCCCTTGTTATGGTCAAATAAGTACGCATTATAGGTATCTGATTGTCAAAAGGTAATAGAGTACAGTTGAATCTTAATTTGAATTATGCTTGTGACTCGGTTATGAAATAACTCGATAAGAACAAACCATGGGAACTACGTTTGTTTACCTTTTCCGCTATTATTGCGAACTTTTAGGAAGGTAAAACCCGATATATTCTAGAATGTAAGTAACTTGAGTCGTACTAACATTTCGACCTGTTCATGAATACTACTTATAATGGTATTTGTGCTTATGAAGCACCAATTTCATGGCTTCCAAAAGAAATTCTTTACTGTTTTGTTCATGATCTCGCCTTTTGACTTCTGTAAGAAGTAACTCACTTTTTCTTGGTAGTAACATTTCGATCTAAATTAACCCCTCTTCCTCTGATATCTAATCTAGTTGTGCTCTGTCTCTGATATTTCATTTAGTTATTTTAGTTGTGGTTGGTGGTGGTTGTGACCTAGATGGTTCTGATCCGGCACTCTCTCTATGAAATCAGCCTTTCAGGATCACAACTAGAGCGTACGGCATAGAAATTCAAATTGTTATTTTCAACTAAAGATGCAATGACCACCAGCCCCCCTCCCCCCCCCCCTCTTAAGTTTCAAGATATTTTCAATGAGATCACACTGCGCCACTAGATAGCTTAATCCAGGATTTGAACCCAAAGCCTCCGTAATGTCTGTCCAGCCCTTCAGCAACTGGACTACGTGGCACCTAATTTGGTCAATATATAATTTCTTTATAGTGATCCTATCATATAGAATGAGAAGGCTTAAACAATGGCTTTTGTTTTAATAAAACATTAATAATATAGACTTTGTGTACTCATTTGATTTTATCTACCAACAATGTCTAAATTTATTTCTTATTCATTTTCTTACATAGACATGTAAATTCAGATATTTATATTATCATTTCTTCTTTGCTTAACATTATTTTATTTGCAAAAGATTACATACCGAATTGATTCCTTGCAAAATCAATTAGCTTTTCCAGGGAAGTCCTTAATCTGGTTCATTCGATGAATAGGTCCACGAATAGCGCGATGTTTTGTGATTTCTGTTTACAATCCATTGTGGCCTTTTGAACTTTACCAATCAGTGTATCAGAGTATGTGCTGTGTCAATGGCTCTGTCTCCAACGTTTGAACTCTGTAATAATAACAAAGAATACAGTTTTACTCACTTTATCGAAACATATCTGATATATTGTACAGAGCAAAGAGCACAGATGTCAGCACGCAAGCAGAACAGTACCGTATGCGTACGAGGCATCAACAACACTCACTGGATCATGACAGAAATTAGCAGGGAGCTCATTACGTCGATTCCTATTATTCTGGTTAGTGGTCAGCAGATCCACAGCTCGGTTCAATACTGATTCCCACAGCAGTGCAGCTAATCGCCACCCACCCAAAGCTATTCGCTCTGGCAGTAATTGTTTTCTTGGTCATTTAGGCTGGGCCGTGTTTGTGCCCTTGTATTAGTTTGTCACGCTTCTGAATTTGGCTTTGGTATTCCACATGAGCGAGTCAGTTTTCTGAAACCTGGCACCTCAATTTCCACTGCAATGGAGGCATTGGTAGAATGGGTGTACACGGGAAAGTTCCTTTTCAGTGGTTAAAGGGTATAAATCGGAATCTCTCTTTTACGTTGGCCTCGAAAAAGGTTCCTCAAGGAACTTATAGGGTGTTTAATCTCTCAAAGAACTTGTTCTTGTTTTTGTGTTTCTTTTTTGTTTATTTTTTGGAACTCGGTAAATAAAGAGCCTTTTCGAGGAAAGAAATCTGCAATAAATAAACACAAAGAAGCAAACAAAAATAAAAAAGGGAAATGTCAAAGGCAACAATAAATGACGCAAAAGCTAGAGTGTATAAATAGGCATTGTCATCTATTCAGAAATGCAGAAGACATTGAAAAGGGCAATTAAAGGTTGATTTTTACTTTCTGTCACAAGGTAAGCAAAGGTAACTTTATCTGAAAATAGTTGGTTTAAAAATATGCTGAAAATTGTCCAAAATATAAAATGCACCTGTTAAATACCATCTATTCTAAAATGTTTTTAGACGTAATTGTGCCTTGAAATTTTAAGACAACTTAAAAAATAATACAAGTAAAGTTATTAGACGAAAAATTTTTCAAACGGCTTCAACTAGAAAGACATAAGAGTTTTTTTTTCCTAATACATTTATTAAAAAAATTAATACATTTAAATAAAGAAGTAAAAAGGCAAACAAACCATTAAAACCCGTTATTAGAATAATAATTTTCAGAAAAGAAGAGCTGGCTAGTTCCGCACAACAACCGAACATTTTTATTTCATAGATGAAATAAAATATTCATAATCACGAGCTAAAAATAAATGCGAAGCTGTGAACTCTGACAACGCTTTACACCTTGAGGCATTTTTCGCGGGAATCCGTTGCCTTCTAATACGCGTATAAATGGATCTTAACATGGATGTGAAAAATACAGAATTATTGGATTTCCCGTATTTTTTAGATTAAAATCTATTCAGGGATCAGAATCACATATATATAGATACAAGTAAAAGGTAAGGGGAAAAGGCGGAGGAGGGGGGTGCTTATAAATTAGAATGATTTAACCAATGATATAAATTGTAGTTTTAGCTGTGGCTAAGTATCCAACCAATGTTAAAACCAACATCGACATGGCTTATAGAAAATTTGTATAACATCAAGCTTATGAAAGTCTAGGAACTCCACCGTGAAACACTATGAATCTTCTCTCAAGTTTGATTCTCCACATTTTTTTTTAATCTTCACATTTAGGCACTTTTTCTGGTTTTTTCAAAATATGTAAAGACTTTGTTAAAAAAGATTGCAAATAGATCACTAAATAAATTTGGAAAAAGGTCTTTCTATCAAGTAACAATACAAAATAATTTCAACTCTGACCAAACCAAAATCGATCTCATATTCTTTCCTGAGGAAAACATCGCAAAAAAAAAAAAACATTTTCCACCTATTTTCTTTACTCTGCTCAATCTTGGGAACCGACGGCGTCTACAGTAAAAATAACCATTAAACCGAACACTGCAATTAAATATTCCTTGATGTTGATGTTAGTGTTAAAATGGTCTTAGTAAACTCGGTGTTATGAAGTCCATTAATACGCGTAGTAGGAAACCAGACATAAGATCTGCAGATTCCATTATGTCGAAGCTTCTACATTAACAACCAGTGGTAAATGCGTTTGAGGATGAGAATTTCTAGTTCTTTATTACTAGATGGGATTTTGATGGATATGTGGAAATGTCGTTAGATAAAGGTTTAGGCTAGGTGCTATATAGAACAGTCTTAAGAGAAGAAGTTATAACTTCTAAAAGAGGTAAAGTTACTACTACCAGTACCACCACAACAATTACTACTACTACTACTACTACTACTACTACTACTACTACTACTACTACTACTACTACTACTACTACTACTACTACTACTACTACTACTACTACTACTACTACTACTACTACTACCACTACTGCTACTGCTACTACTACTACTACTACTACTACTACTACTACTACTACTACTACTACTACTACTACTACTACTACTACTACTACTACTACTACTACTACTACTACTACTACTACTACTACTACTACTACTACTACTGTAACTACTACTACTACTACTTCTATTACTACTATTACTACTATCACTACTATTACTACTACTACTAAAAAAAACAACAACATGGCAACACGTGCTTGGTAAAATACAAGACAGATATAGAACACGATAAACGCAGAGATTAGCTGCGCTGTTTGGGCCCCAGCAGAGAAAATTAGTCAATTTGCACCTGTTGAGTTGAGTGACCGAGATCTAGTTCATTCAATTGAGAAAGTATGGTAGAAAATTGCAAGTACTACGTATACGTTACAGTGGGTAAAAACCATGAATGACTTACTCTAGAACATGAAAAATAGAACAAGGCTGAGTTCTTTTAGATATAGAAAGATGGTTTTATAACCTAATTTGACCATTTCAGCATAAGCAATTATGTTTCCAAGTTCTTTAATAAGTTTTGATAAATTAAATCTATAATCCTATTTTAGGTGCAAATCAAACAATTCCCCCATCATTAAATTTTACAATAATATAGAAATTAATATGGGATCTTGTTTATATTTGTTCATTTTCAAAATCTTAAGATCCTCGCTCTAAATTTCAACATGGGTTCCTCATTTACAAACTTTCTCCTCATTTCTTTTTCCGACGCAGCTAATCCTAATCCAAAATTGGCCGACTGATCTAGCCAAAATTTTAGATTGGCTAGGTCGATTTTTCAGACAAGTTTAAACTTTTCATGAACACGTATCACGAATCTTGCTTTGAGAAAGGGCGTAGCTGTAGAGCTGAATACTTTGAATTTATATACTTTGTAGTAACACCAACGATTCTAATTCTTTATACCGCTATTCGATAACATAATATGTTAAAAAACATGACACAAATGTCGAAGAAAGCTTCAATTTGCGAAAAAAAATATAATGATAAAATTATAAAAATCGTATATTTATATAGATCACTAACATGACTCGTCGAAACTCAGCGCTATCCCAATGTGTAAAAGTATTTTCCCTAAAGCAAAATTCTGACTGTGTGCTGAAAAGTAATGGTCGATATCATTAAAGCACAGTAATATAATAAGAAAGGATATTTAATAAAAAAGTATTCCATGTTGAAATTATTGTTTGGACATAATACACACACATCATAAAAGCATTTCAGAGCCCCGATGCTCTTCAGATAAAACAGTACGAATGTTCAAAAGATAAAAAAAAAGTCCAGTATTATGTTATATTTACAAAATGAAACATGAAATAATCCACAGCACTGCGTAACAAAATCTTTTAACATTGCAGCTAATTACAAGTTGACTAGGCTTTTACTCAGTGAATTTGACAAACTTGCAACACTTTTATCTATTTCTATTCGCCCCGAAACGAAACTTATCAACACAGACGAATGTGGCGGACAAGAACTGTCTGGTTCTCACACGTAATCTTTAGTATTGAAATTCATCCTAAAACAGTGTCACCATCACCACTAAACATGTAGCATTAATACTTAATACCATTCCTATTATAATGTTAACACATTCACCTTTTCCTCATTTATTCAGGTCTATTCACTCTGCGTGTACTGAATTGTGAGCGGCTCACAATGCCACACGTAGGTATTAGATCCGTATAGGTTCAGATCTGGAGCCTAAAGGCAGGGTCGTGTCCGCGACTGATGTATGGGAACAAGGACACATGGTTTTTCCCCGGGCATGCGGGCATACAGTTATCTAACGAA
This sequence comes from Elysia crispata, assembly GCA_033675545.1. NCBI lineage: Eukaryota > Metazoa > Mollusca > Gastropoda > Plakobranchidae > Elysia > Elysia crispata. Next base: position 47,673 of record JAWDGP010003011.1, on the reverse strand, counting down.
ATTTCAGCACGCTCTGAAAACAATAGGTTCGAGAAAATCGGTTTTAGTTTCAGATAAAGAACACACAGTCTTCCACTTCCTTTTTTTTTCTTCTAACCTTAGAGCAACTTCTTTTGGCAAACAACGATCTAAATAGAGTGATGTGAAATATAAGCGGAGTGAGGTGTTTTACTTTACCAGATATTTGAACATTAGCATTATCATATAAAGGGAGAAAGAAAGAGGAGGGGGTGAAAGACGAAGAGAAAACCAGACGAACAGACATGGAGACAGGCAAAATAAAGCCTGATATGCAAACAGGCAGATAATCAGACGACGGAAAGGCGTATTGGCATTGAAACAGACACAGGTTATGCTGATAAATATAAGATACATTCAAATAGAGAGAAACAAAAAATAAAAGAGATAGATGCATAGACAAGTAGAGAGAGGAAAAAAGAGAGGATAGAGTGCGAAGGAAAGAGAGAGAAAGAGAGCGAGAAAGAGTGACCGAGAGAGAGAGAGAGAGAGAGAGAGAGAGAGAGAGAGAGAGAGAGAGAGAGAGAGAGAGAGAGAGAGAGAGAGAGAGAGAGAGAGAGAGAGAGAGAGAGAGTAATCAAACAAGTATCATAACACGACTACAATAGAATACTACTGTCGAAGAAACGAACAGATAGAAAACAGAGTAGATAGACAGAGGTATGGAAAAGAAAAAAAAAAAAAACCTCAAATATAAAGAACGTTGTAGAATCAGTCATAATAGGGAAACAAGAGAAACAAGGATCGGAACGGACTCACATACAGATGCGGTGATACTGGCGCTTTTTTTGGAGTGGCTTATCCTTTGGGCTGTTTACGTTGGGTATGATAGTGGGAACAGACGAATAATGCACTTCCATTCCGTATCCTCTCCTCCCCTTCTTCGCACCCCTCCCACTCACACCCTGGAACTGCCGTTTGTCCGAGTTAAAATGTGGGTCATACTACGGTAATGAGTACCATTATTTCTCGTTAGTGTCACTCGCTAAACCGAGAAGACGGGTGCAGTATAGGGAAACAAATAATGTGGATTGACATCCTTTCGTGTAAATTATTTTTGTTTTGTACAGTATACATAATGACAAATATTAGATATAATAACGAGTTTCCTGTCCCACACGGTACAGAAATATCGACAACATAAAATATAGGGTTACATGTACAAGCGTGTTTGTATTGGACAACATGTTTTTTTGTTGTAATAATGACTGGACAACATGCTCAGCCTCGTTACAACGCTGCATGCACTTCGTGATCTGTTTCAGCTGAGGTAAGGCGATGATTAATAAATTATAAGTGATTCACACTAGATAAGCTAGTTGGGAGAAAACGTGTGACATCACTGTTGATTCTTGACTCTCTTCTGAGAGCAATTGAAATCAAATTTTTATCACTAGTGAACCACCGCTCACATAATGAATTTGAGTCTAGCACATAAGGCATTAAAAGAGCATGATTCTCCTTGAGTTGATTTTAATATAATAGGGACAATCTTAATGTTTTAGAATTATAAATAACGAATTTTTTTTTAGAATTAATAACTAAGCGCTGTTAAGTATTAAAAGAAGTGGCATCTTGATTATTTCTTGATTAATCGGTGGTTATAAATTTTTAGGCTAAAAATAACTTGAAAGGGGGAATGTTAGAATGGAGAACAACCAAGAGGATTTTTGAACAAGACAACAGAAGATTGAAATCAAGCGAGTCGTAAGTCCGAACCATTTCATTCCTTATTGCCGCGCTCAACAAGTGAACGTTGTGTATCTGTTTTAAAAATTTTTGTGCCTCCCATTACTTCTTTAGATCGACATTGTGCCGTAATGCTTTTCTTGCATGGTCGAGGCATAAATCAAGAGGTAAAAACGTGTGACAGTACTTATGTTTGTCTGTCTTCTGAAACCAAGTAATATCCCAGAACCGCAGGTATAAACGAATAAAGATCGATCCTTAGCATCGACGATTGTTTTGGAAAAAGTAGCATGGGCGGTACAGAGTGACCGAGAGAAATATGTTAAAAAGAAAAGACAGGGAAAAAAAAAACATTTCGGCGCCCTTACAAAACACGTACAGGAAAAATCTCTTGATAAGGTCAACTAAAGTCAGCATGAGTAATTTTCAGCCATTGTAGACCAACGATCTATATGACATTTTTCTTTCAACAGACGGGCCCGTCTGACACAAAGGTCGGGTAACTATGTTTAGTTTCCACAAATACCCTTGCCGTGCGAGATGTTCTCTGCCCAAAGGAATGTCTTTTGTAAACACAAGAAAGATCCGTGTGCAGAAGGAGTCATCGCGGCTTCAACAAATCCGTTTGGCAAACGTACCCGACTACGAGGCTATGATACACAACAGTTTCATAGAGAGATGCTTAAGAGAATGAGTGTTAAGATACGGTGTTTGTGGCCCTAGTCCAGTCTGAAGAATGCTTAACTAGAATTAGAGACTGCACGTCTTCGGTATGTCAGTTGGAGAGGAAGAATGATAATTTTATTTATGCACGATATTAGCGTTCAGGCTGCAGGCACCAAACTGCATGCACCTCTCACCACCTGCTTACCTTTACAGAAACACGTTGAAACTCATTTCATCTTAGACAACACCCCAGTAGCGGTACAGGTAATGTTCCTGGGTGTACCATACCGTCGTCCTTAGGTAGGTATTGTATAATACCGGTAACCTCTCACTGAGCACACTTTCTCGTTATAGAGAAGACTTTGTTTATCCTCCCACAAGAGCAAGGATGTATAGCGTATATAGAATAAAAATATCGACTTGCGAAAACCTTATTTTGAACGGTCGCTATGTTTGTGAGTAAAACTCACATGGTGTAACAGATGCAGCAGGTCAGAGATGATGAAGTTCAAGGTTGTTGAGAGCCAGTAGTGACATTATATTATTTCTCCGTATTAATTGGCAAAGGTCAACAGTAATTATGATTACTTGTACTAAAGTAAGTTTATAACAAAAGCATAATATTATCGATTTATCTATTCATTGTTCTTTAAATGTTTTGTGAACATTAATAGTCAGGAGAGAATCTTAAATCAATATTAAAATTTGAGTTTCAATGTATAGTAGGAAGAAAAAAGCATGCTGTCATTTGGCCTCAACAAAGTTTAGTTACTGATTCTAAACGAATTTAATTGCTCACAATAATTATTCACATGCCAAAAACTGTCCTAGGTGTATATTGAACCTTTAAACACAGTCTTGATCACGGAGCGTTATGTTTTGTAACTTAAACAAACTATTTGAATTGCCATTTGCAGTCTTTCAGAAAAGATCCAAATGGGCACCTATGTTGTTCTTCGATTGTTTCGAACCAGTTATGACATCACACATTATTCCCTGTGGCACATGTCGATAGTCTTAGAATGGTGATAATCATAGTATTCTACTTACCTTAGAGAGGACACCAGGGAGAAAACATAGTTATATTACTCTTCCCATTCCCGTTGAGGAATTTAAGTAAGAAAGTACGTATACAATTAGTGTGAAAATCAACCTAAATGATACAACACTGCGTCGAGTAGTCTGGAACGTTGCCGATCAATAGTGAGGAGATCAAGGGCCAGAATTTTATTAAAAGTAGTACATTCCGATAAAAAGGATTAACAAAATGTTATAAATCCAAATAAAAAGCAAAAACACCACACTTGGAGAATAACTTGGGAATTATGAAGGACGCGTATGTGTCTATAAATAGTATAATTCAGGGTCTAAAAGGAAATAGGCACACAATAAATAACAAACACTTATTTTCAAACGTATGGTCAAACTGGTCATATTGTCTATTTTTGGTGTGCACGAAAAAGACCCAGATCGAGTAATTTCTGAGGAAACAGCCAAAGATAATTATAGTCAAGGTTGATTTTTTTGCAGTGGATTCATGCGGCTAGTTCGATACCAGCCGTTACTTTTTTGTAAACACTAAAACAATATAGCTGGGGGAGTGAGAGAGAGAGAGAGAGAGAGAGAGAGAGAGAGAGAGAGAGAGAGAGAGAGAGAGAGAGAGAGAGAGAGAGAGAGAGAGAGAGAGAGAGAGAGAGAGAGAGAGAGAGAGAGAGAGAGAGAGAGAGAGAGAGAGAGACAGACAGACAGACAGACAGACAGACAGACAGACAGACAGAGACAGAGTTGGGGGCGCAACAAGAGAGAGATAGCAAAGGACGGAGACAAAAATGGAGAGTCAGGGAGGGACAGAGAGTGAGAGAGAGTGAGTGAGAGAGAAAGAGAGAGAGAGAGGGAGAGGGAGAGCGAGGGAGAGAGAGAGTGAGTGAGAGAGAAAGAGAGAGGGGGAAACAGAGAGAGAAAGAGCGAGGGAGAGAGAGAGTGAGTGAGATAGAAAGAGAGAGAAGGAGACACAGAAAGAGAGAAAGAGAGTGAAAATAGGAGCGTTTTTCGGGGCCCTTCGAAGGAGAGCACGCCATACAAAGTGCAAAAAGCAGTGGTTAACGGTAAGTTTGAAACCCAAACTGTTAAGATGACTTTGAGGCCGCACCCTTTTTAAAAAGCTGGGTGCAATATCTGTAGATGATAACAGTACTTAACTTTCTATCAGCATTCACTGTTTGAACAACCAAACAATAAAACTTCAACACAAAATGAATTTAAAACTATATACCTATATGTTGTTTTTGTTTTTGTACCCATACAATAACTTCAACTTCAATGTGTGGTAAATCAAAAGCTTGCCCATATTATGTTTTCTATGCTTTGTATCAAAATCTCCTCCACCCCCATCCCACACCCGGTATAAATAAATTTTAAATTATACGCCCATAAACTGTCTATGCATCTCTTAAACTGATCCCGATGGAATATTTCATCAACCGTGACAATGCAAATGAAAAAGAAAAATTCCACATCTTAAATAAAACGAACTCATGACTTATCATGACTGTGCACCTTGGCTCGATAAGACCAGTGTTGAGATTAAACTACACTAAAGCTCCGTAAATACCCATAGTCTAGATGTTCTAGAACATTTGAGCATCTTTTTTAAAAACTAAGAACCAATTTATTATAAAGCGCTGAACCAAATTCACGCTAAATGCTGCAGTTTTTTTAACTTGCGCAATCACTTCGAGAGATTATTTTCTGAGAGCTTAGCTTCTATTGAGTGAAAAAAATCTTAAAGGTAGACAAGGTGGTTCATTATAAGGGATTAAAATCAAAGTAAGTCCTTATAAATTTTCTTTAAAATCAAGACTATGGTGGAAAGGTCTTTGGGCAGGCTTCATTTCACGTTCTCGGCATATTAGAGAAACGTGTGACTTAGTTGATATAATACAGTAATGAATTTATGGATAAATAGATTTTTAAAAACGAACGACATAAAGAAAGGGATGAACAAGGGACATAAAAGACCTAAACAAAGCATTCACGGCTCCATTAGTGTTTCTAATAACGCTGATGGAGCCATCATAAGTGTAAACTTTTGTCTATCAAGTAATTGATGCGGAACATTATAACATTTGGGAATAGATTTAGATTTACTTTCTTTCTATTTAGATTCATCGTTTCTTTCCTTCGGGGCCCATTCCGTAACGGTTTTGGTATGTCTGCTTTTTTAACTCTTCATTTTTTTCTTCGATTCACCAAATGTAATAAAAAATAAAAAAAAAACAGCTGAAAATATGCGCATATTTGTACAAGATACCCTTTATATTTTGGTTGACCATTAAATGGCTCTCTTGATTTGCCTTTAAAGGATATTATTCAAAGATATTACCACAAGAGTACATCTATTTTCGGTCTATAAAAAGTTGACATTCTGTTCATGCTATATTCCAGAAATGGCTTTGCTCCAAAGAATTCCATACCTTTTACCCAGGTAAATGATTTGTAAAACAATACTTGTAGATATCATCCAACTTCATTTCAAAGTCTGCCTCGCAGCAATTCTGCTTTCCACGAGCCAAATAGATCTATTCTTGATTTATATAAATAGGAATTTGGGTCAGGTCTGGCTCAGATGACTTGAGACAAATGCCAAGCTAACAATATCCTGCAATATCCTGTGTGCAGCTTTGCTGGCAGCTGTTAACTTTGACAAGCCAGGACTAGATTGTGGGCATCTTCTGTCTCGCAGGTCTCTCAAAACGATGTAAAAGAACCGCTGTCAGGATAGGTCATAGCACCTGCGAGAGATCTAACCCTTCAAGACAGTTCTCGGAATCTTTAAGCAAGTCCTCCTTGTTGAACTTGCGCCATGACAAATGCCAGTTAGACATTTTTTATCTCATCCACGCATTGAATAGTTCACTCACTACAATGTTAAAAGGTTTGAGATTTAGATAATCTCTCCAAATCAGCATTGCAAATAACGCAAAATAGCACAAAAAATCAAAGCACAAACTAATGAAAGGATAATGTCTGCCCTAAAAAGTACTGGAGTTACCCTTTTTGCGGTAATGCACACTTCTTTATCTTAATAGTCGAGATAGATACTTGATATCTGTCGTAAGCAACCGAGTTTTACAATCATGATTAACGGATTTGAAAGGAAATCGAGATTATTTTTTGTTTTAAAATGAATGGGATATGCTTGTCGAAAATACAGAACAACAATATCGCTATACACAATTCTATTTATGAGGAATTCTCCGATAACAAGCTATAATAAATATTGCGACTGAAATGGAAGAAGCTTCGGATAGCACAATAGCAACAAAAGTTTAAGCTATGGCGATCACAGATAAACAAAATCCTATAGCCTTCTAGAAGCAGTAAAGAACCTTTAACATGTTCGGATAAAGATGACGGTTCACATAAAGAAGCTTGCAATTTTATTTGCTTGAAGGCTTTTAATAGCATCGTAACCATAACAGAACCGCTCCGCTGCGCATTAGCAATTAGATTTGTAATTGGGAAGTACCATTTTGCGAAACTGATGACAGATGTAACAAATTTGAAATAAGTAATGCAAACTGCATAAACAAAAATAGAAAGATATAGAAAGTCAGGGCTAGGTTGATCGATAGATAGATAGATAGATAGATAAAAAGAAATATAAATAGAAAGATAGCTATATACATACATACATACATACATACATACATACATACATTAGATAGATATTGCATAGACAGATAGAGAGGGAAAATAATCAGACATAGAGAAATAGATTTATATACAAATATCTATTAGTAATAAAAGATAGGGAGGCAGATGTAAGAGAAAGAAACGAAAAGGAGCTTAGTAAGACAAACAAGAAGAGCAGAGAAATTGCTTTAGAATGCAGAAATACACGTAGCTTGAAAAAATGTTATGAAGATTTGCTTAGAAATTATTCATTGCTAGGTAGAGAGGACCGGTTGTGTAGACGGTGAGAGGTTGTAGGACACCAGGTTCATTCAACAAATTTTCAATTTACTTTACTACTCTTTGATGTTTCTTTGAAGCTAAACACCCCAATCCCCTCTCTGTATGTCTGTTTCTCTTTCTCTCTCTCTCTCTCTCTCTCTCTCTCTCTCTCTCTCTCTCTCTCTCTTTCCGTATGCCTCTCTTTGTGATTCCAGGCCTCTCTTTCTATCTCTCTCATAAGGGTTTTCTAAAATTCACTTTAGATTCAAAGATAGTATGTTCAGAAACAATACAAAGATGATTAGGTTTACATGAATGAGTGAAAGGAAATGTAAGGTCCATAAAAACCTAACTCATAGTTAAAATACCGCTTAAATGGCATTCAAAGTTACTGATAAAGCATAAAGCATGAAGCTAAAAAAACATCAGTTGCCAGACATGGCAATAATAGAAAGATTTGGACATTGTTCCGAATTGATAAGAAAATATTGAAGCCATAATATTTCCGTTTGAAACACAAAACCGATATTTCTGTATAATAAGTTCAGACGCCTTCATGCCATGAAATTGGAACTGTATTTGGATGCTTAAGATTACAAAGAAAAAAAAAGTGTTATCATTGTTAATGTAAAAAATATAAAAAAAAGAAGACGAATTTCTAACTCCTTCTTTTTCGATAGACACAACGTATTCTTTGTTTTGCGCAAACATGAAGTAAGGCATTACCATTGTTGAAGTGACGTAATGAAGTGTTTCTTATATCTTTATTTAACTGCTAAAAACCACAGCGCCTTTAGGCAAAGACTCAAGATAAACTTCACCATGAAGCCAAATTTAAAGATTTGGATTGAATTCAAATTATTCCACAGACAATACGTCAAGAGCGGCTGCGCAGGGCAAGATAAGGGAAATCACTCTGAGGATCAGTAGTTAAAAAAAAAACTAAAAAAAAATTACCAAAACAAATAAACTCTTAAGTATAAAGTCATGCCAAGCTCAGTCAGCAAATCATGACAGACCTCTTTGGGACTGCGGAATAACCAAAACGAGCACAGAAAGACACGAACTATTGAAAACCAAGCTTACAAAACAAGCTTAACTTCTCGTGTTTTGTGTTTGAATAGTGGCCAAGAGATTCACGATCTGGAGAGTTGAAGCACCTGACAGCTCTTAGAGGCCCCCACCAGATCACTTGCTAGGAATCCCAGCTGAAATGATATCTTTACCAAGAGCTCTTAAATAAAACAAGAAAAAAAAAAACAAAAAAAAACAAAACAAAACAAAACACCAAACCAAAATCAAGTTTAGCAAAGATAATAGCTTATCTGAAAACGAGCCGTTGTTCAAATAAAAAAAAAATTGTGGCATTCTAGTGGGCTTAGAAAGAAAAACAATATGTGAAATGATTTTATCTTCTGTCATATTTCTGCTCTTTCAAGTACTGTGTTAGAGATCTAAAGAGGGCGGTTGTATGTAATAATTATAATAATATGTACTGGTGTAATGCCTCATGTGTAATAATCGAAAATGCAGGTAATACATTGTAGTATTGGAATGAACATGTAAAAAAAAAAAACCCTCAATAATAATAAAATAAAAAACTTCGTACTATTCAGTAATAACTACTTCTTGAACAATGCAACCTTATCCAACAATATTTTGAACGTTCAACAGTTGCATATGAAAGCTTGCTAGTTATAAAGAAACAAAACCATTTACATTTGTTTTTATCGAACGCTGTAGATTTCGCAGATGGTGATAGAGCGTATTTGTAATGTCCCTTTGCTGTCTGCTAAAGCACCCTTTTTTATTTTATTATTATTGAGGGTTTTTTTTTTTATGTTCATTCCAATACAACAATGTATTACCTGCATGCTGTTAGCATGTGCTAGAATATGTTGTTAAGTTCCTATCCATCTTTTAATATCAGCCTTAATCTCTAGAACGCGCTTTCACGTACGTCAAATTCCACAAGTATTAAAAAAATTTTGGTTTCACAGGGATGTACCCACGGGATATAGACAGTACTATAAAACAACGTGTAGATCTAACTATTGAAACATTTTGTATCAACACACTCCTCAGCAGTATTCGTGAAACAGATGAAATCGTTTCAACATGAAAATCAAACATCCGTGAGGGACGGAACATTGAGTCAGTGTTTTGCAAACGTTGGCTCAGATCTAGATCCATGAATATTAGTTTTGTTGCCTTCTAACCATGTCATTACTTAAAACGTTCTGTGTGCTTTTGTGTGAAGCACTTTTACCCGTCTCCCCCAATCTGTCTGCCTGTCTCTCTATCTCTCTCATCTCTTTTGTCCTGCTTGTTGGCTCGTGTGTCTGATTTGGATTTAATTTTGATGTCACTGCAGGAGTAATGACTTTTTATACGACTATTGCATTCCCACACCTTATGGACAAAACTAATCAGTTGCATTCTCGCAGAATAAAAAAAAAATCGGATGTGATTGTGAAGATAAAGATGTATAAGAGCACACCCTATCTACATATTATTATTTTTTCTTTACAAAGAAACTGGCTGATGTTATTAGCTCAATTATTGCGAAAATCATAGTCTTATGACTGTAAAAGTTTGCTGGAGATAAGTACGAGTTTGAATGACGGTTGAGAGATATTTTGAGGCAGAATAAAAAAAAAATTGGCGTGCGAGCAAATGTCAAAAGACAGTGTTGACCATGACAGGTTATATTAGAAAACGCGACCCAGGTAGAAATATGAAAAAAGAAAAAGAAAAAAAAAGAAAATGAAAATTTTGTCTGATTCACTGCATTGTAACTGCTTACTTTTCAAGAGTTATGTTTTATCAAGGTTCTTAACTTACAAGGGAAAACTAAAAAGACCATTAATGGCAATCTGACTTTGTACGTTATTCAGGCAGATGGTTAGACAAAGATCTCTGATCTTTACCGCAAGAGCTAAGGATCAGTTGTATTATAACGTTTTTTCTTATAAGAATGATAAAACAATATAGCAAAATTAGGTTGAAATATCATACACACATTATATTATATATCTATCTGTCTATTTATCTATACTATATGTGTGTCTATGAGTTTTTGTGTACGTTTACATTTATGATTAAAAAATCAATAGAGTTTCATACAGGAGCCAAACAATAAATTCATCTTTTTCTCCTCCTTACTTTTATTATGTAGCTGCATTCGATGAAAGAGAGCCTAATGTTTATTGTCCTATTGGGTACAAAATGAGCTGTTTAAATAATATTTTGCACAAGTTTTAAGATAATCCCCTCTTGTAAATAAGTAAATGAATAAATGAATAAATTAATAATAATAAAAATATTCGATTAAGGCCAGTAACTTCAAATAACACTATAATCACTTGGACATTTGAAAACAAAAAAATAGATCTAGAAATTGTCCCAGGAGAAAAGCTTCGAAGGGTAAGACGAATAGGAATGGACCTATTACACGGTTTCAGGAGAAAGAAAAACTGTATCGAACTGAATCAGTATAAGCCGCAGGGCATTAGTCATTAGAACTCCTATGTGCAACACTATTCGATACTCACACCTCGTATACCGTGTCCAGACGTGAATATTACTTTCAATAACAGGACCGGCAATACATTAGTTTTATATGAGGGGCTAAATCTCTTCCGCTTCCCAGCTTAAGTTACACGTTTCTTTTCTATCTCCACTGGCACGGGTTGGTATAGAAAATTGGTCTAGTTTTTTTTTTTTTTTATACCAATCAACATTGGATTCAAGTTTAGTCAGCATCGGTCTGTCTGAAATTTGTCTTTTGCGTCTTATTCTTATCTCACTAAGTTGCAATTATGTCTGTTTTTGGTGCTATTATCTTCTCCTTCCATGCCTCCGTAACTATCTCTCTGTGTTTCTCTCGCGGTCTCTCTCTCTCTCTCTCTCTCTCTCTCTCTCTCTCTCAGCTATCGTCGTCTGTCTCTAACATTTCTCCATCCTGGCCACGGGCTCTCTCTTTGCAGTGCTTTGGTATTTTAATAACTAAGCCTCAACTCTCCCTCTTCAATGTTTGTGAGAGGAATAGAGATGAGAACGACTTCATCTGAAATTAATCTTTCGCTCTGATCTTCTAGATATTTTCTTTCTGCATTTGATACATTTGACCATCGACTGTAACCATCATGTTTTTATCTTTTTTTTTTACCATATGCATTTCTTCTTCGCTTCGCAAATCATCCTTCACTTTGATTCTTTTCATCAGAAATTGTCAGGCCGCAACTTTCTCAGTCATGCATTCTCTAATTTATTCTACAATCTGATATCTTCTCCTCTCATTGTCTCATGTCTTCCTATCTTTCTGCTTTGCATTCATTTGCATTTCAAAAGCACATTTGTCTGGCAGACAAAAAACAAAATACTCTGGGCCACCTGTGATTCACAAAATGATAATTTTATTAAATGTTAATGCTTTTAGAGTAATTTATAGGTGTTAGAAAGTAAAATAAGGTTAGAACAGCATATTGTGCTTTAGTTTAATTAAGACAGCATGAACATGAAAGAAAGATATATAGGTGAAGCTAGGAAAAAAATAGGTAGTTTCTATAAAAGTTAACTGAATAAAAATTCTTCATGAACATGACATTATTAACTGGCTTCTAAATTCATATTTATGATAGCGTTGTTTACTGGGAGACAGGGTATTCCTAAAAAGACAATTACAAACATGTTTAGTGGAGTATGATTTACAGGTGTCAGTCGATGTAGCTTAAATACACTGATGTCTACTAAACTCATTTAAAAAATAAAAGCTTTCTCTATTTTTTGTTCACAACTCATTATTCTATCTATTCAACTTATAATCGGACTTGCCTGTCTATCTATCTTTTACTTGTCTGTCTGTTGAACTTACTGACGCTCATCTGTCTGTCTAAGTGCCTTACAGTCTTTCTAAGTTAATTTGCCTTAACTTCTCAATAATTTGCTGACTATTTATTTCATCTCTCGCCCCTTTCTTTGTCTCTTTTCCTACGCATTTATTTCGCTATTTTGCGCTCTATTACTTACTCAAACCTATTATACCAACAGGGAAATAACCTCAGGTCAGCCTCCCACGCCGCCAAGCGAACCAGTACTCATCTCCAATTGTGCTAATAGTAACAGTGACCAAACTCGGACAGTCATCAATCTGGAGCAGGCACGATATAACTGTGTATGATCAGGGAGTGTATAAAATATAGTTACATAGATATACACACATACACCACTACTATCCTTCTTTTATCTTATCACTGTGTACGAGAACAAAGACACTTGAATTATGTAACCGTAAAAAAATGGGGTAAAGGGGTCGCCTCTTGATTTGTTAAAGCGTAGGCGTTATGAGTCTCATCAACAGTTTTTGTTTTGCTTTCATAATAATAACATCACTAAGAGTACTTTGTAGCTATTTCAGATCATAATCATCTAGTTCGTTTATCACCTTGAACGATAGACAAGTGTAACAAATTTAATCTCTTTTTTCTTTCTCCTATAGTATCGTCTGCTCCATCTATCTATCTATCTATCTATCTATCTATCTCTCTCCCGCTTTCTCCATCTCCCTCTCTCTATCTCCCTCCCTCTCTCTCTCCATCTCTCTCTGTCTCTCCCTCCCTCTCTTTCCTTCTCTATCTCTCCCTCCCTCTCCCTCTCTCTCTCTATGTCCCTCCCTCTCTCTCTCCCTCGCTCTCTATCTCTTTCTCTCTCTCTCTCTCTCTCTCTCTCTCTCTCTCTCTCCCTCAGATCAAATGCTATTGGAGGTAGGGCATGTTAAATTGAGCAGTACTAAATATTCCTAATTTAACGTGAGAGAAGAAGGAATGAGGACATAACCAGAGAAAATAAAAAAGACACTTATTATTATACGGACAAAATAGAAAATCAGATATATAAATAGAGAGACAGACTGACAGACAGACAGACAGACAGACAGACAGATAGCCATATTTATGAATAGATAGATAGACAAAAGATAGATGGATCAAGATATAGAAAAATACTCTGATAGATTGATAGTTATTTAAGTAGGTATATAAATAAATGGATTAACGAATCGGCAGAATGATTGACAAGGTGAAACATGCACTCATCGAGCACGGATCAAAATGATGCCTTGAAAGAATATATGAGCTAATGTTTTCCAAATATTCTAAACCCCTTTGAAGCTGAATGCTAAAAAAGATTATAACAGAAAACAAGTTAAAAATCTATATAATTTAAAACATGCGGTAAGGTAGGTTTTGTTTAAAAAACAAAAAAGATCACGACTATTTTCATAACTTTTAAATTTTTTTTGTCATTTAATTTTTCTTTTTAACTAGTAGAAAATTTAAATCTCCTTCATAAAAAAGGAGAAGAAAAAGAAAATGTGTCATATCTGAAGAACTGCATAATTAAAAAAAAAATTTTCTTTTTAAATGAAACCCCAGGTCAGCATCCGGCATCCGGGTTTATAAAAGTTGGAGACTCATTTTTATGGTAGCATCTGTACAAGGTCAATGGAATTAATTATGCAACAAGGCAAAGTAGTTTATTGTATATCCAGAGATAAAGGCGACTACATAAGAAAAAAAATTCACCTACAAATCATAACTCCATGAACAGATATCACATTTAACCTTTTCATACACTCGGTTAAGATATGAACATTTTTTAACGTTAATAAGCCAAATATCCGTTAATGATAGGCAAATACAGTTAGGTCATGAATATGATTGCAAATTCTAAGTAGCAGAAGCCTTGGCTACAACTAATGTGTACGTCGAAATCGAGGTGAACTGAAGAGAGATGAAGTTTTGATTAAAAAGAAAAGTAATAATTTCCTATGGCGGTGCATGGCTTTGTTAGTAACCTTGTCTCCATACGGAGATCAATATCTTCTTGATTAACAGGAAACACTCAATAAGAGTTATTGGGCGCATCCTTTTAGAAAGTGGACAAACGTTCGGCATGTCTGAGAGGAGGGAAGAGAGTAGAGAGAGAGAGAGAGAGAGAGAGAGAGAGAGAGCGATGGAAATATTGAAAAAAACGAGAGATAAAATTAGAAAGAGAGATGAAGAGACGAACAGACAAGGAAAGGATAAAGGAGGTGGATAGAGAAAGAGAAAATAGCGAGAGAGAGAGAGAGAGAGAGAGAGAGAGAGAGAGAGAGAGAGAGAGAGAGAGAGAGAGAGAGAGAGAGAGAGAGAGAGAGAGATCAAAGGTGTCGGAAGGAAAATAAATACTGTGCACACAGAGAAAAATGATAAAGAGATACTGAGAATTGGAGATATGTTCTAGACTGAGAGAGAAAATAAATCATAGATATTAGAAGAGAGAGAGAGAAAGAGAGTGGGAGAGAGAGAGAAAGAAAGAAGAGAAGTAATCTAAGTAGTACGCTTTCACTTATAGCGCGGCAGGGAATGTTTTTAGGTCACCCAGGCTTCTCGATTTGGTCTGTTTCCCTCATTACCGCTATAAAAAGTCTCATGATTGAGATAATGCAAGTCAATTCCAATGTCACGAAGCGTTAATAACATCAATATTTCATTACTTGGATATCCATGAAGGTCCGCATCCACCTATGCCCTAATGCAAATATAGAGGAGTAGCTCAAACCGGTCTCTTTCCGTCTCTGGTCAGTGGTAGATGGCAGTTTTCGTGAAGGCAATATCTATAAGTTATAGCCACCCTTAACAAATTTGTTATAAAAAATGTGTATGAATTGCCTGAAGCTATATATTCTGTTTATGCATTAATTGTTTCCCCTGGCTTTGCCTAGAGTAGTTGTGTGGAAATTTGTGTGATGAAAACATTTTCTGAAAAACGAGAAGGAAAACAAACAAACAAACAAAAGATTACGTGGAAAAATAATAATGTTAATCATGGAAATAAGAGTTTTAGTATAGATACACAGAATTACTTACACTAAAGATGCGCACTCCCCCCACCCCCACCCCTCTCCCTTTTTTCTCTTCTTTTCCTCTTCTCCAGAAAAAAAAAAACAAGGATTATTACGAAGATGAGTAAATGTCTGGCAAGTTTTCAAGCCTGAAAATATTCAATGCTCTTCCATTTGAAAAAAGAAAAAGGACATTATTCAACGTCAAATTATATGAAAACGTTATAGGAAGAAGGGTTATATTGTATAAATTCGTCAGTATCGGAAAAGTTGGCTTAAAAGGGATGTGACATGTTTTGCTTGACACGTCCCTCTTATTCCATGAGTAATGGGGAGCAATGACGCATTCACCTGAGATTTTCATAGAATAATGTCATGGAGTGACGAATGCTAGGGCCCCAGTTGATATTATAAAATACCAGACAGTAAAAAAAATAGAATGCTAGAATGTTGAAATATTAGACAAGCTGAGGCAAAGGATTGGTAAAGATGGAATCGTGCTTTGAAATGACTTGAAAATATGAAAGGAATAACAATGAAGAGAAAATGTGACATACAGCTGGAAAGATAAACATAAGCCAAGCAGGAAGTTTTTAAAGATATAGAAACAGGGATGAAGATATATATATATATATATATATATATATATATATAGAGAGAGAGAGAGAGAGAGAGAGGGAGGGAGAGAGAGAAGTTATAATAATTAGTCACTGAAAGAGAAACGTGATAGATATGAATTATTATAAAATTAAAATTTCAGCAATTTTCTTTGACCTTTTCACAAACGAATCAGGATTATTTATTTTCCAAAGAAAAGAAAACCATTTTGTGCCCTGAACGGGCTTCAATCGCTGAGAAGTCACATTCACGACTCACTTAAATCCGAAGCGAGTACGTGACTTGTACGTGTTCTCAGATGGATCACGTTCTTTGTAAACAGCCAAACAAGTACAAGGAAATCAAGCTTAAACCAAAGGGAGAATAAAGAGTAAAAGAACAAAACTTGCCAGATAATAGGAAAATTGTTGTTTATGTAAACCGTGCCAATCGATTAACCATGTTAAATCAAACAGTTTTTTTTTAGAATTAAACAAAATGAGAAGTTTGATACTGCACATAACAATACTGCATCTGAAGGGTTCAACGATAAAACGCAACGTGCGAAATTTTAACGAAGCTGTTAAAACGGGCAAAACCTGAGTTTTTCCTCATTATTTTTCATATTTTGCCATCCCACATGTTTAGTTTCTAAGAAACAATTACGTAAGCAGTCACACAACACTAGAGATGGGACAAAGGTGTTAGACCTAGAGACCTAGATACTACATCATATCATAAGCTCTTATGTTTTCAATTCCGACTTTTATTTATTTATTTGTAGGTTAGTGATTGCTTCTTTCGTTTACCCAGACTTATTTCTGATAGACCACAGAGATGATATGTTTTCATTTCTGAACTTAATTTAGTCTAGAATGGATATAAGATATGTTTTGTCATGGATACATTTTATTTCTTAATTCTAAAACGAGAAACATTGGATTTTAGATGTTAAAGAAATTTAAAAAAATATTACACTTTTTTGAAGTAGATAAATATATTTTTGAAATGACAATCGAAGAGGATCCTTTAGCACTGAACGAGTGGTTATTTAGAAATTCTTTCTTTATGATATAATAATCAGCGTTGTTGTTTACCTTGTAGCAGACTGTAAATACTTGTAAATATTGACAATAAATTGTTCCGATAAGTGGCCAAATTGCATTTTACACGTGTAAAATTAAGACAAACTATTTCACAACATGCAGGACAAAATCTATCGTTTTAGGACTGTTTGCATTTTGATGTCGAGTGCAGTGCGATCGATTGTTCATTCGTATTGAACGATCGTTTCTTTCAAATCAAAACTACACATTCTTTTCAATTTTGTAACCATCATTGTGAGATAACAATAAAAAATGCCAAAAAAAAAAAATAATTGGTGCAGTTGACTCTCTTTCAGAGTACCTGGAATGTGAATTGCTTTTAAGATCACTATGTACACTCAAATGGAATAGGTTTTGTACTGTATCCAGAGAGATTGTGTAAACAGATTTCTTTTCTTAATAATCGAATTCTCCGTGGCGACACATAGTTTAATACTTTTCTCAAAAGATACTTCAAGAACCTTCCTTCTTTCATACTAGTTAAGTCCCCAAAGAACGGACAATTTTTAAGCTTAATAAACAAAACTACTGAGTTTGGAAATCGAAAGAAAACATCTGCTTTTCTTTTCATCTTAATTAATCTTATAGACCAAGACCATTTTCAAAATAAACCACGGTGACATATCACAAATTATACTGCTACATCTAAGTCCCTTAAGGGGAAAGTGTAATTATAGAGCAGATGGAGAAATGGAGAAACACAAGAAGTCTCATGTGTGGATGGGAGACTTTAATCATGAATTGTTTGATTAGAAAGAACCGAGCCTGTTTGCACGTCTTTGATTCATATTTGCTCATACAGATAGCATAATATCAGACTTGACTAGATCAATAGGGTTCTATATGAGAGACGTGATTGTTGTTTATAAGAGCTATGAAATACAGCTATTTGTTGTAACTTGGCGGTTAGTTTCTATGATTCGAAAGTGAAACATGCAACGCATTTGTTGCATCAAGGTGCAAAGAAAGGCAGCTTGAAACACGCTTCAAAATGAAAGATTTCTACATTATATTAAATTATCACAGTATTTCTTCTTGTTTCTAACAATATTTAAAAAAAATATTTCATAAAATTTCAAGTTTTAAAACAAAATCTGGGTAGACTGATTTATGAATAAAATTAATCGAGAATTTAAAACTGAAATACTAAAGTCGATGACAGTATACAAACAAAACTTGATTAAAAATGCCCTTTCGTTAATAACTTATATGGATTTTTGCAAACCTTTAATTGAAAAATCAAAAACATTAACCGCTTTTCATCTAGTGGAGAGATTTGTGAATCATTTTGATTATAATTTAAAAAAAAAATCAGTATTCTTTTTCTCTCCCTATCATCTTGAATCTTGAATAAACCAAATCCCATATGCCTGTTATACCTTTTCTCTCTTCTGAACATATCAATGCGGAAATTGTCTCTCACTATTTTTTACAGTATATCTCTTTCAACGTTACTGTAGCTTCAACCATGGTGAATCAGATTTCTTCGTCTAGAGAACTGAAGGGCTGAAAAAAGTGCCTTGGGCATCTAAAGAGAATGAAAATCATTCTAGAGATCTAACAGTTAAAACATAATTATACCAACAAATGTTGTGAACAGTTGAATGAAAATGCCTTGTTTTTCAAATTGACGAGAGTTGCAAAAAAAAAATTATAAACGAAAGGTGAAGTAACAAATCTATACGTTGATGCCGTTTGGTGTAAAAATCTCTACTTATTTCAACCAGCCGGCATCATGCGAAGGAGAGATGTATATTAAAAAAAGAAGGAATAGCCGCGTAAGAGAGAGAGAGAGAGAAGGAGAGAGAAAAAGAGACAGCCAGAGATATAAAAATTATGTACAGAGAGGACTTAGAGTAGGATTGTACTCTGTGTCCATTAAATCTGATTAAGACCGTGAGTGAAACTGTACATTATCTTCCTCTACAATACCTGATTATAATAATAGCTTACGTAAAACCATTCAATTAGTCCAAATCACATTACTCAGAAATAGATAAGCTTGTCCAAAAAAACTGGACTCTAGATCTTCAAATTAATAAGCCGACTTTGTTACCTGATTGGACATGGCTACTATAAGTATGAACCTAGTTAATGGCAAGAACCAAGACCGACTTCAATCAGCGGATCCTACAGTTTAGGCTCGGAAAGCGTTCTTTTAAACCATGTAAAAACATTAAAGGCTGTTCCTGGTTACGGTATCAGAAAGCAAACCATTTGGCATCTCTCGCTAGCCGTGCTAGTAGGCGTGTCACTGCAGGGTGCACAGAACACTGGTCTGGCAAGAAGAATTACCGAGTCTCGAGTGAGAGTCAGCGCTTACCGTAAATGCTTTGTAAGAATGATCGGAAGTAGAATGGAATAGAGACAAAATAAAATAAAGTAGGAGATAGATAGATTGAAAAATAGAAAGATAAATAGATAGATAGAGAGATAGAAAGATAGATAGATAGATAGATAGATAGACGGAGAGAGAGAGAGAGAGAGAGAGAGAGAGAGAGAGAGAGAGAGAGAGAGAGAGAGAGAGAGAAAGAAAGAGAGGCAGACAGACAGACAGGCAGGCGCTGAAAGAAAGAAAATGAGAGAAAACAGAAAGGAGAAAAGGGATGAAGATAGAAAAAGACAAAAGCTGCAAAGAAACAACAAAATCCCTATTTAATACTCATTTTTACGCTCTAGGCAATAATTCATAGACAATTTCATGAATACCTCAGACTTTCTTTAAAATTCAAGTATATTCATGAAACAAGATAGTTGAAAAAAAAAAGTAACTGAAAACTAATTTAACAAAGGTTAAAAGGTACATCACACAGATGCTGTATATGGGAGTCAGAGCAAGAGGACCTAATATAAGCTCCAGGACAAAACACGAACTTTTTTCAAGCCCAGGGCAATTACTGCCTTTTCTTAGCTTTCATGTTTTCCCGCAAGAAAAAAATAAAAGAATGCCATGTTCTGCATGCAGCATCAAGTTACAAGGATTCCGTTCTCACAGACGGCAAAGTAGTCTCAAATGGCCTTATTTGAATTTTTGTTTGAATTGATCAGCCCAGACCTCTGATTGTTGGATCTTTCGCAATCTTTCTATAACAGCAGCGGTAGAATTTGAGAACAGGAAAAACAGTCGGACTGGTGAAAAGCTGTTAACGTTTGAACCTGAATTATGAAATACAAAATGGTGAGATGGCAACAAGTTCTTCACACCTCTGAAACAAGCCAAAAGAGGAACACACAGAGAGAGAGAGAGAGAGAGAGAGAGAGAGAGAGAGAGAGAGAGAGAGAGAGAGAGAGAGAGAGAGAGAGAGAGAGAGAGAGAGAGAGAGAGAGAGAGAGAGAGAGAGAGAGAGAGAGAGAGAGAGAGAGAGAGATCAAAAGGCCGTTATAACACATTCACTGAAAAAGCTGACAGTTTACCCAAAAATATATTAAAATATTTCTGTTTGTTAATCTTGTTCTTGTTCTTCTTATTCTTCTTATTCTTCTTGCTCTTGTTCTAGCTCGTGTTCTTGTTCGCCTTGTTATTCATGTTTTTATTGTTCTTTATCTTTTTCTGGTTCGCTTTAGATGGAAAGGCCCTTCTGTAATACATTAATTTGATAATTTTATGCAGTGGAGATTTAAGCTCACTCAACAACATTTCTTACTTCGATTTCGCTAACAAGACCCAGAATTTAGAGTGGCAATTGATAACAAGCAGCCTTAACATTTTGATTTTACAACCGAAAATACGCTAACAATACAAACAAAATAATAATAAAAAAGAATGAAACCGCAGATTTTTTCATATTCGAGATCGCAAAAATTGAAGTTAAATGGAATTTGAAGGACATTTCCGCTCTAAAGAGTTAGAAATTTGGTAAATTTTGCTGTTCCCGTCAAGCTTATTGCTGTAGGAAGAGGACATTACCTTTGACAGCTCTAGAATTATCCGATCCATTTCTTTTTACCTCCATGAGTCTCAATACAAAGTTTTACATTGGCAAAATTACGGGCATCCTCACTGTTTTAATAAGTGTAAAATCCTTTTTTCACACAGAATATTCTCTTCCGAAGAATTGTATTGAATGATTAAAAAGACGGACGAGAGGATGCATGCATTTGAATTGTTCTTATTTCTTGATATACTTTTTCACGTGTGTTAAAAATTAATAAAAAATGAGAATTTTTATCAATATTTAAGCCTTTTCCGTAGAGCAGAATAGAATTATTCGAAACATAATTGCAACTTTGATTAGAAATGCTAATATTCGCGATGGAAAACAGTGTCAATGGCACACTCGGTTTGCTTCATGTGTTTTTTGTGGTGTTTGCAAACAATGACTGCCCAGAACACGGCTGGAATGTATAATTCGAATTGAAATGTAATTTAGGACAGAGAATTAATTTGGGCAAATGAATAAGTTTGCAGCCGTATTCATGAGAATTGAGAGAAATTGCCCGACTCGGATTAATATTTTATTTTTTTTTTTTTGTATTTTTTTTGTTTATTGGTTTATTGATAAGCACCTTGAGAGTGAGTGAAAAAAGAGCAGCATCCTTTTTTTCTTTCTTTCTTTTTTTTCCCTTTTAAAAAAAAAACTGCTGCAAATATCTCTTTATGTACATAGCCTCGGTTCAACTCATGATATAAAGCCTTTTGTCTTTTGATATGCAGGATATCTACATTATAATTCAATTGCACAGTTACTTCCTCATATTACCTTTTTTACAGATTATAATTATGAGGTTTGAAAAATAATGCCTATAATGCAATGCTGCCTTTTAAAATGAAGAAAAAAGTATTCTTAATTCATAACATTTTGGGAATAATACACAGTCACAAAAAACGAGTATATTTTATCATAAGTTATTGAAAGAAAAAAATATGCCTAAGGTCACATTTCTTGAAGTATAATAAATTCTCCATACATCCTTACCAAACAAATTCCTAGGAGACTCCAATCTGGTACTGAAAATAGCGTGTTATACTCACGCTTGTCCAAGTCACATAAATCAACAAGGGACTTCTCTCTTCCCATTGGCTAAAACCATAAAACTTTAATAGGTTTGAAATTTTCGGAAAGGGGTTACTCAATCAATCAAAGTGAAAATATACTTTGCCTTAGGGGTATGGTTTATTGCATTTTGAAACTCTTTCGAAACTCATAATGGATGCATAAAAGATAACGTCATTGTACCTTTTATTTTCAATGAAGATGTATTTCTTTCTTTATACAGGAAATAGTATTTCGAGTTTGAAACACTTTTTTATCCTCATTTCTCTGCTCCAGGGCTTCTTATCGGAGCATTTGGTGCTGCCTTGGAGTGAATGCATTTTCAGAAAATTTGGATTTCATTGCGAGTCTACAAGATTGAACGTTTTTAAAGAAAGTAAATAAGCGCAATCATAAAATTATTGTCAAAAGACTTAAATTTTATATTTCCTATTAACATATTGTAAATTTGAAATACAGTTTTGTTCCTTTACAATTTTTATTATAGGATATCATTTCAACAAATAACCGATGCACTCTTTTTTAAGATTAGATCTGACGATTTATTAATAATAAACTTTAATTTGCTTAAATGAAAACGAATAAATCTGTTGAGGATTCATATTTTCATGCTTTTTCATTTTCTTGAGAGCACAGGCGAAGTAACAAATTTCTGCGTGAAAACCGCAAAGTCTGTCGTTATTTTGTTACGTTGCACTGCAGCATTCACCAATTATTTGATCCATCTGTTACGGCAAACTAGATTTATCGTGATCGGAATTAACATTTCCTAAGCTTTTGTGCAACAGTTTGTTTTAAAGATAATGCATTCTGATCCTATCGGTAGTTCGCATTTCTCTGCATATAGAAGAGTTAGATGGATATGAAAATAGTTTCGCAAAGGAGTAATCGTGCTTAGACAGTACATGTATAAATGTAGCAACACTCAGCAGAAGAAAATAGATGACTGCCTTATTTTTAAGTATGTGCCCTGCGATTATTATCGAATCTTCAATACAATTCTTCCTTGGGTTAGGTCACGCCCTGAAACTACCGATAAAATAGTTTTCTATCAAAGTAACTGGCCACAAAACTTTGGCTTGGTAAATAATAATACGTCTATGTACACATGCATTTTTATTGTTAACGTTTTTTAATAGTTTTGTACTGTAATAGAGGGAAGAGAAAATAAAGATGGGCGTATATGGAGACGAGGCAAAGAAATAAAGGAAAATAATAATCATTTGGTGGACGGATAGATACTTCAATTGATGCAACGTGGCAATATTATTCACTGAGTTAAAAACTTGATCGAATGTTTTGAATAAGATGTTTGTAGGAGTTATTTTAGTTTTGCAAAGGCAAGCTTGATTATTGAATGGATAAAAAAAAGACAAAGAGAGAGAGAGAGAAAGAGAGAGAAAGAGAGAGAGAGAGAGAGAGAGAGAGAGAGAGAGAGAGAGAGAGAGAGAGAGAGAGAGAGAGAGAGAGAGAGAGAGAGATACTTAAGAAATATGAAGAGAAAATCAATGCAATAAATACATTATCATTAATCTCCGCTATGTTTTGTTAGTGAAGGCTAGCTTAATTAAGTGAAAGCTAATCCTGTTGAGGCAAATCGTGAATATCTAATGGTATCTTAAAGAAACTTTAGCTTCCACGATTGTAGATCTAGAAAAAGAGAGCTACCAAATTAATAAGCGCTATGAGATTAATAAAAGAAAAGAAAAAAAAAAGTGAAAGTGTCCTCTCGCATCAAGCGCTTCATTTCCTTGCCTTTTTGTTCTGTGAATTCAGTATTTGGGACTATTTAAAAAAAATAGCAAAAAAACAAAACAAAACTATAATTATTCTTTTGTTAAAACTGAAGCATGGTTCCTATACAGAAAGAAAATTTACCATTATATTATACTCTTCTTAGTTCTCACTTTAAATCTGAAGCTATCGTTTATGATTAAAATCAGTTTTACTAGTATGATCTTAATGAATATTTATCTTCTCTCCATGACGGATTGCCGATGACCGTGAGGTAAGAATTTAGGCCCTGGTATTCGCAGGAACTTTCTTGGCGGGTTGGAATCTAACGCCGTCACTTAACAGGTGAATTTAGTGCTTCCATGGTGAAAGATAGGTGCTTAAATTTGATGAGCAAAAAAAAAGCTGAGATCATCGTGTTGCGGGCGGTCTATAGCAAACAACAACCAAACTGGCACGCAAAACACCCGTAACTTCATGAGTTAAAGTTACGGATGCAAAATTTAAGGACAGAATATTAAATTTGCATAATTATACTTGGATTTTCTTAGAACCATGTGGAAAAAACACAGTTATAATATTTTGATATATATATATATATATTGTGCTTCATGAAAACTACCTTTTCCATAGAATCAAGCACGGAATGTCATTTTCATTAGAAAAAACAAAGAACAGTCAGAAAAATTGGAGTGAAAACAGGAGGACAAAAGAGGCCGAAGTTTGTATAAATAAGACCGCAATACGGAGTAATTGCTCACATATCCAAAGTTTTCTATTACCAGGCTAAGGACCAGGAGCGAAATCTGATCAGCTACCGGGCAGTCAGTATTCTGACAGTTTTGGCTTGGATAGCAGTGAAGAAATATTTATGAACAAATTATATATATATATATATATATATATATATATATATATATATATATATATATATATATATATATATATATACATATATAATATCGAAGAACCAAAGGAGACGACTGCTGACTTTGTTTCTCTTAAGCTCTAATTAATATGTGGCAAGAGAAAAGGTAATATTGTGGGATACTACGCATAACTGTAATAGATGTAATAACATGTACAAAACTAGTAAAAAAAAAGAAAGGCTATGATTAAAAAAAGGGTAAAATATGTGTCGGACCCATTGTTGGACGAGCAAGTATGATAAAGCTTTCAGGGCTGTTTTGATAAATAATAAAGTGCTGACATAATTATTCTATGCTAACGAGCAGGTACTTTATTTTTTTCTGGGTTAGTCAATTATCAACAAAATTCGTTATGCAAAATTATATTTATTTAAGGTATTAAAAGCAATGGTTATTTCGTGAGGCCTCTGCCTTTAATTGTGTGTAGAATGAACCATCTGTTCTTGCGAATTGAGGGATATTTTTTCCATTCTTATAAACTTTTCCTGAAATTAAGCGGATACCTCAATATTTAATTATGATGGACTCAAAGAAAAACATATTTCCTTGTTTACCTTTTGTAGACGTCCTTTTATAAAACTGCCAAAACGCAATGCTCAGTGGCAACAATGCATTGTGGCTTCATCGTTTCTTTAAAAATGTGCTTTGTATGTGTTCAGAGAGATCCAATTTGCTTTGCACTTTTGGCAAATGCAATGATGATTTTGGCACAATCAAACATGTTTACGTTTATAATACTTAGACATAATATTTTGCGCGTCTTTACTTTATTAAGACAAAGTTTTTATATATTTTTTATCATTTACGTCAACATTATTATTTGTCCTAAATCTCCCGTTCTGAAAATATGTGAAAGTGGTGATGATGAACTTGCAAGAGAAAACGTGATACAAAAAAATCATAAAGACAAAGAGGTAAAAAGAAACAAAAAAATTCTAAGAAACGGACAAATTTAGATTGCATAGAAGGTAAGGTAATCCGCATAAAAGGGGAAAAAAAGGGAAAATCGGAAAAAAAACCGGCGTAGAAAAGGTTACAAAAATACAATGCTTACATTTTTTCGTTTGCATTTCCTGCTCGATTGCAATGCCACTCAGATCTCCATAATCGTCCCCTATTTTTACCTGCAATACTCCCCTAGACTCTTGTTGAAAATAAGGCGTTGAAGAGGAGGATTAATGCGCTGTGAGCTGAGCAAAGACCAATTCATCTTTTTGTCTCTTACCACACGGTCTGCACGTTGGTCGAATTGTAGAAATCCTCAAATTTATGATCAAAATATTGCCCAGTCCTCTTGTTATCGCGGGCTGTTATCACTCGTTAGCACCGATATCTTGCTACATCTTTCACAAACATCTGGGTTTGCGTTATCAACCCTCATCGACTTCACAATCTCACGCCTCCTCATAAAACTAAGCAAAAAAATATCTGAGTCTAAGCTAGAGAAATCAGCCGCGCTTGCACAACGTTTGACATTTAACTTTATCTGGTTCGAGAGCCGTTCGGATGTGGCAGATGTTTTGCAAGGGAAGAACTCAATGGTCTTTTACTCGATACCGCGATTCGCTGAATCTCCTCAAAGCATTTTTGTGTTCCAGGGTTTCAGGTGAAAACAGTTACAAGATTGTTGTTCTTTACTCCAGTTATAACGTAACTTGGCATTTAGCAATACAGAGAGCTCGTGGATTCTAAGTCTACAATCATTTAGAATTTAATCGATGTTAGTCCTTACAGCGATCCACACAAGCTCATTGACGGGTTTGCTTTTTTTTTTTTTTTATAAAGCACGATGATCAAATGGAGATTTCAGGCCTGTTTGCATAATTATCAACCAGAGTCAATCCCCCTTTCCTTGACGCGCAATAATCAATCAATAAACCACCTTTAACATTGTCAGGAGCAGATTTGTCAATATAGACCCTCATGTAAAGTCCATAAATTCTCTTCATCCTCTCTTTCAGCTCGCCACCCCTGCCTTCCCTGAAGAAAAATTCTTGGATGTAGAGATACAGAGAACCCATTGAGCTAATGAGACACTTAATCTTATCTATGTAGAACGTCTTGTTTAATCTATTAGACCAAGTAAAGCTGGTTTCGAATTTCTTGGAAGCATAGTTTTTCAAGTTCTTTTACAGCAAGACTGTTCTGAATTTCAAGTATTTTGCCAGTGCGCTAGATTGTTTTGTAGCGCATTCAAATAAAAAAAAAGTGATCCATATTTTTGCATAATCAAGATTAGCATGAATTTAAAATTCATTGTCACTTACTATGCTTCACCTTGCGATAGTGTGTATTACTATTACACTAACTATTGTGGCAGCCTTTAAAACATGTTTAAACTTCATTTAAAATATTTTATGTAATCGTGTTTGTGAATGTATAATTCAATATCCGTTCAGACTCATAAGACATAAATGTAAAAGGCATGTCGTGCAGACATTTCTGACAACTTTGGTTTCATAATCTGGCGCCCAACAAATGGCTTTTTTAAATGACTCTTTCCTATTTATACCCATAAGAAAAACACAAACCAAAAATAACAATAAAATAATCCTATAAAAATCGTTTATCTTTAGAAAGCTCTGATAATGTCATAAAATTTGAAGGTTAAAATGGATCTCTCCAAATACTCGTTAAATGTGTCATGAGTGACAAGTGGCTCATTAAAACGTCGCGAGGCACATTAAAACCGGACAATCATTGGTGTAACGACCTAGCTTATCTCTCTTTATCTCTGCGGCTTTATAACTTTTTTTTTAGTTTTCATTTATCTTTGTAAAAAAAAAAACACACACACACACACATACAAACGTAAAATAGACTCTGCCGTGAGGAGAGGCCAAAACTGTATGGATATATTCATTGCATCATACTATTGCATAAACATGAACTTGTGGCGATGAAAGGAAAGACTAGGTTACACATTATCTAGAGAAAATGGAATTATTTCAGAAGAAGGCAGTACGCACAAACCCTTACCAATAGAATATTAACGACATTTGGTCTTCATTCAATTATTTTTTTTCAGCTTCACAGCAGAAATATGTCCTTTTGTAAAATCAATTTCGAATGGGCGGTCTCGATTTTTTAGTTCAACCAATAAGTGAAACGGATGATCATGTTATAATAATTTTATTTTATGTTTATATTCCTTACAATTCTCTTAAATAGAATCAACTAAATTTTATGAAATGGTAACAAGAATCGGTAAATGTTATTTTAAAGTTTTATTTTATTTAAAATCAGTATGAATTTTTTTTAAGGTCCACCCTCGTTACAAAATTATCTAATTGTTTCAGTTTTTAAGGCGAAGAGGAGTATCCAAGAAAATATTTTGAATGCAAACAATTACAAAAGTTTCTCGAGATGCTTAAGTTAAAAATTAATTATAATATATATAATTATGAAGGAGGCTGTTACACTTCAACCGTTTCCATGCTCGAGGCAAACGCAAAATACATCCAGAAAAACTATGACGCAGATAGTTATATGATATTATTAAAAAAACAATGTTTAAGAAATTCTTTCATTTTTCTTAATAAAAATTATAGAATTAAAATTTATTGAAACTGCTTACATCTAGTTTTGTAAATACCAGATAGTTGAATTCATTGAATTAGTAAGGGAAAAATATAATCACATTAATTTTGATCCACTGTATTTTTATTCTATTGTTGGAGTAAGCGCTTATTTATAAACGCAGCATTTACCTGCATCAAAAGGATTCAAACCTTTTGTTGGATAGAAGAGAGGATTACTGTTAAAATTTCAATTATATTCCCAGTCATATGCATTTCCTTTATTAAAAGAAAAATGGAAATATAATAAAATTGTAGCGTAAGCTTTCATAACATAAATGGATTTTACTGCACTGTTTTTCTCATAGCATAACGCACTGTGTCATAAATATTTTTTCAACAGAACTTATCTAAACTAATATTTGCGGAACGGATCCACAATAAGTGTGTGTGTGTGTGTGGGCGGGGGGTTGGGACTTAAAAAGAAGTATCTATAAATCTAGGCCGAGAAAGTCAGAGAGTATGATATGTATATATATATATATATATATATATATATAGAGAGAGAGAGAGAGAGAGAGAGAGAGAGAGAGAGAGAGAGAGAGAGAGAGAGAGAGAGAGAGAGAGAGAGAGAGAGAGAGAGAGAGAGAGAGAGAGAGAGAGAGAGAGAGAAGAATGGTGTATGACGTGATGGTGGGTGAAAATGAAATAATGAGAGGGAAAAAATACCTAAAGATCATACCGCTCTTTCGAAGGGAAGACACTGTTGTTGCTTTTCCTCCGTTCTCACCAGCCGAGCAGAGAACTCCATGCAGACGAGAACAGAGGATAAACGACAGCAGTTTTATCGCATGTGTTAATCATAGTTTGAATCGACGTAGTTAGTCCGATGGTAAACATTTCGTAAGCTGCTCATCAGGAAACCAGCGCCTCTAACGAGTGTAATCCCCACACTTTAGTTAACTAAAAAAGGCCTGTAATTCTGTCACATCAAGCAAATAACGTCCAATTTGCCCAGTCGAAGATCAACATTTTTTCTTTTCTCCTTAAATTATTCACGCCCCCACACAATCACACAGAATTACGACATAACAAAACAAGAAAAAGAGAGGAGTAATAAAGTAATAAACTATCTATTCATTTCAAGCCTAAAGCAACGCTTGTTGTTTCGAATGACTTGTTTTTTAAAGTTATCCCCAATTAAAACGTTTTGATGAAATCCAAATGATAAATAACTGCTTGGATTTTTTTTTTGTTTCCATGTGAAAAATCCTTTTTTGTTAATGTGTCCTTCTTCAAATCTTGCTTTTTTATCAATGCCAAAGGCTTTGCAGATACAGGAGATAACAAAGAATGATTAGTAACAAAAAAGCGTTTTTGACATGTTTCTATTTTATCGCAACTTAATCCCCTCTCTCTATCAACAAAAACTGTAAAAATAATTGCAATTTTTCAATTTAATAATTACATACTTCACTTGAAATTTAAGAATACCTACCTTCGGAAAAAAGGTAGGTATTCTTAAACATATATATATATATATATATATATATATATATATATATATATATATGAATATATATAATTATATATATATATATATATTATATATGTATATATTGATTACGGCCGCTGTTGGAAATGGATCAAATTTACTTTTTAGTGCAGGATGCATAATTTTTTTTTTAATCTGTATCAATAATATTAAATCAAGCTCGGACAAACCATTGTGACAAGTCCCTGCTGGGTCATGCGCTAGAGCATTTCCACAGCAACACTCGTTTCGGACACCATTGTCTGTTTCTTCTCTCTGTAATAATGATATTGAAAGAACTGGCGTACTAGATCACTATAAAGCCATTCGGATAATATTCGATTTGCTCCCACTACAGAAACGGAGACATGCTTTCCTTTCTCATTAGCATCACATGGGCGGGGAGTTTCAACACCATCAAATCCAATTGGAGCAAGGTATTCACCCGATGGCTGACTAAATCTTTTCGGTTTTTGTGTCTGTAATGACTACTCAATGAATGTTCTCCTAACAATATTCATTGGATGAATGTGATGTCCATGCCTAAAGAGAACATGAAAGAAAATTGTTGGCCTTCTTTGCATAATTGAGGTGATTCAGTAAAAAAAGTTAACTGGAAACAATAGTGTGAATGTGATAGAAATATATGAATTATTTCGGAATTACCAAGACCTAAGAGCAAAAAACAAGATTATCACGTAAAAGCTGTATGAGCCATATATTTTTAAACCCACAACTAAATACCTTTTTAAGGGACACCAAAACTAAGCGTGACAGAACAACGAAAACAAATGCCCGAAAAACAGTAAGGAAAACAACGTATACATTGAATAACACCATGAAAAAAACAACAACTAATAATTAGTGCATTCCTCAATATCAGTAAAATATTTAAATTCATTGTTTTGCTAGAACACAATGCGGTAAACTGAATAAATGCGGAAGGCTTTCTGGTATCCTGCGTCTCTAATGAATAGCGACAATGATAGAACCGTCCGTGGCATCTTGGGCGAACCTGATGGGATATTAATCAATATGTATGACAGGCACATCCCCAAACCATTTTAGCACTGTTCGCTTTTGCCTTAGACCAGATGCAGACAAAGCCACAGGTCAAGGCCGAAAGGACAAAGCCGAGGATTATGGAAAACAGCCAAACACTGTTGCCAGAAGGAGCGAGTGAACAGGCGGCTGTTGACAGTATAGACATTGATATTGTTCGAGCTAATGAAATTAAAAAAAAAAAAAATCTAATCATTATAATAAGTCCACATTACAGTGACTCACTACCTGCCGATCAAATGTCTGGTCAAATAAATGCATTTGAGGCATCCTTTTGCATTTTGCTATATAAAAAGTGGCTAGCAGTGAAAAGTGGAATAACGTATATAAAAATGAGAACGATCAAAATTTTTTATTGGCCAATCAAGGCACATTGATTCATTGCCAGATTGATAGAAAATCTAGGCTTAGCTCAGCACACAGTGAAAATCACCTTCGTATTTATGAACAAATGTTCTAATTAGATATTACATTTCTAAATTAAATATCATTATTGGTTTTCAATGGCAATTACAATACATGAATTTTGCAGATAGGTTTTATAGATCACCTACCTAGCTATCTAACTAAGCTATTAATTTTTTCCCTCATTGTTATGGACAAGACTGTAGACGGAATCGGATCGACCCATGTGTGTTGAGACTTATTAAACACTGAAGAAAATAATCGTTCGCGATTGGTTTCTTCCGGTTTTATAATTTTAACAACGAGGCATACGGCACGTACTTGGTTAATTATATGGAAAAAAAAAACAAAAAAGAAAAAACAACCACACAGTTATACTAAAACAATCTTTTCTTGAACAAAATTAAGTAACCCGCAGAGTCTCTGAAAAGCAAGTCTAGAGATGTTGAGCCGATTGGATGGTAATGACGCCCTGAATTAAACATCAATTATTATTCAAAAACATCCTCTAGCTCTTCATCTTCCATTTCGCGTTTTACTCATGTCTTTTATGAAAGAACGATAATTATTATTCTGTCCTTTAGAGCGATGATAGTATGTGTTTTTGCATCAGTTAATTTCTACTACTTCTAACATAGTATAATACAATATAACATAACAATTTATCTTTTTTAAAGGAAGAAAAAAAAAAACAGTTCACGTAATGAAGCTTAGTTTATCTAATGAAAAAAAAGTAAATTAGCTTTGCGGCAGAAAATTCATCGGATCTCCCTTTGCACACCACTTGCAAAGATCCTGTTGATAATTTCTGGCAGCTCAATTGATTTCAGTTTGCTGATTACATCAGGCGCCGTGTAGTTACGCATGTGTAACTTGGGGTCTTATCTCCCTGACACTGATTTTTAGCTGAGAGCTTGCGTGACTTTTTGATCTTGGGGGAGACGTGACTTGCGAGAAATTAATACATGTAGATCATTTTCAGTGATCTTAGATAAGTGGATACAAAAATGTGACTTCAAAGCGGAACGTATTGTTAGACAGAGTTTTGTCTTTCTTTCTCTTAAAGTATTACATAACTTGAATTTCTTCTCAGAATTCTTCATTTTTAAAATATTCAAAGGGTTAATTTGAAGAATTCATTTTCTTCATATCACACACTCAAAGATAATCCCAGATTAATACTGATCTTCAACAAATGCGTTCTATGCAGCTAATCTTATATCTGTATTGAACACATGATTGAAACAATCGTTTGTAGCTTATTCACCTTATCTGGTAGCTGAACACTCCACTTTATCACTTATGTGATACAGTAACTGTTGATTCTATAAGCGAGCATCGCAGTAACAAATATTCATTATACTTTCGTTGAAGGGAAAAAAAAACAGTTCAAATAAATAGACTATAATAAAACGCGAGAGTGCAAATCTTGGTAGTCAAGGAAGACATAGAAATGGGTTAGAGTCTACAGATTCTTCTTTTTATATTAAATTTCCTTATTGTTTTACACTACATCAAGTATCAGTATAAGCCACGCACATGACCTGTAACTCACGCTATACTTCACACATGAATGATAACAAGTAAGAATGGAAGAAAAACACTTTTTGATAATTGAATATTTTTTGAAGGCCCCAATAAATATTCCAATTTAAAAACTGCTCAAACAATAACTTTCTGCCATCATAAATTTCTTTTATTGTTACATAAGCCTCAGCACAAGGCTTAAATCTATTTTTTCAAAGAACCTGTTACTTAATTAACATGAGGCGAGCAAATGCTACGCTATAAAGAAAGCGGGGAAAAGTTCATTCTACAGAAATATTCTAAAACTTAAAACACCCAAAAATTAATCTGTAATGATTTAAAATTTTCCCCATGAATTTTTGCGCCCTCAACAGTTACGTGGACCGTAGGGTTTATCATAATTTTCACATAACAATTTGAAATGAAAAAAAATGATGAAGCTTCATTTGTTGTTATAAAAATATTTCGGCGAGATCAAAATAATGTGCATGTCAGTATCATCCTGAAAGTATATCATACAGTTTTAAAAGTAACGGATTGAACATGTAAAAAAACATAAGTTTTTAATGCAAAGCTTTTAGTCTTTAAAACTTCATAAAACACTCAATAAATCGAATATTGAAGTTAATTATAAAGCAAAAAAGATGAATAAATGAATTGTGTCTAGGAACTGGTCTTAAATTGACAATCAGTACCAACTGTGAAGATCTCCCATAAAAGAAAATAAGAGGTAAAAGCGACAAGAAATGAAAGAAGAGGAAGAAGAAGAAAAAAGACGAAGAAGAAGAAGAAGAAGAAGAAGAAGAAGAAGAAGAAGAAGAAGAAGAAGAAGAAGAAGAAGAAGAAGAAGAAGAAGAAGAAGAAGAAGAAGAAGAAGAAGAAGAAGAAGAAGAAGAAGAAGAAGCAGAAGAAGAAGAAGAAGAAGAAGAAGAAGAAGAAGAAGAAGAAGAAGAAGAAGAAGAAGAAGAAGAAGAAGAAGAAGAAGAAGAAGAAGAAGAAGAAGAAGAAGAAGAAGAAGAAGAAGAAGAAGAAGAAGAAGAAGAAGAAGAAGAAGAAGAAGAAGAAGAAGAAGAAGAAGAAGAAGAAGAAGAAGAAGAAGAAGAAGAAGAAGAAGAAGAAGAAGAAGAAGAAGAAGAAGAAGAAGAAGAAGAAGAAGAAGAAGAAGAAGAAGAAGAAGAAGAAGAAGAAGAAGAAGAAGAAGAAGAAGAAGAAGAAGAAGAAGAAGAAGAAGAAGAAGAAGAAGAAGAAGAAGAAGAAGAAGAAGAAGAAGAAGAAGAAGAAGAAGAAGAAGAAGAAGAAGAAGAAGAAGAAGAAGAAGAAGAAGAAGAAGAAGAAGAAGAAGAAGAAGAAGAAGAAGAAGAAGAAGAAGAAGAAGAAGAAGAAGAAGAAGAAGAAGAAGAAGAAGAAGAAGAAGAAGAAGAAGAAGAAGAAGAAGAAGAAGAAGAAGAAGAAGAAGAAGAAGAAGAAGAAGAAGAAGAAGAAGAAGAAGAAGAAGAAGAAGAAGAAGAAGAAGAAGAAGAAGAAGAAGAAGAAGAAGAAGAAGAAGAAGAAGAAGAAGAAGAAGAAGAAGAAGAAGAAGAAGAAGAAGAAGAAGAAGAAGAAGAAGAAGAAGAAGAAGAAGAAGAAGAAGAAGAAGAAGAAGGAACGCAAAGTAAAAGGGAAGAGTAAAGAACACTTTAAAAGTAAAAATAAATAAAATTCAGTTACGGAACTTAGGTATCGGTAAACAATTATGAAAGAGATAGAGATGGCTTGCGTTAACAATTTTGCTTTTTTATGATAGCAATAAAAACAAGAAACTTAGCCATTACTTGCGCCACTAGCTCTTTTAAAATATAATAAAAATGTAGAAAAACAGAAATGCTTCGCAGCACATCATTTGATGATCAGTTGATTAAACGTTTCTTTTTATAACGACATTGCATAGTTAACTTAATACAGTAGATATTATCTAGACAGAGAAAAGAATTAAATGATAAACTTACCTACAGATCAGATATTGATGACCCTACTTCTTCGATGACCATTCCTTCATTTTAACAGCTTACAGTCACTGAGAAGTTCTTTTGCCATGAACTTGAAAAAATTTGAGTGATCTATCTCAGATATAACCTGGTCACCGCCACAAAAAAAAACTCAACTTTTTTATCATACAATAAATAAGCATTTAACTTTTAACTCTTGCTTGCGTCCTTGTGAATAGAATCTGCCTCTGTTAACGGCTATCAAAAACGAACTTATCTTTATAGTAGACGTTAATTTGGCTCAAGAGCATTCTTTGACATTATTCACTCTGTGGAACGAGGTGTGAGATAGTGAAGATACCAAACACATTGTACAGGTTTATAAACCGCAGCCAGGAATACACCCAAAGCGGCGCGTGGCACGAGTGGGAAGAAAGAGAGAGCGAGAGACAGAGAGACAGAGAGAGATGGAGAGAGAGAGAGCGAGAGCGACAGACAGAGAGAGATACAGAGAGAGAAAGAGAGAGAGAGAGCGAGAGCGACAGACAGAGAGAGATACAGAGAGAGAAAGAGAGAGAGAAAGAGAGAGAGAGAGAGAGAGAGAGAGAGAGAGAGAGAGAGAGAGAGAGAGGGGGGGGGGGGGGGCAAGGGGAAACGGGTAGCCCCTAAGACCTGATCTTTTCGCCAGATGTTCTACAAAAGCTGTGCGTTTCTATAAATTTAATGCCTGTGACCGCAGCACTATCATGTAAATTTCGGATCGTCCCAGTGAAATGCTGAACGTTTTTTTTTTCCACAATAGTCTTTACACATTGTCTGAGACCCACCGTCACCGCCCAACTATGAGTAGTAGCTAGCCACAAGGTAAAGGTTTCAGCGCCCAAATACACCTTAGGCTTTAAGGATAGCAGATCAAAGTACTTTGATGACTTTACCTTGCTGAATGACGCACCCTTTTGAATTTGACCAAAAAACAAACCATTCATGATTGCAGTATAATGATGCAAGGCCCATAACCATTGCATGACAACAATTAGCATGGACGTATAAAATAATGAGCAATAGAAATAGCAATACTTATGCATTTAAAAATAGAAAGAAAGTGTGAAAGCAAACTCTGATTTAAGAATATATATATATAAAAAGTTACAATGATTCATTAGCAATTGCATTATTGTTCCTTATTATCACAGACATAGAACTTGAGTTTAATTTTGATTCTTCTTAGTCATCATAAGTTTTATGAGTTGAGTTCATTCTTCAAGTTACCGGGTATTTACTCACTCTTCTACAACGGTTGGGCTCCTAAAAGCATTTCTTAGCCCTCCTCTTTGTCTTTTACCTAATTATTGCCAATTCAAGTTAGTTAATGAATAATTTTTTTATCTTAATTCAGAAGAGGTGTTCTAGAGAACCCCATTTTCACTTTACAGTTTATTTGAGACTCCGGTTTTGCTTCTTTGTTCTCAGCCTTTGTGCTACCAATAATTATCTATTTTTCGAAGGCATCTCTTTTTGAAAACCCCATAATGGGTCTCTCTATCTCTGTATGGACTACGAAAATCCGTTAGTGAGAATGATGCTTGTGTAAGATAAAATGATATTCAAGGACAAAGATTTCTTTTTCCTTACATCTTGCCAATTTAATTTGTTTCTTGTTGCTATTGTATATAATAGTGACAGCTTTTATACTCTGTACTTAGAACCTAAAAGTTGATCATGTTTGAGTCAGGTAACTCAAACCTCTGTATAGTGCTCGAGCGCCTTTATCGGCTTTCTTCATTCTACCATTTTGGCTTCTAAGTGATTCAGAGGAGCTGATTCTCAACTTCACTCACTTCAATAACCTCCGGTGCTTACCTCTAGTTAATACATTAAGTCTCATAGTTCTTCTCTTATGAAAACAAAATTTCCAAGTGCTTTCGCCGAGACATTCTTATACAAGGCCAAACTCCCTCTAAGAGTCAAATGTTATTGTTATCTAGTTGCTATGGGAACTAAAACTTGCAAAATTAAAGGTTGGTCGCGTAGTCACGTGATCGTTCACAGACGATGGTGAGAAATACTAACTAATCAGTCTTGAGAGAGAAATGAAGTAGATCATTATTTCAGTTTTGCAAAGATTTTATGAGGTTTTCTTCTGTTTAGCCTTCTATAATATCACCTAGGTTTTAACACATCCAATACTTTTAAGAATTCAAGACTTGACCCTGAGTCCGTGGTTTTCTATGGCTGAAGAGTGTTTTTTATCTGTGGGAAATTAACAGCTTTGTAAAACACGCGATAGAAAAGACTTGTTTCAAAATTTAGTTTTTAGGCTAACACCATCCTTTGATCATGACTGTGTAAGCTCGACATTATTCTATTTTAAATATATTTTTTTCTTTTGTTCTGTCCTATTTTAGAATTTACAGAGCGCAATATTTATTCATACACAGCAAATAATGGCACCGATTGTATAACGTTCACTTTAAAATACGTCTTCTTTTTATGGAATACTCTAATCATCTTTCGAAAGTGTCTAGTTTCCTATGAATGTTTCAATTGTAAAGTTATAATTTCACTGGAAGCTTTTGATTAGGATATTTATTCTTTTTTCCTTAAAAAGATTTACAAAGGAAAGCAACAACAGAAATCAAAGCTACATATTATAGAGAAACAATATGAAATTTAATCATTAACTTTTTTAAGCTGTCAAGAGAATAGTGACCACGCCAAGCAGGAAGTCGAACGAACACGATTTATTAAGAAAATTGAGAGCGTAAAAACTGATTAAAGAAATCGAAAATGAGAAATAGAAAAGTTGGAGAATTAATTGGGTGAACAGATACGGATTGTGTCATGCGATCTATGTAATCTATTCACATCGGACTCAGAAACAAATGGGTGAAAAAAAAAGCACCACCCGAGTAAAAAGGTATAAAAGTAGAGTCTATGATTTTCACCTGAGGGCAAGCCTCCTCCTGAACGTTACTATTATGCTTTTATAACCACAATTACTGAATATAATAATAAAAGAGGATGGACTAGAATTATGTAATAGAGCTATTCTAGCGTTTCCTATTACAATATTCCTTAGGGGTCGAATCATAAAATATTCAGCAAGTTTCATCGCGCTCCAGGCCTATAATCTCTTAGCGGTGAATCTGAGAGGGCAAAATACGTTTTTATAATGTTATTGAAACTCTTATACCCATGATACTTGACCAACATTTTTCAAAACAATATCAAAACAAAATGTTAAAGTCAAATATCTCTAAAATAATGAAGGGCACTGAGTTTGTTTTGTGTTTTGAATTTTTTTTTTAGCAAACATTGACTTTTCAATTTCAAACGTTACCATCGTTATAAGAACAAAAGAAGGGGTTATTTAAAAATAATCAATTACCATTAGTCTGGCAAAATTAGAGAAGTTGCAACTATGGCGAGAAGAGAGGGGATGCCACGTATTTCCACCCTGTAGATGGTAGCTCTAAAGATGAAATCTACAATGATATGTTTTGTCATGATACATCACAAGAACAAATTTAAGAGAAACAAAACAAGCAATCAAAACTAAGTGAAAATCCTTAAATCCTTTTTGTTTCAAATTAATCAAATGGTCTTAAGGTTTTGTATGTTTTTTTTTTTTATTTTTACACAAATCTACTATATACTGGAGTCAAAATCAAAGTTTGGTCAAAGTTATGATTGCTCATTACATTCTCATTTATCACATAAATCATTATAACATTGGTGCGTATATCATAAACATCCGATACCAGAGGCTAACAGCAGCTGCTGCCCAGAAGTGCACCAACACTATCATATCGTATAATAAATGGAACTCAGTATCATTTATAGCAAAGGATTTTTAATGTAGGCTTCTGTGTAAGAGCCATAAGTTTCACCTATATTATGATATATTTCTCCATTAAGTTTGAAATCTAATTGTCCCTAAACTTGACAAGTGAATTAATTTGTTAAATTTCTACTTGGATTAGCAGTGGGTCAGATCCCAGGGCTTCGAGATTTTAAAGGAACCTGATAACATTGCATTGAGTTCAGAAATGCAATGGATCTACATTAGAACATGTCCATGTATGTTTACGTTTAAAATGATTTCTAGCTCATTTACTGGTTAACAAAAAAAATAAAAAAAAAGGTGAGCAGTGCATCACGGCTTGCATAGATTCAGCCATTTTTACTTTAACCCTCAATTGATGGACAAGAACAATATTATTATAAATTATCTGGCTTAAACATGCCATCTGTATATTTCAATTGATACAGTCTTAGTCTCAATTATATTGTTATTATAATTTTCCTCATTATCACCATTATTATTAGTATTGTTATTATTATTATTATTATTATTATTATTATTATTATTATTATTATTATTATTATTATTATTATTATTATTATTATTATTATTATTATTATTATTATTATTATTATTATTATTATTATTATTATTAAAAGATGAATTTGGTTTCAACCTTTCTCTTAGTCTTAAAACGCTGAAGTAGCGATGATTAAAAAGAAAAAAAAAAAGACAACACATTCAGTTTTGTACTCACGTTCAAGAAGATATTTTCAAGTAAAGGTAAGGATAAAAAAAATCGTTCAAACTTGCGCCCTTTGCACCTACGCGCG
Source organism: Elysia crispata (assembly GCA_033675545.1). Classification (NCBI taxonomy): domain Eukaryota; kingdom Metazoa; phylum Mollusca; class Gastropoda; family Plakobranchidae; genus Elysia; species Elysia crispata. The sequence continues at coordinate 8,451 of JAWDGP010003011.1, read as the reverse complement.
TCAGCATCAATGCTTTGATAGCAATAGATCAAGATTAGGTTCTACTCAGTCCAAGTGGAAAGATTCTAAAAATAGCTAAACTAACCTTTTCCTTTGCACTATTCACATGTTTTCATCATATATAAAGAGTGCCCTTAGTCATGGAAATGCTAAGAACTGCTTACACAATTCATTACCCTAGCTAACGCCAGTTGCTCGATCTCGGCAAACACAGAAGATTGAATGCCGTTCAATGTTTTTTTTTTTTTATTGTCCTCTGGTTAATGCAGAGATCTAAAATGGAGCAAAGAACTAGGAACACTGGTTCCTTGCCCTATTATTTATTTGGAATTTTCATCGGATGCAAGAAATGTCAAACGACGAAAGCAAAGGTTTGGAACCCAGGCAGTTCAAACATCGACAGAAAAAAATAATACATTGTCGAGTTCCTCGGAATATCTTATTCTCAAATTACGTCAACGTTTCTAATGTTGCATGTCTTATTATGAGTGTCTTAACTAGAATTATTATGTAACATTTTCATTATATTAAATGTTTTCAATCATTACTATCAAAACTATTAAATTGTTTTCTTGTTCTTATCATCATCATCGTCATCTCATCATCATAACCACCAAGACAATGTACTACTATCATTATTCTTTTATTTTTTTAATGACAATAGAAGAAGTAATGGTAGAATTGGTAGAACTGTAGTAGCGATGAAAATTATGGCGTCAACAGCAGCAGCAGCAGCAGCAGCAGCAGCAGCAGCAGCAGCAGTAGTAGTAGTAGTAGTAGTAGTAGTAGTAGTAGTAGTAGTAGTAGTAGTAGTAGTAGTAGTAGTAGTAGCAGTCGTAGCAGTAGTAGTAGTAGTAGTAGTAGTAGTAGTAGTAGTAGTAGTAGTAGTAGTAGTAGTAGTAGTAGTAGTAGTAGTACTAGAAGTATTATTATTATTATTATTATTATTATTATTATTATTATTATTATTATTATTATTATTATTATTATTATTATTAGTAGTAGTAGTAGTAGTAGTAGTAGTAGTAGTAGTAGTAGTAGTAGTAGTAGTAGTAGTAGTAGTAGTAGTAGTAGTAGTAGTAGTAGTAGTAGTAGTAGTAGTAGTAGTAGTAGTAGTAGTAGTAGTAGTAGTAGTAGTAGTAGTAGTAGTAGTAGTAGTAGTAGTAGTAGCAGTAGTAGTAGCAGTAGTGGTAGTAGTAGTTGTAGTAGTAATGGTAGTTGTAGTAATAGTAGTCATAGTGCTTGTACTGTAGTGGAAGAGGAAAAAAAATGATGTTGTAGTTGACTCAAATCTATTGCAATGAGACATTCCTATTCTATTTTAAAACTATTATTTTGTTAGTGCGCTATGTTTTTGTCGATAGTTTTATTGTTTATTTTTCTGTAAGTTCTTTAAACAATGTTGATGCTGCTATTATTCTCACTACAATTGCTGTTCAGTTGTTTTCTTTTTAAGTTCTTATCGTTGACACTTAATTGTATCAAATATCCCTTTTTCTATCAGTAATTCAAAATTCTAAGTTGATGTTCTTTCAGTTTGTGTTTTTGCTCAAAAGGTTACCATTTCAATACTTATCTCTACCATTTGACGCAAAGACTTTTTTTAATGTAAGAGATGTCGCAATGTACGTCCACACCTAGTTTAAATGGCGATTGATGACTCACTGTCTCCACCTGCGTTTATGAAAAGTATGTGAAACCCTTGCCTTTCTTAACCATATTGCTTTGTTGAGTAAATAATCTATCAGCCTGGTTTTTTTTCACTCAGAGCTTGTTTAGTTTTCCGATTTTTCCTTTGTGTTCAAATTTCGATCCTTTCGTATACATGTAGTTTGTACCATACAAGAAGAGGACCTTCACCTTCGGTGTAGACTTGAAATCTTGGGATACGGGTTGCTTCATCTGCTTTGCAAGTCGGTTTTTCAAAACTTACTCATCCACAAGGCTATATAATTATATATTGTAAACAAAACTGTTTATTCGTTCCCGAAATAGATGAATGAAAAAGGGTTATACAAAGGAGGAATAAAACTGATTACACCATGACCTTCCAAAGAAGCTCCAGAAAAAGCATTAAGTGTTTCAAAGTAACCGATAATATTTGAATAAGGCTTTCAAAAATATTTTTGTGTTTTATATTTTAATAAACCATGACCTTCAATTATCAGTTATTTCAAGGGCAAACAGAGACTGTTTGGGCCTCCAATTCAAAGCAGATTTAATTTCATCTTTTTTTGACGATATCAAAATTATCTTACCCTCATTCTATTTTTAAAAACAAATAACAAATTCAGACAAAACTTAAAAAACAAGGCTATTAAAAGCATTGTACTTATCTTTATGAACTGCATGGGATGTAAAACTACCCACAGGATAAAAGATGAGTGGGTTTTGGAACTTTATGTTTGAAAAAGTTTTTTTTTTTCTTTCATGTCAACTTAAAATAAATTATTTAACAAGGAGTTGCGTTTTCTTCAATGTGTGTCCTGTAAAGAATAGAAAAGATGTCAAATTAAAGACAATAAATCTCGTGATAAAAATTTCACAATAGTGCCATGAAAAGATGCTGGGTGCGAAAAAACAAAATTAAACAAATTGTTCAGGTTTTGTGATGCTTTTATTCTTTCCTTATACATGAAATAATTTGATTGAGAGATAATAATTCAAAGGGGAGATGTTTGGAGCGAGTAAAAGCTTTTTTACTTCAATAGAAATCACGAAGTTCCGCAATAAATATCTTTAATATAGTGACTAATTTTTACAACGTTGATCCTGAATAATACGATTATTCTAATATTACCATTTATGATAAAAAGATGCATCACACAAAACCATAATAAATGGGGTTACATCTTAATACGAGCGGCTGTTACATTTGAATAAGATGCCGCTCTACGTTTGTAACCCCACAAGAAAATTTTATCAACATTACATTTTCTGCAAGTAATTTTTATTGCAACTTCTATCAAACCTGTAACACACATCACGATAAAACACCAAAACTAATCGACATGCTTCCACCGGTGACGATATAATAGCTGTAGGAATAGCCAGCGGGTTATGGGGAGATAAACATGTGCGTGCATCGGGTGAAACAAATATTTAGACTCACTATAAATATTTAAAAGCTTCCGCTGTTTGCTCCAATGTTATCGTGTTCCAACAAGCTTGATCTGGCCTTACAATAGCGTCTCATGAACCCTATCATAAATCTGGTCTATGGACTATCGTTCGTCTAATCTTTTGATCGAATGCGTGGCAAAATATGACCACAATTTACACACCAAATGTAAACTTTCTCCTTGTAATATTAGCAATTATGCGGCATTGCTCTGAAAAACTCTTACCTTTTTAGATATTAATTTCTGATTCCGTATCATTCAACTAGATCTAAACAAATATTGCGGGGTCAGAAAATTGAGTCTTAGCTTTGAAACGAAACTTGGAGGAATGTGTCATTTCCGTGGCGGAGACTCGGAATATCTCATGTTCAGAGAGACATGATACCAGCGTAGGTTGAGAAAGTATTGTGTTGTCTGGCTTGATTAACACTCACACTCACTAATAAATTACTGGCTTCGAACAATGGCCGCACTCTGAGAGGTATGATCTTTGAATATTTTTATTCTGTTATTTGAAGCCGTAATCAATGCTTCGTTTTTAGAGGTACGAGTATGAATGTCTCAACAGTCACAAACCTTTGGAAGACGCAAATATTACATACATTACAATAATATTGGTGTTAATATCTGTTGCCATTTGAAGTGTCTTATGCCTATCTAGTCGTGGAAAACGCCAATGCTGGCTCTGTATAAAATGGAAATAATAAGGCCCATCTTTGTCCACTTTAAACCGCTTCAAAATTGAGTTTTATTAAAATCATAAAATGCCCGATATGGGGGAATTAAAAGAAAGGGGCAAATATTCTTGACTTACTACGCCTCGCTTTTCCTGAACACCTTTCATGTCTGATTGCCATGAGCAAATCAGTTTCTCTTAACGGGACTGAACCTGGCAGACTTGTGACTGCATTTCTGAGAGCCAAAGATTAAGAGTAATTTGCAATGCACAGACATGTTAATGTAGTGTTTCCAAGGTACTAACTCCTCTTTATATCCGCCTCCGCCTTCTTTACTGCAAACTCTACCTGATTATGATGAATTGTTCCTGTTTGCGATCGCTAAATACAAAGTGACTTTGGCTACCATAAGAATGATGGTTATTTGAGTCATTGCTCTCCATTGACCAATATTGATAGTAAAGAACGTAAATCACACGGAATAGTGATTATCAGTATTTGTTCCCATACCACCACAGGTCATATGATTATTATATTCCTGTGTCATCTATCTTAAATATTGCAGCAACGGCCAAATTCATCTAAAAGTCTGTTGTATTCTTGTAATGATTCTCATGATATTGTGCGACACAAGTTATGACCCAGCAAGATATATGTATAGACTAGATTTGTATTAATAGATTTCTTATCAAGAGATGATCCTCATCTTACAACAGTTACTGCCCCAAGACGTGGCTGAGATTTTTTACTTTGTAGGCCCAAAAGTAGTTATCAGTGGAAGTATTAATGAAGGTTGTTTTTTAAAGATCTGTAAATTGTTTTCAAAATCAAGAATATTTGTAAACATTTTGTTATCTTCGCGCGTTAATTTAGTGTTTTAAGAATTGCACACTGTCTTCTGAATCCAGATTTTGGTAAAAAATAAATAATAAAAAAAACAAAACACGAAGGTAATTTTTGTATTTGTTAAAAAAACTTTTTATAGGGCGATAATGTGCTTAATTTCGTAATTCTGGCTCAAAGGGATTTAAGGGGGAAAAAGGCTGAACAGATGCCGTCAAAGATAAAACTCATTTTTCTATCATCATGAAGAGACAAATTATGGACAAAAACGGATCTACTGATTAGCAAAAATGATAAATTTATCAAGCTTTAGATGAACTTTATTTCTTCTTCCAAAAAAATAAAAGAAAATAAAAAGAAAACAAAAACAAAAAACACCACTAAATTATAAAGACCTGCATCACATACAAACTTAGTTACATAAAGATGAATTCCGAAATACTCGTTGGTTTCCCTTATGAACACCAAAAGAGAGAGAAAAAATATAAAGGAAAGATTCAAATTCCAAACAAAAAGGAATAGTTAGTATTAGCGAATTTTCTTTTCTTCTCACTACACCTTCAGGTTCGGAGTAAGCCCTCATGAACCACTGACAGATGCATTCCTATTAGGAGGCAAAAGAAAATAAAGCTGATAAGTCGTGTGATAGAATAAATCTCGTGTTTCTCTTATACAGATCGTGATCGAAGAGAATGAGGGAGTAGCAAAATCTGCATAACTGTAGTAAAAAGGGACATAGGAAAAAAGAGAGAGAGAGAGAGAGAGAGAGAGAGAGAGAGAGAGAGGGATATATATATATATATTATATATATATATATATATATATATATATATATATATATAGAGAGAGAGAGAGAGAGAGAGAGAGAGAGAGAAACAGACAAGACAGAGAGACAGAAACGAGATATAGGCAGAGAGATGCCACAAAAAGATATAAACATAGAGCATTAGAATGATATACAGATAGGCAATAAGGGAGACAAAAAATGAGAAAAAACTTAAGAGACAAAGTAGTACAATAGTGCAAAAAGGAGAAAAAAGATTTCTAGGGATGTATCAGACCTGCATCTATAAGACAATTCTTAAAGAATGCAATGCTGAACTAGTAATTTATGTATAAGAAAAAAGTCTTGACACATGAACAAATTCAGTCAAAAAAAACAATTCAAATCGCCAAACCAAACAGGTATAAAATCAAGGTTTCCAAGTAATATTGTTAGGTGCATCTAAGTTTGCCTTTCTTACCTCTCCAGGTTAAAACGCGTCACTAAAGCTTAGTTTTGATTGCTCTCAAAGTTTATTTTTACCGAAGCCACATTGATATGAATTATAGAAAAAAAAAAGCCACGAAAAACTTTAATAAAAGGGAAAGATCACCTTCGATTAAGACCGTCAAACCGACAACTTTACGTAAAGACTGGGTGACAGCTGTATGATGCGCGATTAGATTGTAGAGACCTGTTCTGCGCCCTATTTTATTTCCTATTATTTGATTCTTTTGCTCGGTTTTTTACAAGCACCATACGTTGAATTAATTTGTTATAATACTCGCTCGCACAGTTTAAACAAAACCACAATTACAGAGACAATCGAAGCCTCTTTGTAAGTTTTAAGACACTAAAATGCTCAAAAGGTCAAGGTTTCTATGCCTATGTCTTGTTATTACTTATTTTCCTAATTAAGATGTGCGGCTTGTGTTGTGATTCCAAATTTTTAGCTTCCCTCTAAGATTTTATATATGTTTTAGTGAGTGAAGGTTGGTTTCTCTTTACCTTTCTATCTTTTTTACCTATTGTCTATCCCCGCCTCTCGTCCTCACTTTCCAGACAAAATTATTCTTTTTTTTTTTTGTTAGAAACTACTTGCTTTATTTGTAAATCAATAGCTATCAAAATCACCTGAAACGCTTAATGAAATCTTATGATTTCAATTTGGCTAAAGTGATTGAAATCTGTGCCATGCATTTTTGGGCTTCACAACGCTTTCATTTGTAACTTGGCGTAGCGATGGCGTATGGATTGACTCGCCAGTAGACGGCTAGTAAGGGTAGTAAAAGGCTTTTTTTTCAGTCACCTCTCAAACAGCACCAATAAACGTCAAGTAGCTGAAAGATATTATCAATATCAATAAAAATGAGATAAGCTATTTGAAATGTTGGGCGCCTTCAGTATTGACATAAATATTCAGTTTAGCCCTTGAAATCAAGACAATTTTACATGATTTTCCATAGGCTTTTCAATTTTTACACCTGGTTTAAGCCATACCTTTAAACCTTGATGAGTGTTGTTGTTTTTTTTTAACCATTTCCAAAAATTTAAAACTTTAATTGTTTCAGGGATGGACCATGGGAAATACAGTAAATACACCATCATGCTATAAATGAAGAAAAGAAGCTGCAAAACGTTCCGTTTTTCTATTGTTGAAAATGGCCTGAAACTATGAATGACGGCGCCAAAGTTTTCTCACCTGCAAGTAATGATTAATGAATTGATGATAAACTACCAATCCAAGATAAAAATGTAAATTTTAAATTAATTTATCGTAACATCAAATTGCGTCTTATGATATAAACTCTAACAATTTTAGCATAATCATTTACCAATTTTTTTTTCAGAAAGAAAGAGAAACAGAAAAAAAAATTGGAAAGAAAGAGAAAAGAAAAAGAGGGAGAGAAATATAATTATATATATATATATATATATTATATATATATAAACATATTTATATATACATAAAGAGAGAGAGAAATAGTTAGAGATAGAGAAAGAGAGAGAGAGAGAGAGAGAGAGAGAGAGAGAGAGAGAGAAATAGGCCAAGATTAAAAAAGAGAAGACCAAATAGACAAGCAATAAAGACAGCATAAAATAGGCTTTTCCTTGAGACCAGCAAAAACTATTCCCGATTTATGTGCTAACTTAAATCATGGGAATGAAATCAAGCTCAACAGAAAATCATAAAACTTGATTTACAAAGGTCCCTTAATCAGTCAAGGTCAATGGCTGGGAACCTGAAAAGCCCCCTTTCTTTGCTGAAGAAATTTTGCAATGCACTTCTAGACAGAAATAGTAATATCTGGTCCAAAGAATATACTAACAGTTTGAGTTAAACTCCGCTGTTAATGTTACAGGTCGCCTCAAAAGATTATAGCCAGTTGAACGAATTTTCTGTGTATATTGGCAAACGACTGCTGATTGTTTTAATAAAAGATAAGTTTATTAGAAAAAAAGTGCGAATAAACTCAAGGCCATAATTATAGTATTTTTATATCCTCCATATACCAAATTATTTTTTGACCAACTAAAACTTATCCTTAATATTGAAATCATTTAAGGATAAAGATGTACATAATGTTATAGTTATTTTATGTACAGCTAATCAATTCTTTCATTAGAAATACTCTTCATATAATTATTCGTTGCTTTTATCGCTATCTTGACAACATGTTTAGTTATTCCCTTAAGTCTGTTTTCTCCTCTCTTTCCCATTCTGACTGTCTATCATATAACTATACCCAATCTGTTGTTCTTATCTTTACCTTCTCCATTGTAATCCCATCTACTCTTTCTTCTCTCCCTGACTCTCTCTCTCTCTCTCTCTCTCTCTCTCTCTCTCTCTCTCTCTCTCTCTCTCTCTCTTGTTCTATGGATAATTCTCTTTGACTTGCTTCCTGCTTGCAAGTCTATCTGTCCGTCAGTCTATCTGCATGTTTTTGTTTTTCCGCCTCTTTGTTTTCCTCTTTCTCTCATTCCTTTTTCTCATTTGATTTACTAGTTTTGATAAAGAAGTTGATGGTAAAAAAGACAAAACGA
>JAWDGP010003010.1:0-36421 GCA_033675545.1 Elysia crispata | reverse complement strand
ACCATATTATTGTCTCCATGGCTGAGTTGATAAGTACCTGTATTGTAACAACAAACAACACAAGATTAAATAGGAAAATATGCATGACTTTGAAAAAATGAGGGTTTAGCACAAAAAAAAAAAAAAATATTTTTTGACTTTTAATAAAATTGTTTGTGATTGGTCAAAACTTGTTGCTCTACACATGCCTGATTTTATCAAATCTAATTTAATGTCAAAACTAGGTGACAGCTGACAAACCAAGGCAAGTAAAGGACATGGAGAAGGTCAAAAATATTCTTGGGAAGGGAAATAGTGCTGGTGAAGTTTACATGGTACAAGACAAGGGTACAGGAAGAGATTATGCTTTGAAGACGGTAATATCTTTGATGCAGAGAAGATGGTTATGTTTTTGTTGTTGTTTTTTTTTTATTTAATGAATGAAGATGAGGGAGCAAGATTCTGGAAATAATGCAAATCCAGAGAGATTCCACTTTGTGAAGAAAAGCTCAACATATTGCACACTATATACAAATAGATGATGTTATTGAAAAATTTATACATTTTACAATTTAATACAAGTAGATTTATCCAAGCAAAACCCAAAATTCTCTTTTCATCAGTTCTTCAACATAATTAAATTTGGGTAAATCACACAGACTTTTTCGTATATCTTTGTCAGCGCACACAGTTACATGAATAGGCAGTATTTGATAAATAAATATTTTATTTGTCCTGTCTACTATGTGAGAGTTATTTAATCCAAAAAGCAATATAGTGATTTAAGCTTGGAATCAGATATTCTCAGCCTAACAGTTAACTGCCCCAAATCACCTACTGCCAGTTTGGGGCTAGAATCTGCAAGATGTCCTAATCCAACAGCATACATAGATCCAACACTATTGAGGAAACAAACCTAAGATTGAATTTTTCATATATTAAGATTTTGCATGAGCTTAGATGCATTATATGTCATGGTCTGTTGAATATTTGTGTGAATCATCTTGCTTGGAGATGTATCTAACTCAAGATATTGATCAAAGATCTGATTTGAGTCATCAGAAATGTTGAATGCACTTTATTCAATTTTACTTTTTAAAATTGCATTTATATAGAAACACTCACTTATGCATTAGATTCCTGAGTATGATTTTGTACATCAAAGCCTAAATCAGGCATTTGACTGCTAATGTTTAATGATAAATTTGTTGTCATGTAGAAATCAGTAGCATCACCATATCTGCTACAAATTTCATGTCAATGTGAGTCAGACTAAGAACTTACGTTTTGTGATGAGGCTTTCTTGTGAAACAGATTACTCTCTACCTTTTCAGGTTCTGCTCATCCATTTTAATAAGGATGAAATAAGGGCCTGGGTTCATTTGGCTGATAAAGGCAAAGCTCCGGAGTTGTATTCCTTTCATTTGGAGGACAATCGAGTTTATATTAAAATGGAGATATTAGAAGGCAAGTCCTCTTACTATTTAATCCTTTGAATGTTTTTTTCCCCTCTTGTGTGCTTAGGATTTTTTTAACATGTACGTTAGAGCATGGGTATATTGTTACACAGTCCAAAGAAAAAAAGAGTGACTCTAAGTTTTGTTTTTAATCATGACAAAGGCTTGAACCTTGCCAGGAGAGCAAAATTAGATTTAAAAAGTTATAATATTTGAGGCATCAATGAAACAGAGGGTTATGATATGTAGTACGTCTACCTCTATTTGGAGGACGTACCTGGTATGTCTACAGCACAGCCAAAGAGTTGAGTGAATGTTTAATTTTTATATACAGTGGAACACAATTAGATGGAACACGGATCCCTCGAAATCACGAATTCCGCAAACTCATCCGTTTTCCCCTTCTGATTCTCTCCCTTTTCCCTTCTTATTTCTACATTTTCGTCGAACTAGATCCAATTTATATTAAATCAGTCCTCGATTAGAGAAAGAAAATGTTTGCCTGTTTAGAAATTTGACAGATTGTGACTTGGCAATCTCACAATCTAATAGCAGATGAATTTGTCCTCATCACAGTGCAACGTTCAAGGACAAATTCTTCCTCATCACAGTCAAGTGGTTAAAAATATTCACAAAAAATGTTCCAAATGCAAATCCAGGGCCCAAGTGCTAAAAATAGAATATTTTAAACACGACATCCTCGAAAAAAAAAGTTCCCAATGAATTCAAAGAATCAGTGCTCCACTGTATATAATAAACTTCCCAATGGGAAGCTGCTTGTCCTCCTGTTGATTCCACTTTGTGTTCCAGAGTAATGCTAGTGCTAGATGTGTTATCATTAAAATTGTTGAGTCTTATGAGCTGCTTTGCATGTACCATCAATGAATATCTGGCAAGCTTGAGTTGTCTTCCTTTCAAAAGCTATATTGTTCAAAAGCCAGTTCGAGTGCAAACACCAAACAGGTCCTGTAGAAAGCAACAACCTAATTAAACTCATATAGAGCAGCTGATCTTCTTGAATAATGTAGTCAAAATTGGCTTCCTGTCTTCCGCAGTTGTATGCAGGGTAGATTAACATTGCCACTGTCTTTTTCCTTCCTCACCTCTTCCTTGATAATTTTGTACCAATTGGATTTTATAGCGTACAAACCTATTTACTGGTAACTTACACTATGTGCCCTGCATCTTACATCCAATTTTTATGAGGAAGTAAGTCATTTTAATGTACTATCTGTATTGTTAAGACATAATATGGTTACATACATATCTTCTGTTTTTTTTATGTTTTTATATCTCAGATATTGGTTCATAGTTAACTTTGTAAGACTGTTTTTATTATTAAACTCATGGCTAAAATTTTTTTTCTGTTGATTATAGATTAGGCCTACTTGTAACTTTACCTATTTCTCTATTTTTCTATTTGTTTTTTTTTTATTATTATTGATTTATGTCTTATAATGTATTCAATTTTAAAAAATTGCTTAAAAAACTAAATTGCATGAATGATCAAAGATATAAGAGTTGTTGAAAAGTCCCTTTAAAATATAGCAAATAAGACCATTTATTTGTCATTACAGTGAGCCTGATGGAGGCCAAATGAAATGGGTTGAATGCTCTTGGCAAGATCTCTTTTAAATTGTACGATCAACGCAGTACCTAGAAATGCTCAGTTTTTCACTTAAAATTTCTGACTGAATAAAGATGTTGGAAACAGCGATTTTATTTATTTATTTTTTTTTTTTTAACTCTTGATAGTGGAATTATTTTCAACAGTAGTATACATGTATTGAAACTGAAATAAGATATAAAAATAAACACAGGGATGTAAGCATAGGGGTCACTGTTAGCTGTGTACATTCATAGAATCAATAAATCAATCAATCATGCCCATTTACAGTTGCTGATGGCATTGATGTCTCATGTTTTTATTTCAGCATATTTTTACTTTTTTTTTTTTCACTTGAAATGATATTGTTTGATTTCTTTTTATCTTCTGAAGGAAAAACCTTAAAGGATATATTTGTTAGTGAAGGATTTGGACAGCTCATGGCAGATAAGGAAAAGTCTGAGCAGAAGAAGTGTTTTTCTCTCTTACTACTGCACGGTTTGCTGGAGAATTTTGAGCTTCTCAGAGAGGGAAAGTTTACTCACGGAGATGGCCATAGTAAGCTTTTTGACTATTCTGGTAGTTCCAAAGAAAATTTAATAGAGCTTCTTCTTTTCATATTTCTTTATTTGTTTTTGTTTGAAACTGTTACTGGAAAAGCTGATGAACACAAGAAGAGCAATAGCTTTATAGCCAGTTATAAAGAGCAAAACTAAAGAGCATTCTGAAATTGATGGAAAAAAATAAAAACATTATGAACTAAGAGAAAATCATGCATTTTCTAAATTTTATGCTCACAAAGGAGATACATGTGGAAAGAGTGCTTTATGTAACAATCCCAGTGAGATCATGCCAGTGCAGAAGATATGATATTACAGTAGTCTCTGTGTAAACGCACGGTCTTGCAGAGGCTTCACTGGCGTGTATTTAGGAGATGCGTATCTTGATAAAAAGTAATTTAAAAAATGATGAATCACTTCTCTTATTACATTACATGAAACTCTTTGTTGCTTTCCTTGATTGCCCAGACCTTGGGCGTAGACGGTAGGTAAAAGTACAATTTTGAAATCCTTTTTTTTTTTTTTATTTATATTTAGTTTCATTTTTTGTTTTTAATGACAATGGAGTGACCAATAAAATTTGAACCCCACTTTCAAAGTGAAATGTGAGGCCTTTTCTTTCAAAAGAGAGGCATTGAGCTCTGCGTGTTGTTCATTTTACTGTTCAAGCCATTTCAGAAGAGGGACATTGATCCGTGCATGTCGTTCAAAATTCTGTTTAAGCCAAACCTGAAAGACATTTTCGACATTTTCCTCCCTGACAGTTACTTTTTCCGTGATAGGTTCTCAATCTCATTTCATCTCCATCTTTTTACTTGGTCACTGCAGATCTTGATATGCTGTATGATCTTGTTATTTCTACAAATATTTGGGTCCGCTTGATTCTTTTGTTTCATTGAGAACCTTAAGATTTGTTTCCAATGTGAAGGTCTTAAGAGTAGACATATTTTTATTGTTGCAGATCTTTTCCATAGATCTAAACTGTGGTAGAATCTTGTTGAACAAATTAAAAAAAAAATGTATGGGCTGGACGAGGTATACAGCTCCAACAGATGACTGACAACAGATATGAAGCTTTCAATCATGCTACTCAGAGAAGCAGTGAGACAGGGAGAACATATTATGCCAGTCACAGCATCATGTTTTTTTTTTGTTTACTTTTTTTTTTCTTTTATTTGAGTACATGTATCTCGACGGCAGTGAATTTATATCATCAGATCTTGCCAGTGCCCTACCTCACAAGGTTAAGGCCTATCGTCCATCCCATGCGTTCAGGGCTATTCAGCTTCTATCTCCTTTCCTTCTCTTTCAGTTTCACTATATGTGCGTAGCACATTATTATGCTTGAAGAGCTTGCAAAGAGACATAACTCCTTGTCCTGTGATAATTGAGAGCCAATCCTACACTAGTAGCTATCTCTTCTGTTTTACTGGTAATTACTACTAATATCAAAGTGTGCGTTTAAGCAATGTAGCATGTGTTGAGAGAATATATGTACTGATTGCATAGTAAACAATCAATCAGACGGGTACAGTGTGTATTTAGCCAAAGAGTGTATTTATCAAGAGGGGTTTTTGAGCAAAAAAACTCAAATTTAGACTGCCAGGGCCTACATTAGACCACTGAGTTGTGGTATTTCACAATTTTATTTTGACTTGACTTCGTGCAGTGTTGCATCCCAGTTCATTGTATGCAACTTTTGGTTTGCTCTTTTCCCCTTTATGATTTTTGCCTGCCTTTTGCTCTGTATGAGTGGAGTGGTCTTATTCAGTTGAATAGAGTTGAAGTGGATGGTCATGGACTGGAAAGTTTGGCTTTTATACTTGAACAGAGTTTTATATGTAGATGTATCCTTTGCAATTCCTGAATAAAGGCAATTGTAAAAATTTAATATACAGGCTTTTGAAATTTTTATTGTGGTTGTATTTGATGGTGAATGGTCAAACTAACATTTTCTTGAATTTAAGTAATCGATACACCGGCAAATTGAAAACATTCATATAGTTCTTTAAATTGTCAGTTCATGTCCGTAATTTAATCAAGTAATACAAGTCCAATTAAAAAAAAAATTACATCCTTTACTGCACAGTTTTTCTTTTCTCTGATTCACAGGTGGCAACATTGTAGTTTTGCCCACCCTAGATGTTCAGCTGATTGATTTTGGATCAGCCAAAGGCATACGTCAAGGTGATGGCATAGACCATACAAACAAGTTGAAGGCAGATGTTGTCAACATAATTCGTCAGTTTTGCGCTGCCTATTCTGGTGTTGACTTCAACGAATATTGCGACGCTCTGAAAGCACTTCAGGAAAAGAACTTTCAAGACGTACTGTACTGCATTTTCATACGATTGTCTAGCAACCAATCTATCTAAATCAACAAACTGTGAATAATTGTTATAATAATAAATATTAAAAGATCTTTGGGTAAAGGTGGGTTGAGTTAAGGCAATGGTAATTAGTCATTCTGGTTATGGAAAAGCTAGAATTATGTTTTTCCAAGAAGAATGTTACACTTTGATGAAACTTACTTACTTACTTACTGCCCTTTTTGCCGTAGGCAATTAGGGCAACATTTTGATGAAAGAGAACCTACAAACTTGATTTTGTTAACAGAATATCCCAAAAGAAATGAAAGAGGGAAGAAAGGTAGACAATCGTATTTAAAGAAAGCACATAGACAATTTTTTTCTTTAGTCCACAGCCTGGTTACTGGACCTTTACATCCTGGGTAGTATCTTCAAGCTTTAGTGAATATCTTAGTCACATAGAAGTGTTTTAAATCCTCTGAAGAAATAAGAAGACATGGATTGTTTTGTGTTATTTCAGCAGGACTCACAGCTACATAGAAAACATCTCCAGTAAGGACGACTGCAGATGCTTCGCACAATTTTACTCATGAGCTCAATAATCTCATTTTTTTGCTGAGACTTTGTTGCATTGCTTAAATTCAGAGCTCTTGCAGTTTTGCATGAGGAAGATTTTGTATGTTTTTATAATTTAAAAGATGTGAATGATTTTTTTTTAATCATCTTATGAGCACTGCAATGTTGCTGTAAGAATAAGGCATAGACATTTACTTATTTTTATGACTTTGTAACCTTGCACTTGTAAACATTTTTTAAATCTTTCTTTGGTACCTTCAGTGTAATATTTACTGAAGTAATGTTTCAAAATTATCTTTTTCCAAAACAGCTCTTGGAATATTAAATGTAATAAAAAAAACTACTCAATTCTTTTAGAAAAGATGAAATTTAATGTAAAACCTGAATTAAAAAGCTAAAAACACACAAATAAAAATAAGCCCTGCTGCATGCATTCACAAAATAATAATTATTGTAGCCTCTGACCTTTAAGTAAAATTCAACAAAATCAGGAGTAGGGCCAAATAGAAACTAACTGAAGAGGTTACCCTGTGCCTTTTTTATGACTATAAGTTTATGACTGTCTTCACGTTGGAGATATGATTTTTTTAAATGGGATCAAAGGTGATTAGTCTTTTGACATGCAGTGAGTGGAGAATCTAAACAAAAGCTTAAGTGCAATTTTGGAGTATTTCTGGCAGGCGAAAAAATAAAAAAAAAACTTTTGACTAGATTTGTATTGGAGTGTTACTGTTTATGTGGCCGTCTAATTCACAACTATTATTCTAGTAGTATAACACAAATGCACCTCTGAACACAGCTTGTGTCCACCCACTAAGATTTTCTTAGATATGGCCAGTCTTCGTAATCTGCTCTCAATGAAGTTGACCTTGCTAGTGGTGGCAGACATTAAATGCAATTATATTTATTATATAACTAGTCCCTCTGAGTATACACTCCTCCATTGTCAACATGCTATATTTTTCTTATCATTATTTCCTCAAAATTTGAGCCAGTTTTCAGCCACACATATAAATAGTCCACCACCCTTAGGATAGCAGTCATCCAACCTAGAGCCAAATAGGTCAGATGCAAAATCTATTCGGTACCTCCAGCAACTGATCTAAATAAATTTATGTTGATTTTTGTGAGTACTAAAATATACATTATGTTAAATCTAATTCTCAAATGGGCAGAAAAAGAAGACTATCCTATTTCATCATATCTTGCTTTAAAGTTGACTGAATGTCAACAATATTTCCAAATTGTCATATTCCAGAATACCATAGAAACTAGCTCTGTCACTAGTCTAAAAGAAGCCTTGCTTCCTGTTCTTTTGAATTTCATCAGATCCAAAAGAGTATGACTAACATTCCTGAGTCTGATCGCAACTGGTTGTTTAGGGTGATGTTGTTGGTATTTGACACAGTGCGTGACAATCATCAAGAGGGATTTGCCGACACTAGCAAAGCTGCATCGGAGGTACAAGCAATGTTGCCTCCGAGAAAAGGTAAGTATAGATTTGTATTTTGATGATGTCACATAAAGGGATATGTTGCCTTGTACACAATACAGTAATTGTCTGTTATAAAGGCACAAGCGGGACTTCTTTATAGCGCTATTATAGAAGAGATCATTAACCCACTTGTGGGTGAGTGTCTGGAAATAATTTAAGTGCCCTTAGGTTGGCTTTTTTGGGCATTTTTAAAAATTTGTAAAAAAAAACAAAAACAAAAAAAAACTAATCAATCTTAATCAAAGTTTTTACAACACATGCTGGTTTTATTAAAATAAACAACAAAAGGATATTTTTTAAAGATGATTTTTATCTCATTTTTTTAAAACACCACAAATTTTTATTTAATTAAAATTTAGATTTGGATCTAGAATTCAGAACTGTCCTCCTAAATCACTACTTTCATCAATTTCTCCATTGTAATCATCTTCACTCACTTCTAGACCACTATCACTTTCGTCTGATTGCTCAAATACTTCAAAAACGTTTGTTCTTTGTGATTTATTGCTCCATTTAGAAATCAATTTTAGATCTAATTTTTCTTTCCGAACTCTGGAGGAGTGGTATCACTTTCTGTCACAGACTAAAAATGGGAGTGTATCAATACAAAACTGTGCATGGATGAGAGAAACGGTTGTACAACCCTCACAGATGTTTCCCATGGCTTTAGCGGGATTAGTATAAGAGTTATGAGGGGTCAAAGTCCATCCCGTAGAGGCGACGGGAAATGCCAGACTAACAACAGGCTTATCCCATCGCAGTAACTTGAAACGTCGTAAATGAGTTAAGAGCATCCAATTTGTTGAGAGTAAAAAAAATTATGGAAATGAGACTTCAATCAGAACCTTTAAACATTGACACATTGAGGGTAGTGATACAGAGACAGGCACTTTAGTGCGGACTGTATAATGACAGGGAAAGGGAGAGGAATGGACAAGAGGATGGGAGTACTGTTTGTGGGATGACTGCGCACAGCACTTTGATGACTCACTTAGACGCATTTTGGTTGGCTGTAGAGTATGGGACTAACAATTTTTAACTGGTCACAATCTTTATAATTAACAGCTCTGCCTACCTACAGTGCTGTTATAATAGAAAGAAAGGTTGTGGTTGCTGTTTTATTAATAACTTTTACCATTGTTTAATTGGAGAGAATAGGGGTGAGGGGAAAGAATAGGGGCGAGGGGAAAGTACTGTTACATTGTGGGTGCCAATATAGTACTGGCCATTACGTCTGGACTGGACTTCTTCTTCTTCCTGGTTCGTCATATGGACTGGACTATACTCGTCCGATTGTCCATTTTTTTTTTTCATTTTCTTCATCCTCGTAGCAAAAATCAGATTGCAGTAGAAGAAAATGTGACAATAACAAAAATAGAAGCACCTAAACCGATGATGCTTAAAACACAAATCTCCATACCCATCAAATGTGTTGGACATTTTTTGACTTGTCAAAATTCTCTCTTTGTGCACAATCACAATGCTCCTCTGCTGGAAAAGATTGGATTTTGACACTCCGTGTTTTGCATAATGATGGCTATCACTCTGCAGTTACTAACTCCATGAAGTGTTCGTTTAAGGAGGTGCCCTATATCTTTGATGTAACTGACCACTTTTAGATCAAAGAGATACATTTTGAGACAAAAGGTTGTCAAATAGGAAGATGTAGAATGCTTTTTATGTCTTTACAGAGCTGAAATTTTGAGATTTAGTAATTATGGACTCTCATTGTATGATGACATGTGGATACTCTTTCTATTGAAATTGCAGATGTAAACAAATATGCCAAGCTTTTTTTACTACTTATATAGATTGAATAAAAAGGTACAATCTAGATGTATGAGGGCTCTTTGGTACTGTTGCCTATCTAAGATTCTTTATTTGAGAGAAGTACATTACTTTCTATTTGTCATTTTACATGTTATTCTGTATCATTAATCTGAGATTGATTATTTGAGAATGGTACATTTATGACTTACATGTTATCCTTTATCGTTTGCAGATTTAGAGGATATGAAAAAAAAAATTGCTGTTTTGCTGTTCCCAGAAAAATACAAGAATCCTGTAAGTTTCTTATTTTTGTGCCTCCTCATAATTTTTTTTTTTTGATTAGAAGAAATTATTCTTTACTAACCTTGAAATTGTTTGAGCTCAAGTTACAGATCTTGATAAAATCTTTCCATTGAAACTAAAGAAATACTGATAAATAATTTCTGTGTTTGATTAATTATTTGTTTTATGATTTTAGTACCTTAACTGTTTCTTAACTCTTTTGCGATTGAGCATCTTTACCCTTTCTAATTCTATTCCCTCTGGACAGTTTTGGGGGGCTTTTATAAAACGCGTGAAAAGAAATGAGGTGTCAAGTAATCGTTCTAAAATTTTTGATACATTTAATTTATCTTAAGATCTGTTAGTGTTAACAACTTTTGTGCAGCTCTCTTGATAACTAGTGTGTTCATGTTGTATAGAAAGAGGACTCAAATTTGATATTTTGAGAAAAAAATTCAGCAACCATAAAAACTCTGGAACATTATCAGAAAATTCTTCTGCTGATCCTTCTGCCTCAAAACAAAGTGTGTCTATACATGTAATTGAAACCTCATAATTCGAATTGTATGGGAATGAGCTAAAACTTAGAATTAGGAGGATTTGGTTTACAAAAAAGTTGCATTAATAACTGAACCTATGACTCATTGAGTGAGTGTGTTCTATGCCTGCAACGAGCAACTCTCCCTTTCCCCTTGTTCCATGTTGCTACAAGTATCAGTGTTACTACTTGTACTGACACTGCTTTCTCAGTGTGTCAGCTCCCTCCTACTCCTAGGGCAGTGACTAACACTGCTTGCTGCTTGAGAGACACTCATATAGTACTTTATTTTTAATGCCTTATGAGGTGGTATCGACTTGGAATTGAGAGAATTGAATCAGAAAGATTTCGAAATATGAGTCAGATTCTAACAAAGCCAAAGAGAAAAAAATAACCTATCCTCTCACAAAATTTGGTTTATGAGAAATTCGAATAACCAGACTTCGGTTTTTGAGGTTTTCACTGTAGATCTAATCTAGATCCAGGTATACTTTTAGATATCCACCTAATCTCACAGATTTCATTGACTGAGGGCTGGCTTTCAGTTCTTTGTGTTCAAAATATTTAAAAAAAAAAATTTTCACGTCCACAAATATTTGATTCGAAATACCGAGATGAAACTGTTAGAAACAAAAATATTGAGGTGTCAAGTTGCTTGAGTGGTCACTTTAGAAGCTATTTTAGGCTGAGTCTAAAAAATGCAAGGGTTGCGAACTCGGTCCACAGGGAAGTTTCAGCTTGCCCGCATAATATGTGCAGGCTGCGTTGGAAGCGAGTTAAAATTGATTTCTAAGGTAAATCTGTGCAGCTCTGCAACCTAATGTTTTGACAATGCTGTACATTTATTGACGCTTTGGTGGCAGGAAACTGAGTATCACATAACTTATCATGACCCTTATCTTCACCAGCATCATGATCCAGAGTTTGTTCTAGAAGCGGAGGTAAATGATGAAGGCAATACCTTACTTGATGATCCTGACCTTGCTGATTTGTCTACTCTTGTAGACCTGAAGAAAGACTTTGGAGATCTTTCGCTCTTCTGAAGGCATGATATCAATGACTTGAATGATTTAATCTTGTATAATAGCTGATAGGCCTTCTATAATTATAAGTGACATTGCTCAAAAATGTAATATTTCATTTCATAAGTTTTCTCACCATGTGTAGGATAACTTAAAAAATGATAATGTTAATTGTCTTAATAACATTTTTATACTTTTTTTAAATCCGAGTAGTTACTATGCAAAGTCTTTATTGTTAATTCAAAATGTCTTCAAAATATATTTATGTCTATTTTTAGACCTATTTCGCAACCTCTGCTCAGTCTTTCTCTGCTCTTTCATTTATTTTTGTTCATCTTCATAGTCACAGGTACCCAGAATGAGTTTCCCTGGATGGAATTTTAAATGTTTTGAAGCGCTATGTATTTACATCTGTATTTATTTTATCTACGCATTTTTATCTTAAATAGTTTATTAGAAGATAGGCCAATAGTTATCTGGCTTTCTTTTTTATCACTATGAAACCCCTTTTAAAATTAAATTCTGGAAATTTTTTTTCCAAGTTCTAGCTGTTTTGTTGTATAGAACACTTCCACAGTGTAGTAAATTTCAACTTATCTCTAGCTATAACTGAGGGAGAGATTGAAAATATAGTGAAAAAAATAAGCATACTTTTACCTCATTCCTGAAATTTAAAAGGTTCAGCAAATTGTATGTTTCATCTCCTGAAAAGCAGAGTGAAGTTTAAAGGTTTTAAAATAACATCATTTTATTTTTAATCACTTCCATATGAGGCAAGTCTCCTGCAGGTATCTTTTTTTTTCCAGTTCTCATCAACGGTCGCCTATCATAATGTCTAGAGGTGATAACTATTGACCTAGTTTAACTTCGTTCATTGCACTGACTCCTTTTTTGTGGCTGAAACAAGAAGCACCTAAATATATGGGAAAGATTTTTTGTCTCGAACAAAAACCTAAGAAACTTTTAAATATTTTAATATTTTTTTTCTGGAATATTTACACATTTTGTCTCAAATCATTACATACATTCTCAAGACTTTCCAAATCAATATTGCAAAGTACTTTGGATATGAGTTCCTATTGCCATGGTAAATACAGTATAATCCACTTATATTGACAGCTGATTTATCGACATTTTAAAACATTGACATATTTTCAATTTACGGAATTTTTCTTTCTATAACTTTACTTAACAATTTCTCTTATATTGACTTTTTTCTGCCCATTCTGCTTTATTGACATGCTTCCTATCCATACCTAGTGAAGCGCACATGATGGAAAATGTTGCGATAACAATCAGCACTTTAGTTCTTGATTCGACATGCTTGCCAAGTAGGCCCGTAGGCCTATATCGATACACCAGGCTTTAGTTCACCATTGGCATACGTGCGTGTCTCGCGCCGATGTCATCACCCCCTCCCAATCACATTCTGTCGCTGGAAGTTAGTAGTGCGGCGGTCAGTGCCTCTCCCATCGCAGCAAGCGGTCATTTAACCACCAGGCCTTAAGACTAAGAGCTTAAGACAGTAAAGTTTGCGCTGGTGTGTAGGCCTAGTGTGTGCCTTGTGACTGTATGTTAGGTTTGGTACCAACCAGTACTCCCAATCCCATTCTCCTTCCCTCTTCTTTGCCCATCATTACATTACAAAGAAACTACCCCCACCCCCATTCACTTGCATACACATCCCTAACAACCTCTCTATTACAATACAACCATACACTGTGGCTTTATTTATTTTAAATTGATTTGAATTAAAATAAAGGCATGCAAACAAAAAAAAAAATTTAATTAAGCGGATTATACTGTATGTAAATCATAATTGTTACAGCTGCTTACGAATTCCCTTATAACTAAGGCGGCTATGGTAAAGAGCTCAAGAAAATGCATGATATTAAGAGTATTATGAGGATTTTTAACAGCATATCTATTGTATCTTTGCTTAGATCCCTATTCATTGAGGCATTATTTGTCTTTCTTTTCCAGTCTTAATTTATTACTTTGATCTATATCCTAAAACAAATCAACCTCTAACAAACCAATCAGCTTCATAGAAATTACCATGTCATTTCTTATCAATTAATGTCTTTCTAACAATTTTGCTTTTGTGAGAAATTTTTGGGCAGGAATTGCATGGATTTTGCTGTCACTACGACATTATTGTTAAAACTGTTACATAGCAAGAAACGAAAATGGTTCAGCAGTCTTCTGTTTGAAGAATTCATTGATAGCTAATTACATCAGAGTGCTATCTTTGACAAGCTTTATTCTCTTGAATACATGTATGAACTTTTTCTTGATCTATTATTATTTCTCTTTCAGTTTTTATGTACACATTGTTAGGATATTTCTTGACTTCTCTGTACTATCTGTTATTCTTTAAAGCACTTAGGCTAGAGCATATTTTGAAAGAAATACATCTTTTTTTGGTATGTGATGTTTACTGAATGTGCTTCCTTATGATATGAATCCAGTCAAACAATTGTTTTCCTCTTTTGCATTGTTGTTAGCTAAGCACATTGTAATGCTTTTTAATGGCGCTGAAAAGGTTTGAAATCTTTTAAGAGTACTAAGATAACCTGAAAAGGTATACTCTGCTTCCTATTCAGCATGTTTCTGTATTTGCATAATTATTTCATGGTATTGTTATTACTATTTTTATTATTAACAATTTCAATCAGGTAGGTGATCTATTCTGCTGAAGTCTACCATGTGCAGGTGACATTATAGGCTTGTGGTTCAAATGCAGTCACATCGATACATTACTCTTTTACTGATTTTTATTTGTAAACTTCCATAGTTCTAACACTAAAAGCTGTAAAGTTTTTAAACATGTACAATGCAAAAATGTTACATTTTACCCCTGTTGCAAACTTAAGAAATATTAAAGATAATATAATTATTTACATAAAAAATAATTGTTATACTCCTTACATATCTTCATGTATATCCCAAGGCAGGGAGAAAAAAAGAGGAGAAATAGATAATTTTGGTATCTCTTTACTCTAAAAACTCTTGTTTACCTTTTTGAGAATATTTGAGAAAATTATGTAAGCAGTTAAGTATGTAGTAGGTTATTAGTCAGTTGGGTTAAATGGTCTTCTTAAAACTTGTTTGTACGAACTTACTACTTTACAGGGTACAAAAAGAATTTTGAGAAAAAAATCTCGTTCATTGTCTTTTTACTTTCAAAGGTATACATGTAAATTGTTTTAAATTTTACGTTAATTTACATTTTAAAATCATTTCTGATTTACATTTGGATACTCTATTTAAACCAAATGAATTCTGATTTTTTATTATTGATTTAGGTCATTAGCATCAATTTTTGTGCTTATTTAACCAACCACTTACATTTGACAAGAATTAAAAATAGCATTAAAAATTAAAATTACTCGTGACCTTAATACTTTCGGAATTTTCTTTTTTTCCTTAATTTTTATGAAGTTAACAAATATGAATGTCCTACAAGGTAGAAAAAAATTACTATGTAAGACGTTAACGATTTTGTAAAAAAAAAAAAAGTGAAAAACTTTAAAATTTTTTTTTTTTTTTTTTTTTTTTGGGGGGGAGGAGGTTTTTGATACATGTAAATCATGTAATGATCATGCATATGTTGACATCTTTCTTTATACCAATAACCATATATCCTGGGTAGCTAAATCTTTGAGCATTTTTTTTCCCCTCTTGGAAAGTAAAGGACCTTTACACCACACTTTTGTTAAACTTTTCTTATTGTTTTTGTTTTCTGTTATTGTCCCATGAGCTTATGCTCCTGGCCCTGATTCCATATGGTAAATACACTGTTTTTTTGAGACATGATATAAATTTACAGGCAAACCACTATGTCATGAGGGGACAGTTTCTGCATCATTAGTATCTTACATCTTATATGGGCTACCCTTCTTTTGCTAATGGTGTAATCTGCCGGCATTCTAACTAATAAAATGGCATTAATGTAATGTTAGAGCATTGACTGGTTGGCAGTTCTGCTAGAACATGAGAAGCCAGCAAGCTTAATATCAAATACATGCAGCAAAGGACAGAAAAAATGTAGACCCATTTTTAGGTTTAGAACAGGAATACAATGGACACCACTTATGTCAACGGCACTTCAGTCCATTTTTTTCATGGGTCGGTACCTCTTTTTATTGTATTTATATCAGCTCTTGCTCATACCTCGATTTTCTGATAAATAGATCTTTTTATTTTTTTGGTGTGTGTTGAAAACAAAAGTGTTATTCTAATGTCTTGTAGCAAAGAAAAACGAGCTTTCTCTTCTCTAACCAGAAAGTTATCAAATGCTGATAGGAGATATACAAGGCATGTTGTTTTTGCATAACCCAGGAGGCTGGTTGAATCCATGTCTAGACTAAAGCAACTATAACCAATCTCCTTTCCTTCCTGATGAACTACTTTTAATCAACAAAACTTAAAACAAAAAAAAAATAGAAAAAAAAAAAGCACAAATAGACAGCTGATACTAATGATAGCAGCATATTTTGCGATTTAATTTTTTTTACCCAGAGACATAACAGTGTAATTTACTTTACTGAAACGGTCTTATCCGTTGTGTCCCCCTGGACATCAAGTTAACCAGGTTTGACTGTACATATCAATCATGATTTGAATGGGATGCTGATTGGTTGCAAACTTTCACTCCCAGCTCAAGGTCATAAATATTCACTTCTGGACAGAGTGAAAAAGTGTGCCTTGTGCCATTGCTAAGATTTAAACTTCAAATATGAACTCAAATTCCCATTGATAAGGCTGCAATCCTCACCCCATATTCCTATAATTGTCATAATTTGTTCCTTTTAAAGGAGCATGTCATTGTTTGAAATGTGAGAAATTTCATAGTTTTCCCAGACATTTTCATCGCCCTGGGCTAGAGTTTTTCCATTTAAAGAAAGGTTTAGGACTTAGTGCTGTGTAGGGAACTGGAAGCTGGTCAGGTCTTAAGTCTCTGCCTTACATATAAAGCACACTACTTTCCAAACTTAAAACACATGTTTTTAAAAATTTATAAATTGAAAACATCTTGTTTGAAATAATAAGGGCAACAGAGAAAGATCATAAATGCATGACAAAAACTTTATCGACAAAGTGATACAACAAGTAAAATGTCACGTTTCATCTTCATCTTCCTCCAAATCTTCAGCATCTTCATCCTCATCATCTTCAGCATCTTCAGATTTCTTGTCATCACCACCAATATCCTCAACTTTGTCTGCATCTTCATCTTTTTTAGCTGAGGGGAAAAACAATGATTTAATGTATATAGTATTTCACATATCTTTTATGTATTCACAATATAAGGTAAATAGTGGAAGAGACTAGCAAAAAAGATACTTTCAAGCCTTTCCCTGTATTTCATTCATGACCTTGCCGAGAAAGCCAAAGCATAATATAATGTCCCAATCTCAACCACTCACAACAATGTGGTTACAACCTCCCATGGAAAGCCCCTACAGATATCAATATTGGGGTGGTCTGGTGGCATCTGGCATCAATTGGACCCTGAGAATTTAACTATAAAAAGAAGAGCTACTCCAAATGACCAGTTCAAAGAGATTATGAAACGCCCACATTTGAGCACTTGGCAGTTTGGAATATGATTGACAGAAACACAATCTGGTACTGATGATACTTAAGTTTCACCTTGACCCTGTCTGGAATAATTGGCTCTGGGTTGTCATCAAAAGTTTTCCACTTGCCACTATTACTCCACATACCCTCCATGGTGATATGAAAATTTGACATCTGGTGCCCAAAAAGCTTCTGCAAACACAGTAATAAATATGATTCTTTAAGCATTGGAAACACTACCAATTTTTTTTCTCTATTCTACAACTAAATTGAATAAGCAAACAGAATTTGACTGAACAGAAAAAAATCTGTGAGATAAAATCTGATGGAGGAGGTATGCATCACATGTAGGCAATACGACAACACTAAGATATGTAAGCTAAGCAATCCCCAGTCCATCCTGGGTTTCAAGACTTAATGAGTCTCTTTCCTGTTGTTTTGCTCAATTTATTTTCAGTGTAATAACTAAATATGTAAGTTTTGACACAGAAGAAATTTTATAAAAAAAAACAATTTGATGGGCACAAAGTAACAAGATATCAAATATAACGTCAACATTTTGGAGTAAAAACAACTTCAAAGATGAAACAAACAAGGATCATTTTAAGTTTCATTCAAATCAAGTGATTCATCAGTACGACCACTCATATTTCAGCTAAGAATTAAATACTCTTGAATACACCTTTAATTTTTTTTTCTTTCTCTTTTATCCCTCTCCTCTCCCCCCCAACAACAAAAGAATTTGGTACCTCATCAATTTTGTTTTGGATTTATTAATAGACCTCAAGTGCCTAATAAAACCAACCTTGGACATTTGTTCACTGTTACCCCATAAAATAAACATATTCTGACCCAAGTAGAGAAATACCTCTAAGTGAATCTGCTGGTCTGGTGTGGCCAGCTGCTCCCGGAGAAGAATTCAATAGCAAACCACCAAGCTTGAAAGAAGTCAATGCAGTAGTGCAAAAAGCAAGAGCCAAGTCAGCTCCAGGCCCCAATGGCGTGCCTTATCTACTGTATAAAAGATGTCCAAACGTTCTAAAGCGGTTACACAAAATTCTCCGAGGAGCATGGAGCAATCTCAAAATCAGTGAGCAGTGGATGTCTGCTGATGGAGTTTATATACCCAAGGAGCAAAACTCGACTGAAATAAATCAGTTTCGACCAATCTCGCTGTTGAATGTAGAAGGAAAGATATTCTTCTCAGTCATGGCATCCCGCTTAACAAAATATCTCACTGAAAATGGGTACATAAATACCTTGGTCCAGAAAGGAGGTATCCCCGGAGTTTCTGGATGCCTAGAGCATGCAACGATGATCTGGGAAGCTATTCAAAGGGCAAAATCGGAGAAACTTAACCTCGACGTCATTTGGTTGGACCTGGCAAATGCTTACGGATCGGTACCACACCAAATGATTCAGCTGGCCCTGAGGATGTACCATGTTCCAGAGGATATACAAGTCATGCTAGATGACTATTTCAGCGGTTTCCGGATGAGATTCTCCACTACTAGCTACACCACAGACTGGATCAACTTGGAAATTGGAATTGCCATGGGCTGTACCATATCACCAATCCTGTTCGTCATGGCTATGGAAGTCATCTTGAAAGCTGCAGAAAATAGCGCAGGCCCGGCTAATCTAGGTGGTGGTTGCTACATGCCTCCTTTGAAAGCATTCATGGATGATAACTACATAATCTGCTCTAAGGGAGACGAAACACGCCGAATGCTAGAGCGCCTTGACGTCCTAATGGCATGGTGCAGGATGAAATTCAAACCAAAGAAGTCTCGTAGTCTTTCAGTAAGGAAAGGTAAGATAGATGCGACGACGATATTCACAGTGGCCGGTCAGCAGATACCAACGGTCAGTCAAGAACCAGTCAAGAGCCTTGGGAGATGGTACGATTCATCTATGAAAGATACCAAAAGAGGACTAGAAACAGTAGAACTTGGCTACCGAAGGCCTGCTAGCCATCAACAGATGTGGCCTTCAGGGTAAGCTGAAAGTGTGGTGCCTACAGTTTATGTTAATTCCGAAGCTCCTCTGGCCACTCCTGATCTATGAAATCTGCTCAACTACAGTTGAGGCAATAGAAGCTAAGATCAATAAGTTCACCAGGAGGTGGTTAGGGGTACCTCCGAGTCTCACAGATGTGGCAATGTACTGTCGTAAAGCAAAGTTGAGACTCCCACTAAAATCCATCTTGGAAGAGTATAAATGTGGCAAAGCCAGGCTACTCTCTATGTTAGAAGACTCCGAGGACCCAATTGTGAAGACAGTGCAACCGACCATAAAGACGGGTAGGAAATGGAAAGTTGTCGAGGCCGTAGACGAAGCTAAGGAGTGCCTTAAGATTAAAGAAGTGATTGGACAAACTCAAATTGACCGCAAAGGGCTAGGATCATCTACAGCAAAGTGGTGGTCAAAAGCAGAAGGGAAAGAGAAAAGAGACATGGTCATTAAAAGATACGGCTCAATGAAGATTTCAGAAGGGTTCAGAAAGCAGTCCAGCAACCTCAACAGGGACAATGGACTAATTGGGATAATGCCCTGCAGAAATCCCTCACATGGAATGAGATCTGGCACATGGCGCCACTTCGAATCAGCTTTCTCATCAGATCAGTGTACGATCTCCTGCCCTCAAAAGCACAGGGGCGATACACATGGAGGCATAACAGAGTCCTTCAGGAACTTGCCGCAATCATAAGCACGGTTAAAGGAAAGACTACCCTCCCTAATACCAACGCGTTGATATTCACAACAGGGGGAGGCGCCAAGTCATGGCATGGAAGTTCGGTGAGGACAACAAACCAGATAAAATGCCTTTCTAGACGGCTGTGATGACTGGGGTGTTTCAGCAGATCTTCCAGAATGGGACAGTCACCCCAGTATAATCAAAGAAACGAGACTAAGGCCTGATATCGTGATCCATTCAGCTTCCACACAACAATTGATCATGGTGGAGCTAACAGTACCATACGAAAACAGAATGGAAGAGGCCCACATCTACAAAAGAGAGAAATACATGAACCTGACCAAAGAGCTAGAAAATGCCGGCTACAAAGCTGTGGTGATGCCCGTTGAGGTTGGTGCCAGAGGATTCGTAGGTTCATCAGTCTACGACCTTCTAACTAAACTTTCAATATGTGGCAACAAAAGAACAAAAGTTCAAAAGTTTCTTGCTGAAATAGCCGAAAACAGTTCCCGGTGGATCTGGAGCAGGAGAAATGAGAGGTTCCTTCATAAGGATTAAAAATGCTCTAACCACCGCAGGACCAGTTGGCGAAGTGGTATAGCGCCGGGATCAACAATCCATCAAGAGATGAGGGTATGGGTTCGAATCCTGTCGCTGAGCAAAAAAGATAACAGGGAGACGCCTTGGAGTCATGACCTACCTGGGTGTGGCCCGGCCCCCTTAGAGTGTCAGAGGTTCAGGGCCGAAACACTTGCTACTAGGGGGGGTTCTTCTCTGAAGACTCCCTGTTATCTAGCTCCCCAATGAGTTTCAACCTACCTGATAATTGATTATAAATTTGTAGAAAGAAATCTCAATGTAATACAGATAGGATTAAAAGGGACTAACTGCAGTTTACACGGCATTATTTCTTAAAATCAGCCTCTCTTAGGCTTACCGTAACCCCTTGACTGCTACAGTTTTCCCTGTCTCATGCCCTTCATGTAAAAATTTGTTACAACTTTAGATCTAGAACTAATGGCGATAGATACCAAGAATTATAATTATATCAAATGCAAAGCCATGGCTTGTTAGTCAATATCTAGATCTACCCAAGATTGACGCTCTTACATACAATATGGACTAGATCTACATTCTAGAAGCCACAGGAATGGCTTTGTGTGTCTATGTGCATAGGGGTGTGTTTCACATGCGTTTAATGTTCTTTGTCAGGCTTTTATGATACCATGAGCATTTTAGTGATACTGTTTTTATCCTTTGAAAACTGAAACTGGTTTTCAATGCGGCAAGACAAAACTTGCTATATTGAGCACGTACAGTGTACGTATACATCTTCAGATAAGCATGTACGATGTACACAAACAACGCAGTCAAGTGGGTTTAATATGTCTAATATGTAGAGATTACAACTACATTGCACTAAGTTGTTGCTTTGGGCTCACATAAGCAGTTGCATAGCAGCATACCACTGCTTTATGCACCAGTGCAGCCCATAAAGGCTTACAGCTGAGCAAGGGTGCAGGTTAAAAAAAAAGATATTTAAACTTTGGGGCATAAGTGCAAAACAAAGTCAGATTTAAAAATGTAGCTTTCAAGCTTTTTATTTTTTATTATTTTATTTTTAATTTGACATACATCCTTGAAATATTCAAATCTGTATATCAATTAACAAAGAAGAAATGCTCAAAACAGTGAGGATTAAACCCTACTTATATTAATTTATCTTTTTTTTTAATTAATATATTTGTGAAATGCATTACTATTAGTATCAATATGCTAATAAAAGGGTAAGATTGTTAATGTTATGGGAAGAGTCATCTTACTACACTGCAGCTTCCAATCTTAAATATAAAATTTTTATCCAATTAATGACTCATTTAGTTGTACAGGCAATGCTGCTCCTCACATGAGGAACTAAAGCTTCTGTTTGGCTCGAGCATGAAGGTCACATTAAATATTTTTTTCATCCATATCTTGAAGCTCAGAGAATCACATATTTTGAATGAGACAAAAATAACTCAAAGTGAGTGTGTTAATTTATGAAAGCACATTTCCTTACGTTATATGTTCAAAATCAATATCAGTATTATATCCATGTGCTGCTTACCAAGATTCGACACTGCTCAGGATTCAGAACCTGACCTTTTTCACAAACCGTATGTTCTCTCAAAAGATGAATCAAAAATTATATCAGATGTCACTTAACCATAAGTTTTCAACATATCTGTGGGTGCACAAGAAAACTTCAGCTGTTGCTAGGTCTATAGACCTATTTTAAGTCGATTGTCAAGTCCAAGTTAAAAAAACGGAAATTTAATTTCTTTAGACACTCCATTCATTTATCTTTTCACTTCGCTTAGTTTTATATATTTCTGAAATATCTATCCTTTTGAATTAAATGATTTTGTGAGACCACTACAGATCAAATTTGCAGCATAAAGTGAAAAAAAAGTACTTTCTCAACCGGATGATTTTATAACTCAACTTTTTATTTGAACAAGATAGAGAACCTTCGAATCAAAAGCAAAATGCTCAAGCTAATATTTTTTTAACTGGGCCCCATGGGAAAGTTTTTCCCCTGCGCCCACACATATATACGATTGTTATGTAGTTTTTGCAGAGCATATTTTGAGGGGCGTGGGACATGCTCAAAATTCTATAAACTTAAAGGCCAATCCAGATCTTCAATTCTACGCAACAGTTTCTTGGCAACCAGTAAATTGTCATGTAGAACCGATGTGTGGATGCAAAAACAGATAGACTGAATGGGCAAACATGGTTTTCTAGCTTCAGGTCTGCCTGCTTGTGAATTCATGAGGAGCACAAGAGAGATAAGCAGCTGCAACTTTAAATTACTGTGAGGAAGGAAATGGAAATTCTGTTTGCTAAAATTTAAAAGTATTAATTGCACATTACATTTTTCAAATCAGTGTCCTCAAAGTTCTTTAGTAGAAAAAATTAAATCATTGCTTCCTTCATGAAAACAAGGCCTCCAGTGTAAAAAAAAATCATAAAATAAAATAGAAAATCACATTGACTTGTCAACATAAAGATGCCTCTTTTTTAAAAAAAAATAATGTACATTCAAGTCCGGATATTTCGAAGTTATTGGGATAAAAAAAGGACTTCAAATTATCCGAATTTCAAATTATCAGGATACAAAGAGAAAGAGAGTAAAAAAAAAATGTGGGCGACAGATCACTGATGTTGCACTGGGGTGTGTGGGGATTAACACCTGATCTCCGGGCCCAACCTCTTTCCCTCTCCTTCTAGCTTATTGCAGAGTCTTGCCTGCAACATAGGTGGGCTGATCATACACACACCAGAATCACTTGCCCCACAAGTATAGCACTACCTTCTTTGTTTTACAAGCTAAGAAAACTGCTTTCAGAATTGAAAGAACCCGCAAAGATGGCTTCCAATTAAATGGATCCTTCTTTCCAACTTAGAACTAACAGATATTTTTTAATAAAGCTTAGAGAAAGAAATATTCGATAACATTAATCAACTCCGAAATATTCAAGAATCAGAACTATCCCAATTCGAATTATTTAGACTCAACTGTACTTTGAACACAGGGTTTAATAATTAAGGGGAAGCAATTACTCATGGCTTATAAACTTTTTTTCACTTCCCTTGTTTTGAAACATTCCAATACTTTTGGCTCTCTTCTTGCACACGCACAGTCGCTCCCTCTCCTTCTCCCCCAGAACTAGAATAAACCAGTGGGTTCTGTACAGCCAATTGTTGTTACACTACATTACAGACCCAGTGATTGCAACCACAGTTCACCTTCCCCCCACTTATCATCTCACTACACTCTGGTCACAGCAACAAAGGCAAAGCAGGTGCCAAATGTCATTCGCTTTGCCATGTAACACACCAGCATGAGGCATTCGGAAAGAGACAAGGACATGAATGAGATTGTTTGTTTTTTTTTTGTTTTTTTTTTTTTTTAATCACTGATCCTCTTTGGCCAGGCTACCTTGATGTTATCGATGTTAATATAAGAGAAAAGGAGATAGAGATTGTTGATAGAACTGTCACCACAGACAACAAATAAGGGAAAAATTTGGACTTATCAGTCATAGATCTAAATCTAGACTATTTACCTTATAAGCCTAGTCTTTTTCTTGCTTTTGGATTTAGATTTTGATTTACAGCTACAGGTTCCAGAAGTTTAAGGCTCAGGTTTAGATTCTGAGTTGTCTCTCCTCAAGTGAGGACATGTTTTACGGTCCAAATCAAGAGAAGTACTGTCCTGACACTGGTAGTAAACTTCAATCATATGACGCTGAAAGAAGGGCTGCTGTAGATCAAAGTTCAGGGGAAATAAGTCCAAGAAGCCGCACCGTACGCAGTGATCTTGCTGATGTGAAAAGCAGCCAGCATCCTCCATCTGAACAAAGTGCATAATGGAAATGGAAACATTACTGAAAATATAGGAGGTCAAAATGTATGCTATAGTGATCTGTCTTCGCAATCATTTGGTTGCCAGGTGACTTTGATGGGGGCTGTTGAAAATGCTCCTTTTTAGAGCCTGAAGACCAGCCAAAAAAATCAGTCTGTCGCTTTGCAAATAGTTCTCACCAGCCCGCACAAGTTAATTCAACCATAAATGAGGAAAGTATAGCGAATCTTTCAATGCACATTTCACCCTCAATAGCTGCAAAAACAGTCAAAAACGCAATAACGAGCGAACCGCAGCAACAGTTAGAAAACTCAGCTTTGCAACATTTTTCCAACCTCGTTCATCGCAATTCGGACAGAGATATAACGAATCCAAATGTTATTTCTCGTGCAGATCATTCTTTGGACCTCTTACCCAAAGACCCAACTCATGCGGACAGTCATCAGTTTAGTAATAATGACCTGGACGGGTCCTCCAATACAGGAGATAAAAAACTATCTCCAGCATTGAACTCATCAGGCACTCTCGACACTTACCCATCATCTTCCTTTCAGCAATCGCAAGAGTCAAACCGAGCTCTGGGCGACAAAAAAGAGCATTGAAAAAAACTCACTTTCGGATGAACACGCCTCTAACTCACAGCAGCAGCGGGGTAGAGCTAGATCAAAAAGTAAATTGTCTGTGGCCAAAGGTCAAGGAACAAAAGCCACCTTAGTGACGAAGAAAAAGGCTAGCCCGACCGTTTCACGGCAAGACATTTGTAGCGGCAGCATAAGTACTGCGGCCGCTACTTCAGACACGTCACCGCAGCAACAGTTTCGTCAACAGCAGCAGCCGCAGTTCCAACAACTCCAGAATCAAACGACGAGCACTGTTCAAAGTTCTCCGACGTTCACTGCCTGCAACGACCTTTCCATTTGGTCTTCGGGTAGACGACCTTCGACTTTGATGAAGTCGAGTTCAGATGGTTGTCGACATGGTCCTGCAGAACGTCTCTCTAGCTTTCGCTCCACTTCCTATTTAACCCTAATCGTACATCGCGTTTTACTATACACACAGTATGTCGGGGGTACATTTCGACCCCTAGTCCTGTAAAGAGAAAAAAAACAACACATTCCTATCCGTACGTCGGGGGTACATTTCGACCCCTAGTCCTGTAAAGAGAAAAAAAAACAACAACACATTCCTATCCGTATGTCGGGGGTACATTTCGACCCCTAGTCCTGTAAAGAGAAAAAAAACAACACATTCCTATCCGTACGTCGGGGGTACATTTCGACCCCTAGTCCTGTAAAGAGAAAAAAAAACAACAACACATTCCTATCCGTATGTCGGGGGTACATTTCGACCCCTAGTCCTGTAAAGAGAAAAAAAAACAACAACACATTCCTATCCGTATGTCGGGGGTACATTTCGACCCCTAGTCCTGTAAAGAGAAAAAAAACAACACATTCCTATCCGTATATCGGGGGTACATTTCGACACCATACATTTTAAAGAGAAGAATAAAATAGCTTCAGGTGTATTTCTGGCCTCGTGCGAGTTTTTGATTCCGATGACGTCATGAAACAAACTTTTGTGACTTTTTATATCCGAAGTTACCATTTCCGGTTTGTTCGCGCTATGTGCCATCCAGTTGACGACAAAGAAGAAGAAAAATTTACCCAGATAATTCATCCAAGGTAACCACCATTGGTTTCTTTCAACCAGTTTCATATATCAATAGATTATCAGGTTTGTACACTACCACATCACATCGGAACTTAAAATAGATCTAGATCTAAATCCACTTAGGTTAATCTAGATCTAGATTTAAGTCGTTTATATTTGTATGAAAGCTAGGACAAAATAAAACTCTTAATTACTTTCTTGTCCTAATTCACATGAAAATAAGAAGGACTTAGACCACAACCAGCCTTATTTACGAACTTTATCTACATTTTAAGCAGCTTGTCTTGTGCTAGACAGCGTAGATCGTCATACATCCAATGTAATGACATTCTGCACCAAGAAAATATATGCGTGCACTGTGTGTGGGAGGCTACTATGTAAAAAGTGTACATATGTATACGTAATCCTGTTATCTCATATGATAGGTTGTGGAAATGAAAGAGTAAAGTAAAGTGGACCTCGGTTATAACGAAATCAATGGGACTGAGCTATAATTTCGTTATAACCAAGGTATTGCTACATCCAAGGTCATTGTCGGTACAGAAAAAATTAAAGTTATTAGGAAGATTTTGTGTCGAATTTCTAAGATTGATGCCTCTACTGAAGGGCACATCCCTGACACGCTGCACAGCTACGCTCTCCTCTACCTGTATCACACACAATAGGCCTGGCCCATCTATGCTGCCTTGGGTATAACTTGCACGATTTAACTTGGCAAAATTGTTATGCTCTTAGGTTAGACCTTAATGCCCACAGCTTTGTTACACCCGAGGTCTGAGCAGGCCCTTCGTTAAGGCAGGGGTTCAAATACTATCATTTAGTAAGGATAAAAAGCGTTCCTGTAAGCTCCTTCTCAGCCGAGGTTTCGTAACGGCCGATGTTGTTACAATCGAGGTCCACTGTATGTGGGTGAAAGTGTGTGTATGTAAGAGAGAGGGAGA
Source organism: Elysia crispata (assembly GCA_033675545.1). Lineage (NCBI taxonomy): Eukaryota > Metazoa > Mollusca > Gastropoda > Plakobranchidae > Elysia > Elysia crispata. The sequence continues at coordinate 9,520 of JAWDGP010003010.1, read as the reverse complement.
GAGATATGGGAGATAGGGAGGGGGAAGAGAGATGGGAGATAGGGAGAGAGAGAGAGAGAGAGAGAGAGAGAGAGAGAGAGGTGCACACACACACACTAGTAAGTAAATGTTGTGGTTCTTATTTCATACAGATTTGTCATGGACCAGAGAGAAAATCTGTTTCAGCATTTTCTTGGCGAACTGCCCTCTACGTCCGGAACACCACATCCATGCGATGATGCTGATGCTGAAGAAGTATGTGACGAGCCAGAATATGACCCAGCAAGCGAGTCGGAAGAGGATGTCTGAAAATGACGATGAACTGGTTGAAGAAGATGAAGATGTTGATTTGACAACATTGCAACCTGTTGATGGGTCTTTTTTGATTGACCAAGCAAGTGAAGGCAGTGCCCGTGCTACGGCTAGCCAGGAAAGTGATGCGATGCCTAATGAGACACCTGGTGAAGAAACCAATGGTTATGAAGCATTACTCAGCACAAACCAGGACCGTCTTGTTACGCCAAATGATTAAGATATCCATGGGCTCTTCACGGCCAAGGATGGAACTGTATGGTCCAAAACTGCACCTCCACCTACACGGACGACAGCGAGTAACATCTTCGACCGCCGCCAAAGCAGGTGGTCAACTCACGGAGTCTGTTTTCAATTGGTGAAACCTTTAAAAGATTCATTAATGCAAAGATGGTAGAGAGAATAGTCACCTGCACGAACAAGGAAGGAGAAAGGGCTCGAGGAAATAGTTGGAACAAGACGGACTCGGTGGAAATCGAAGCATTCATTGGCTGTCTTCTCCATATGGGTGCTTTGCACAATAATGAGTCCTCGACACCTATAGTGTGGCACAAGGTAGACGGGAACCACAAGGTACAGGCTTGTTTTAGTCGTCATAGATTTTTGAGACTCAGTAACCATCTCAGGTTTGACGATAAGTAAACCCGGAGTGCCAGGCGAGCACGTGACAACTTTGCTCCATTTCGTGAGATGTGGGACGACTTGAACACAAACCTAGGACGTGAATATCTCCCTGGGCCGTGTCTCACTGTGGATGAGCAGCTGATGCCATGGAGGGGACGTTGCTCATTTCTTCAATATCTTCCCAGCAAACCTGGTGATCCATATCTCGGTCGTAAAGGAAGACCCTCAGCAGCCGGAGAAAAGAATATCGGCCGGAACACGGCAATTCGACTTATAGAACCCTACTTTGGTAGCGGAAGAAACCTTACAACTGACAACTTTTTTATAGACAAGGTTTTGTCATACCATTTGTTGAAAAACGGAGTCACGTTGGTTGGAACAGTCAGGAGGGACAAGAGATTCCTCCCTCACGATTTTCAAAAGGGAACAGGGATGTCGAAAGGTGATGCTATGTTTGCTTTCACAAAAACAACAATCTGTGCATACAAATCCAACATTAAAAAGCATGTTGTGGTACTGAACACTATGCACCACAGTGCAGACAGGGGCACAACAAACAAACCAGAAGTTGTGGAGTCGTACAACTCCACAAAAGGGGGTGTCGACTCTATGGATCAGATGTGCCACAAATTTACAACCAAAAGAAAGACAAATAGATGGCCAATGCTACTCTTCTATGACATGCTGGACCTGGCATCCATTGACTCCATAGTTTGCTGGAGAAAAACATTCCCAGGGAACACCTTGTCAAAGAAGGATATGAGAGCCCAATTCAACATTGCCATTGGCCCCATTGGAATTGGTTCGACCTCAACTAGAGAGGCGAAGTGAGATGACCAACCTGTCCTTGTACCTGAGAACAGTCATTAACACAGCTGTGTCAGTGAACTCTGTTGCTGGAGGAAGACAAGGAGAAAACCTGCACACTCAAAAGAAGCGGGGACGGTGCCACCTTTGCCCAAGGAAGAAAGACAACAAAACCGTGCAAAGATGCGCCTCTTGCAACAACTTTGTTTGCAAGGGTCATGTCAAGAAGCAAGTCGTTTGTGACAAATGCTAGTACCACCGAAGGTAAATAATGGAAACGAGCCTGGTATGAATTTTTTAAAAAATGATGTAGGACTAGGAGAAGATGTTTTGCTTGCATCCCTTGATAATTTACAGGTTCCTATATGTGCTACCTGGTGTTTGTTCCTGTGGCTAAGGCATCGAAAGTTGCGTAAAAATGTTTTAGAGTTCAAACACTAGTATTGTCGGTTACACATCACGCCCTACACCTTGGGAGGCGTCATACTAGTCATCCTACTCCTTTTTCGTCTTTATGGAAATGGTGAACGCAATTATGAAATTGAAATTGTGGTAAATTTGGAATTTCTCAATAAGCACCAAAACCTTTTTTCCTTTTCAATGAAAAATCAATGATTTTTACATAAAATATTTGGACATGAAAATGTGGTCTCAATCAGTGCGACCATCTTAACCGTTGCTGTATATTTTTTATTATACATTTAGAGCAATCAAAAGTAATTATGCATCGTAGTCTAGTGGTAAACATTTGGTTCGAATCCTGGCAGTGTCATGTTGATGTTTCCTCACCGCAGTCATGTGTTAAATGAGTATCCGGCTATGGGCAGTGAAAGATCTTGTCAGTGCTGTCCGTCAGCAGCTCCACTGTGGGTTTCAAAGTATTTTGCTTAGTCAAAGCCCGTCAGGGAACCCTTTGTACTGTGTCTTGGACACTCTAGTGGATATAAAGCGCTATAAAAATTAAAATGCTCTCTATTTTTTTCTTGACAGCACTCTTTTTTTTTTTTATAACTAATGTGAATGTTAAGGAGAAAAATGTGATTAACAGCGACCACAACTTTACACAGACAGTAAAAATAAAAGCAGAGACTAGTGGCAGTTCAACGAGATTTTATTTCCAATCTGGTTCTTCCGCCTTTCTTTTGCAGGCTCGTTTTACCGACTTGGAGCTGGTCCTGGGGCATGCAGTGGGGTCCACCGCAGCAAGTTCCTATAGGCTGGGTTGTTTTGTCTGTGAATAAAAGATTTTGATTGATTTGAGCACTATCAGATTTTGATTGATTTGAGCACTACCTTGTTTCCTTTTCGTTTCGTCTTTTATGATAGTAATGATAATAATAATAATAAAAAATTCTTTGTAGGCCTATAGTGGTTTACCGGTAGGTTGTGCACATATATACAAAACACATACAGCTAAAAAAAAAAACAAAACACGCAGGTCGTGAAGGCCTATCCGGTGTCACCCGATGCCGATTTCCTGTTTGTTTAGCCCATGCACTCATAATTTCCAAGATGGAGGCACTGAAGGATGCGTTCGTAAAAGAGAGGTAAATATGCCAGAAATCTTGTAATCATTATTGTTTATGTATGGAATTGATGTAGATTTATTCCTGTGGAGTATTTGGACTTAATGTATAACCACATTAGAGTTTAAAAAATGTCTAGATCTACGCACCGTAGATCTAACAATGCCGTATAGTAATCTAATCCCAAGGGCGGGATGTCGGTTGTATTCGATTCCGCCCACCTAAAGACAAAAATAACTGACATCCCGCCCTTGGGATTAGAACACCTACATCTAGCACCGAATCACATGTACCGGTACTGTAGATCTACATGTACAATAATTATTCTAGTATACATGTAGGCCTGTGAAAATACTGAAAACAATGTCCCGTTTATTGTTTCAGGCTTGATTTGCCCTCTGCACTGGTAGACCTCTTAGCCGAGGAAGAAGTGGGGGCTGTCAGGCGGCGAAAGGTGTATGGGCGCCTCTACTCTGGAGGATATGCACGGGAGGGAGGGGCAAGGTGGTATGGCCACAGGTGTTAAGGGAGGCAGTGCAGAAAGACAGTGAGGAGGGGCCTACTGGAAAGTACGACAACCAGCATGAGACATGTCCGTCTGTAAGTATACTGTAATTCATAATTATAAGTTTTGATAAGTGCCTGCCTATTGCAGAAATTGTGATGTAATTTTGTAAATTCTTTTACTTGGTAGTGTGCACTTATAGTTATACTATAGGCCTACATCGTAAATGTAATTTGTATAGGGCAAGAATGAAAACATAAAAATAAATAAATTAAATAAATTCGCATGGACCATACATTGACAAAACTCTTTACACTAGCCACCATTCAATACAATTGTTTTGTCAGTAGAAGAAATAACTTTTATTTGTGAAAAAGCAATATTGTATGTTTGCACTTGCAGGCTACTCATATCACTTGCGGACGTAGCGGCCATTGACTGGTCAAGGAGGCCACCACTGCCAGTGCCAGGCTCAAGCAAGCGCAAGTCGAGTGATGGACCTGGCCATGGGAAAAAACAAAAAAATAAAAATAAACTCTTAAAATATGCAATGGAATAAGCTTCTTTGTCTTTTTCTATTATGGCTGGAAATGAATGTGTGATGTTTGAAATATTGATGATGTGAGTGATGATGGTGATTATGTTGATGCTCATGCTGCTCCTGATGAAGATGTTGATAATGGTAGATGTTAATTACATGTATGGGGGTTGTACAGGACAATGACGAGATAGATTATTATTCAGAATAATAACCATGATAATGGTGATGATGGTGGCGATATTGAGATAATAGTCATAATATTGGTTATTATAAAAATGATTCGGATGATAACGATGGTACATAATAATGAATATTGTTGCTTAACCCCTTGCTGATGAAAGTTCCCTTCAATGCATCCATCTTGAAATTGCTGGGTAATATCGATAGGTTATCCAGTTCTTAGATTGAGTGAAACTAAGCGTGGAGTAGAAAACGACCCCCGACATACGGATAGGAATAATCAGTATTTTTTCTTCTATAGAGAGTTGAGGTCGAAAACGACCCCCGATATACGGTTAGGAATAGTAGGTATTTTTCTTCTTTGAAGAGTTGGGGTCGAAAACGACCCCCACTTCTAAAAAACAGGCATGTTTGGAAATGGCCAATGGTCACTTTGATACTTCTTAACCTTATGCTGCGAATCATACAGAATCAGTTGGGGAAATGGATGATTGAGACAAAGTTTCAAAGAGAAATTCCGACTAATAGTACACGAAAACAAATTAAACTGACCCCTGGGGCCGAAAAATACCCCCTCGACGTACGATTAGGGATAATAAGCACCGTTCTGAACAATTCACAGCACGCACCAGTGCCGAGATTCTCATTGAACACAACTAGTGGAAACACCGGAAACTGCAAATACGACGATAGCCATTATCACCACGCCCATAGTTCTACTACTATGCGCAGAACAATCATTTTGTAGACTTTAGATCTGGGCCCGTGACCCGCATCGTGAATCCATTTGACGTTTAAGGTTCTCGACTTGTTTGTACTTTCTACAATTTCTAAAAGCTTAGACTTTTAGAAAATATCCAATTGCGTACAAATCAGACTCGGAGCCCAACACTCCCCACCAAGAGCTAGAACTAGATACTAGATCTCACAGGAATAGTTAGAAACCACCAATTTTATGAGCTAACTTTGTGTAGATAAGATGTTATTTTCAATTCCAAAGCATAGTTAAGAAATATTACTCTTTATGCGGGTCTACAAGCAACTGCAAGAATGTACAACTGTTTTATTTGGCACAAACAGTAGAAATTCTCATGAGCTAAGTAAAAATGGCACAAGAAATGTTAAAAAAGTATTAAGGATCTGTCTACAAAAGACAAAATGCTGCGTATGATCCTAGTAGTTTTAGAGAGCGGCAAAAGAATGGTAAAAGTTCGTCCAAACGGCCGATCAATACCGTGTTACTGCAGAAGTGTAGAAGAATATCTGTTCTGATTGATAGTTATAAATTTTAAACAGGAACCGTTACTTCATCGCAATCCATTTTTTTGCCTAGTTCTACGAGCCGCGGTGCATTGAATTTTAGCTAGAGTTGCCTGCGGGCAGCGGATTGGCATTGCTACCGAATGCATTGACTATATATATAATTTGTGTATACCAAAGATCAAACTGTAACAAATTTGTAGAGTTAGTTCATTGGTTCGTTAGATAAAAAAAATTAAAATTTTAAAGTGAGCCCAATACACCTCAAGACACCATTCTTTTTTCAAAACCCAGTTTTACTGTCCACCTACCTAATCTTCAAAAATTAATGATGAAAATTTACTTGAAATAACTTTTAATTTAGAGCACAATTTACAAGGTACATAAACCAAGGCACAGGTCTCGGTTGTATTAGGTAGGTAGCGGCAGGTACCAGGCAGGTAAAATGACTTTTCCTGATCCCCATTAAGATAAGGCTCTCTCATGGCTACACTCAAAAGAACCTAAACAATAACAATCTTGCTCAATTTTCAGATAAGCTTGAGAAGTCCACCCCTGTCATCTCAATATTTTTCATATCCATGATTTTTTTAAAAATAAGGCCAGCTATATTCGAGTCTATCTTGCTTCAATTCTTTTCTTTGGATAACCTATGTACAACTATATTAAACAGGTCCAGAAAAAAGAGAAAAATCATATAAGAAGATAAAGAAGAGTAAAAAGAGTAAAAAGGAGTAGGGGAGCAATCTTTTCTATGGTAGGATGGGTTACAGAATAAAATTTAATGATGTCACGAGTTAAGTCAAAAGACAGTTATATTTTCTACAAACTTTAAAAAAGACGTATAACAAAACAAAATGTACTTCTTTCTATATTTCAGAGATGGAAGAATATAAGTGTAAGAAGACTTTATCTGTATTAAAATGTTTTCCGATAGATACTAGATCTAGATGAGATGTAGGTTGTATTTCCAAGGAGATAAATTGGGAGTTTGAATATTACAAAAAATTGATTCGAAAAATGATGTAAGGTTCTATTTAGGTTGCCTGGTTTACACATTGAAACCGAGAATACAACCTACTTAAAGTTATAATATATAGGCATTACAGAATTCAAGATAGTGCCCTTGAAACATCTTCCCATTCAATTTACTTAGGAAGCACACACTTTGACAGGCACAATATTATTATCTATACCTCAGTAATCAAGCAGTTTATAGATGTGGGATCTGAATTGGTTTTGTTTGATCCTAGTATACCCATAGACTTGAACAAGTCATAGCTTAATAGTATAATTTTTTAGCCTCAATTTAAAGGCATAATGATTTAAGGTCTTTTTAAACTGAGTTTATGTATTTCATCTCTCATACTTTCAGACATATCAGTAAAAAACTCTGAAAGCCCATATTTCCACTCAATAAAAGAATAAAACCTTTTTTAAGCAGTAGGTCTATGGTAGAAGAAGTGGCATACTCTCAGCAACTGTTTTGCAGCCCTGCTTTCAGTGATGCAGAAGCAGAAACAAATAATATCTGTAGTTGTTCAAGAAGCTGCAAGAAGTTATGAACATCAGGCCAGGACTTCATATTTTACAATATTTTCTTTTTTCCACAAAACATTTCTTAACATTAGAGTTGTCAAAAATTTTACATGTCTGTTTACCTTTTGGCTTGTTGCTTTATTGCAATTTTTCACATGGAAGGGCTGCAATTTTTTTTTTTTTGGTTTTTCTAATCTTTTAGAGCTGTCATCTTTAACTTTTTAAATGTTCATTTAAAAAGGAGCAATTAGTATTCCCCAGAGAGGACGGAGGGGAAACCATTGCTGACCAACACGTTATCTCTTTATTTTATCCTACATAATAATGACTGTTTAAACGGCTCTGTAAATATATCTAAAGAATCAGTTTTTGTATGCTTTTGATCAAGCAATGGATGCACCACCCCGTACTGAAATTGTATCCAAGAATGGCACATGCTAAAGTGAGTTCATAGATAATGAAATCAGTGCTAGCAAAATAAGCTTATTTTCCATTCACAGAGAAAGAAAGATCCCTGAGCATGAAAAGGTCCCCCACACACACACACCAAGTTTCTCTGCCCCAACTTACGCAGATGTTGGGTCCTGCCCTAATGGGAGCTGCGTATGAAATGCTCCCCCAAGCTCTTGGGCACCAAGATTTGGCCCCCAAAGCATGTTTAGGCCTTTGATGAAGTTGTCCAAAGATGTCCCTTCTGTGTATTTTTGAGGCCCAAAAATGGCGAACATCAGCAAAGAAGAAATTTTACTGGCACCAAAGGGAAAATATTCCCCAAAATTTTGTGAGATAGAATTGCTTTTTTAATGATGATACACTGTATTCAAGATACAGATTTCAGAAACACTGTGAAAGGGTTTCCAGTTAAAAAAAAATCAGCTCATCAGTTAACTGCAACTTGAAGATCGCAACGATTAATCTACTCCCATGTATTCCGGTGAGAGTAACTAATTTTACTATAATTTGTAACAAGCTTATTTTTAGACTAGATCTCTGTATTATTGTAGAAAAAATTTTGGTACCTGCTCAAATATGAGTATATTGTTAAGTTTCAATTAGGTATTTCTATGCGCATAATTTCTGACAAATTAAAAATAAAGAAGAGAGCTGAGCTGATATTTTAAACAGCTTAGAGCTTTGACACTTTGGTCCTTGTAGCTCTCTTCTACTTTGCCAATGGAAGTTTACATCTCACAATCGGCAATGCATTTACCACACACAGATGTACCCGTCAGTAGAGTAATAAGCCGGATAGCAGGAGATCTCAGCGGCAGCTTTGCAGATGGATTAAATTTCCATCGCAGGACCCTGCAAATAAGCAGAAAATTTGTTTTTCACCATGGCTGATTTCCCAAAATGTAATTGGATGCATTGATAGTACACATGTACTTATTTGTGTTCCTGATACAACTGAACACGGATATATAAACAGAAAAAAACGTCCATACTATCAATGTTAGACGGGTGGCCATTGCGATGCTCAACTAAGAATCCTGAACAGTTTTGCGCCAAAATATTCAGGTACAAGAGTGTCACCAAGGACAACTCGTTGAAATTTTTGATATTGACATAGAATAATGGGCAATATTTTTGAATTCGAAATAGATCTGACACTCATTGATCTAAATTGGAGTTGAATCTAAGGTTTAAATAAAAAAATTATACACATTTAAAAAACCTGTAAGACAAAATGTTCATCCGCTAACCTTATATTTAAGGTTACAATTTTTTCAGCCAAAATATTGACAGATTTGAAAGACATTAGAAGGTCAGAAAAATTTTTTTAGACGTTGCTGCCATCAAATGGTGAAGCAGTATGTGCAAGTAGTGCAGCAGCAGCAGCAGCAGTAAAAATCTTCAAATCTTAAAGCTATTAACCATTGGGAAACTCCTTGTAAAATTCTTTTGATTAATCAAAGCTACCATTCCTTTGTAAATTTATTCAACAGGAGAAGGTTTGAAAATTTTGCTTAAAACATGTTTATCAGTGAGAAGGATGCAAGCATAGCAACATTGTGGTTGACACATTTGCTTGAGTGGAATATAGACAGTATTTACAAGTTAAAGCGGGACGCCTTATATATTCAACTCAGAGAAATAAGCGCAAAGCCTAAAACTGAGGAGATTATAAGCTAAAAAGGATTAGGCGTGCTCTGTTTCTCACATGGAATCATTTCTTTCATACGGGTGTACCTCTTGAATTCCGCCACTTTGAGAGAATAATTTGTTATAAAGCCATTCGTCTCTTAA
>JAWDGP010003009.1:305000-309617 GCA_033675545.1 Elysia crispata | reverse complement strand
TACATGGACCCAAGGAATAAAGAGAAAGAAAGTTGACTTTGTAGGGATCATGTAGAGTTCGAATGTGTCACTAAGGAAAGGTATCTTGTTCATACCTTCATACATGGCCCAAGGAATAAAGAGAAAGAAAGTTGACTTTCTTTGTAGGGACTCATGTAGAGTTCAAATGTGTCATTAAGGAAAGGTGGTATCTTGTCATACCTTCATACATGGCCCAAGGAATAGAAGAGAGAAAGAAAGTTGACTTTGTAGGGATCAATGTAGAGTTCAAATGTGTCATTAAGGAAAGGTATCTTGTCATACCTGCATACATGGCCCAAGGAATAAAGAGAAAGAAAGTTGACTTTATAGGGATCATGTAGAGTTCAAATGTGTCATTAAGGAAAGGTATCTTGTCATACCTTCATACATGGTTACTACTACTACTACTTCTACTACCATTCAATTTTATTATTATTATTATTATTATTATTATTATTATTATTATTATTATTATTATTATTATTATTATTATTATTATTATTTTTATTATTATTAATAAGTATTATTATCATCATTATTATTATTATCATTACTATTATTATTATTATAATAATTACTATTATTTATACCATCAATATTTGTGTAATGGTATTATTATCATTGCTTGTTATAACTTATCTTACTGTGGCAGATTACTCACAAGTCAATATCGTGTCCCGGTAAACCAACCCTGCAACGTTATAAACAAGAGAAGATTAGGAATTCATATTTAAAATATAAATCACAAAAGTTCTTTTCTTCCTCACCAGTTCTGTAATTTGTATATATTTGTCTGCTATTTATTAAGAAAACACTAATCACCTTCACCTTTCTAGAAGCCCCTATCAATCTCTTCACCTCTCTAGAATCCCCTATCAATCTTTACACCTCTATAGAATCCCCTATCAATCTCTTCACCTCTCTAGAATCCCCTATCAATCTCTTCACCTCTCTAGAATCCCCTATCAATCTCTACACCTCTCTAGAATCCCCTATCAATCTCTTCACCTCTCTAGAATCCCCTATCAATCTCTTCACCTCTCTAGAATCCCCTATCAATCTCTTCACCTCTCTAGAATCCCCTATCAATCTCTTCACCTCTCTAGAATCCCCTATCAATCTCTTCACCTCTCTAGAATCCCCTATCAATCTCTTCACCTCTCTAGAATCCCCTATCAATCTCTTCACCTCTCTAGAATCCCCTATCAATCTCTTCACCTCTCTAGAATCCCCTATCAATCTCTTCACCTCTCTAGAATCCCCTATCAATCTCTTCACCTCTCTAGAATCCCCTATCAATCTCTTCACCTCTCTAGAATCCCCTATCAATCTCTTCACCTCTCTAGAATCCCCTATCAATCTCTTCACCTCTCTAGAATCCCCTATCAATCTCTTCACCTCTCTAGAATCCCCTATCAATCTCTTCACCTCTATAGAATCCCCTATCAATCTTTACACCTCTATAGAATTCCCTATCAATCTCTTCACCTTTCTAGAATCCCCTATCAATCTCTTCACCTCTCTAAAATCCCCTATCAATCTCTTCACCTCTATAGAATCCCCTATCAATCTCTTCACCTCTCTAGAATCCCCTATGAATCTCTTCACCTCTATAGAATCCCCTATCAATCTCTACACCTCTCTAGAATCCCCTATCAATCTCTTCACCTCTCTTGAATCCCCTATCAATCTCTACACCTCTCTAGAATCCCCTATGTATCTCTACACCTCTATAGAATCCCCTATCAATCTCTTCACCTCTCTAGAATCCCCTATCAATCTCTTCACCTCTCTAGAATCCCCTATCAATCTCTTCACCTCTCTAGAATCCCCTATCAATCTCTTCACCTCTCTAGAATCCCCTATCAATCTCTTCACCTCTCTAGAATCCCCTATCAATCTCTTCACCTCTCTAGAATCCCCTATCAATCTCTTCACCTCTCTAGAATCCCCTATCAATCTCTTCACCTCTCTAGAATCCCCTATGAATCTCTTCACCTCTATAGAATCCCCTATCAATCTTTACACCTCTATAGAATCCCCTATCAATCTCTTTACCTTTCTAGAATCCCCTATCAATCTCTTCACCTCTCTAAAATCCCCTATCAATCTCTTCACCTCTCTAAAATCCCCTATCAATCTCTTCACCTCTATAGAATCCCCTATCAATCTCTACACCTCTCTAGAATCCCCTATCAATCTCTTCACCTCTCTAGAATCCCCTATCAATCTCTTGACCTCTCTAGAATCCCCTATCAATCTCTTCACCTCTATAGAATCCCCTATCAATCTCTACACCTCTCTAGAATCCCCTATCAATCTCTTCACCTCTCTAGAATCCCCTATCAATCTCTACACCTCTCTAGAATCCCCTATCAATCTCTTCACCTCTCTAGAATCCCCTATCAATCTCTACACCTCTCTAGAATCCCCTATGTATCTCTACACCTCTCTAGAATCCCCTATCAATCTCTACACCTCTCTAGAATCCCCTATCAATCTCTACACCTCTCTAGAATCCCCTATCAATCTCTTCACCTCTCTAGAATCCCCTATCAATCTCTACACCTCTATAGAATCCCCTATATATCTCTACACCTCTATAGAATCCCCTATCAATCTCTTCACCTCTCTAGAATCCCCTATCAATCTCTACACCTCTCTAGAATCCCCTATGTATCTCTACACCTCTATAGAATCCCCTATGTATCTCTACACCTTTCTAGAATCCCCTATCAATGTCTACACCTCTCTAGAATCCCCTATCAATCTCTACACCTGTTTGGAATCCCCTATATGTGTGACCATATTTACTTCTCTCTTTCACCATTTTAATCCCATATTTTGTTGCTCTGACTTTTTTTTAAAATTCAATACTCCCTTATAGGTTTTCTCGCTTTTCCTCTTGTCTCTCCCAGTCCTCACGTGTCTTCCTGCTGCGGGCCGCCTCTTTGTTTCTTCTCTTTCTTCTCCTGCTCTCTTCTCCTGATGCGACTCAACCGAGACATGGCCGCTTCTCTGAACTTCTTGCATTCGGCAGGAGGATAGCGACACATGCCTCTGGTCACATACTCCTGCATGCACTCGTGATATCCGAACTGGTGCTGCAGCGCGATATCTGGTCACATACACACACACAGGTCACATAGGTAATACAGGACAAAATGAGATAGATGCAGAGAGGGAGGGAGGACGAGAGAGACAGAGAGAGAAAGAGAGAGAGAGAGAGAAGAAGGGAGAGGAAGGGAGAGAGAGAGAAGAGAGAAGGCAAAGAGTATGGGAGGGAGAAAAAAAAAGAAAAGAGGAAAGAAGATCGACAAAATTTAAAATTAAGAATATGGTAAGTATAAGATAATCAAAAGAGACTGAAGAAAAGGAGAGTAAGGGTACAGATGTGATAAACTCAATGGAAACAAATGAGATAGACGGAGATTATACGGGATAGGAAATCGACAAATGAAGGGCTAGGAAGAGAAAATAAAATAATGAGAGATTATAAGATACAGGGGATAATTAAAAAAAAGCAAAAAAGAAAAAGGGAAAAGAAAATAGAGAGCGGCAAGATGGAGAAATACAGCATGGCAGAGAGAGAGAGAGAGAGAGAGAGAGAGAGAGAGAGAGAGAGAGAGAGAGAGAGAGAGAGAAGAGAGAAAGTAGGAGAAGTAGTGATGAGGTAAGGCCTGACCCTCATCTCTGGTCTGTATCTCCCTAAAAGGCTGGAACGTGAATTGCTGATCCTTTTCAGGGATCGCGTCAACATATCTGGTCAAAGAGAAGAGAGAGTGCAGAGAAAAATTTGAGATAATTATGGTGTATTGCTGATCCTTGTCAGGGATCACGTCAGCATATCTGGTCAAGGAGAAGAGGAGGGAGAGAAAGTGTACGGAGAAAAGGTTGAGGTAACTATGATGCATTGCTTATCCATGTCAGGGATCACGTCAACATATTTGGTCAAAGAGAAGAGAGAGTGCAGAGAAAAATTTGAGGTAACTATGGTGTATTGTTGATCCGTGTCAGGGATCACGTCAACATATCTGGTCAGGGAGAAGAGAGAGAGAGTGCAGAGAAAGTTGATCAGGGATCATGTCAACATATCTAGTCAGGGAGAAGAGAGAGAGAGTGCAGAGAAAGTTGATCAGGGATCATGTCAACATATTTGGTGAGGGAGAAGAGAAAGAGTGCAGAGAAAGTTGATCAGGGATCATGTCAACATATCTGGTCAGGGAGAAGAGAAAGAATGCAGAGAAAGTTGATCAGGGATCATGTCAACATATCTTGTCAGGGAGAAGAGAAAGAGTGCAGAGAAAGTTGATCAGGGATCATGTCAACATATCTTGTCAGGGAGAAGAGAAAGAGTGCAGAGAAAGTTGATCAGGGATCATGTCAACATATCTTGTCAGGGAGAAGAGAAAGAGTGCAGAGAAAGTTGATCAGGGATCATGTCAACATATCTGGTCAGGGAGAAGACAGAGGGAGAGAGAGAGAGTGCAAGGAAAAGTTTGAGATAAATATGTTGCATTGCTTATCCTTGTCACGGATCACGTCAATATATCTGGTCAGGGAGAAGAGAAAGAATGCAGAGAAAGTTGATCAGGG
>JAWDGP010003009.1:285000-295000 GCA_033675545.1 Elysia crispata | reverse complement strand
AAGATGAGGCAACCCTGGGCGCCGCGGTAGTAGGACGCTGTGATGCTGCGAAACCTTTCCTGACCTGGCCATGGGTTGGGGTGGGGGAGGAGATCGAGGGAAAGCGGCACGGGGGGGGGGGGGGGGAGGGGGGGCGGGAGTCAATAAACCAGTGTGGTTTATTGCGAGTAATGGATTAAAACTAAGTGTAACAAACAAAACGCAATTTGTATCTAGTCCAAATGGTACCGGGTGATAAATTTTGTCTTTGTGACAGTCAAAATGGCAAGTCAGTGGTCAAGATTGTATTCCAGGTTTGACGAATATAAAATGTTGCAAGGTCAACATGGCAAGTCAGTGGTCAAGATTGTATTCCAGGTTTGTCGAATATAAAACATTGCAAGGTGAACATGGCAAGTTAGTGGTCAAGATTGTATTCCAGGTTTGTCGAATATAAAACATTGCAAGGTGAACATGGCAAGTTAGTGGTCAAGATTGTATTCCAGGTTTGTCGAATATAAAACATTGCAAGGTGAACATGGCAAGTTAGTGGTCAAGATTGTATTCCAGGTTTGTCGAATATAAAACATTGCAAGGTCAACATGGCAAGTTAGTGGTCAAGATTGTATTCCAGGTTTGTCGAATATAAAACATTGCAAGGTGAACATGGCAAGTTAGTGGTCAAGATTGTATTTCAGGTTTGTCAAAAATAAAATGTGGCAAGGTCAACATGAGAAATATCGATCAGATCAAAGTAATAACAAAATCAGTAAAATAAGCACCTAATGTTACCTTATAGAATTCATTTAAATAAGCCAGAATATCTACTAAAGGGCGCTAGCTATTTCACACAATATCACACCCAACCACTACCCTGCACTGCGCTTAGCAATGGACAATATACACTCTAAAACTTCCAGTGCGAACTTTAAACTCTAAACTCTAAACTGTGAACTCACCTCCAGTATCGTCAATCTTGACCAGGATCCTTTTGCCAAACCTCTTCATCTCCACCTCCACATGCGCATTAGCGCGGAAGTCAAGACACCGGCAAGGGACAGCATCACTAGCGTCGTCTGTCGCAATTTGGTTGAGGAAGGCAGTTTTTCCGACAGAGTGATCTCCCAGTAAAATGATCTTCACTGTGTAGTCAAACTGGGACAGGGGGTAGCTTGGCCGTCTGATCATGGCGACGCAACTCGCCTGAACTTCAGGCTCTATTGATTCGGTTGTCGCCCTTGATCTACTTACAGTTTGCTCTTTAAGTCTATATGCATTTTGTATAAAGTAAGTGATGAAGCCAATGAAGGCGAAACGTCTTCTATATTAAATACAATAATTATTGTTTTATATTTTTTTGGTGGGTTTTGTGTAATATGTTTTATTCGGTCTAAAAATTTATGCACCCTGTATTCACTAAATCATTTCAATAGTGAGTGTTGCCCTTGGTGGTAAATAGAGTGGGTTTTACTCTTTAATAGTTGGCTACCTTTTCCTCTAAAGATATCTTTCTAAGTCATATTCTAAATCCACATTTTATATGCAGTCAATCAAACCTCGAGCTAGTCTTCGTTTGAACAAATGTTCTTTAATCTGTAAAAAACAAAGAAACAAAAAAAATATAATCTAGTGGTAGAAGCCATGTAACAACTCCTAAGTCAAACAACCACAAATCATTAAAGTCAAATTTGACTCGAGCTTGCTTTGAGAATCATTCAAATGACACTCTGAAACAAACGAAAAAAATCAGTAAAGTTGTTATAATTCTTCATCGCCACCAGATAATGCCTGTCAAAGATTGGAAATCTCTGTCTTGTGGGCAAAACAAGCCTTCTTATATGAACCAAACAGATACTGTCAGGTGGCCAAAACAAACCTTCTCGTATTGACCAAAACAAGATACTGTCATATGGTCAAAGCAAGCCTTCTCGAATAAACAAAAACAGATACTATCATGTGATCAAAAGAAGCCTTCTCGTATCAACCACATCAGATACTGCCACTCAACGAGTGACTGGTCCCTCAACCAGCAGTGCTGATGTCACACAAGGAGCTTACGTCAGGCAAAGAGATAATGTGCTGTCAATCTTATCATCCTCTTCTAAAAATTTTTACCATGTGATGTTATTGAACTCTTATTTTCCCATAATCACGTCTTTTTAAAAAGACTTTTTTTGTATCTTATCAGCGTTTTTTTTTAGACTTACTCTAATATCTAAATACGGAAACAGCCTTTCAGCTGTCCTGTTAATTTTGGGAATAATGCTCTGTAATTTGATGAGTTATTTTTATTATTGAAACCTAATTTTCCCACTATCACGTCTCTTTGAAAAGACTTTTTTGAGGGTATCTTATCAGCGGTTTTTTTTTTGGCTTAATCTAATATCTAAAAAGGGAAACAGCCTTTCAGCTGCCCTGTTTACTTGTGGAATAATGCTCTATAGTGTGATAAAGTGATTCATATTACTAAATACTTCTTTTCTCATAATCGCATATTCTTTAAAAGAATTTTCAACATGTTTACATTCTTTTGTTGTATCTTATCACCGTTTTTTTTTGGACCTAATGCAATATCTAAAAGGAGAAACAGCCTTTCAGTTGCTCTGATTATGTTGGGGAATGATCTGTAACGTGATTAATTTTTTTCGAATATCTGGTGGATTAAGAGATAAAGTTATACACAGAAATAAAGCAGAAAAGGCAAAGCGAGAGAGAGAGATAAAGAAAGAGAGAGATAGATAGATAGATAGAGAGAGAGAGAGAGAGAGAGAGAGAGAGAGAGAGAGAGAGAGAGAGAGAGAGAGAGAGAGAGAGAGAGGAAAAACACACACAAACACAGATGGTCAGCTGACTTCTCATTAAGAACGAGGCATTGTATACACACTGCATTCCAGTATGGACTGAGCATGATTACATTCCAATGTAAATTTGAAATATGAGTTGAAGGAATTGCATTCGTCATTTTTCGAATTAAAAAAAAAAGTAAAAAGTTATGGAATAACTATTACCTTAACCGCATGCATAATTATACAGAATTTTTTTTAATTGTTATTGAACAAAGTGTAGAAAAATATAAGGTTACAAACAAAAGCCTGAGTTTATCATTTTAATCTTAGTTGGCACAAAGTTTGCCAAAATAATTATCATAATGAGGCGTAAATGGAAAGAGAGATTATGGTGTTGCACCCGGCATTCAGGACAAATTAAGTATTCAAATAGGGGCCTACAGGGTGCTTTAAATTAGATGCTCTGAGTCTATTTTAGATTATTTTTAGACTGCATACAGATAATGAGATAAAATTAGAGATATTGTTTAATCAATTCCTATCAGGTGGGTACTGAAAGTCAAATATGGGTTAAGAGTTGCATGCAACCATTCCACCTATATTAAACTATGCCACTGACAGTAAAACAGACGAAAAAAGCAACGAATTTTCGTAGATTGTTAGTACTAGAGTAGTCTAAAATACCAGCATAAGAAGAACATTTAGAGTATTATGTGAGCTTGATTAAACAGGAAAACTGCATTCACGATATGAAGACTGGCATGCCATCATTCCATTTATATCAAACTATGCTACTGGCAGTAAACCAGAAAAAAAATTGATAAAATTTGAATTTTCGCAGACTGTTAGTTCTAGAGTACTCACACCAGCATCGGAAGAAAATTAGTGTATTTTGTGAGCTTGCTTAAACAAGAAGGCTGCATTCACGATATGGAATTTACATGCCACCATTCCATTTATGTCAAACTATACCACTGTCAGTAAAACAGACAAAAAGGCAAAGTTCGAATTTTCGTAGATTGTTAGTACTAGAGTACTCTAAAATACCAGCCTCGGAAGAAAATTTAGAGTTTTATGTGAGCTTGCTTAAACAAGAAAATTGCATGCAACCAGTCCAATCGCTGACTGTAAAAGAGACCACAAAAAAAAAAAAATGCAATTTCAATTTTCACAGATTGTATGTACTAGAGTACTCTAAAATACCAGCCTCAGAGAAAAATTAGAGAGTAATTTGAGCTTGCTTAAACATCAAAATTGCATTCACAATATTGAGAATCTATCCAATGAGATAAAATCTCAAGTATGTTATAAATCCTCACAAAACTTATGTAATTAAAGAGCAATTTAGAGACTAAGAGAACTTTTCATTTTGCACACTTCTCTTAAATCGAAAGGGAACTTTTAGAATTAAAAAAAATATCGGGAAAGTGAGGATCAGAGGAGAGTCTCTTTTTTAAACAATGTAGGATTCTAAATACCGTAGACAAAGTATGATACAAGAGTAACCTGTTTGTGAAATTTTACTTCTCTAATAAAATCTCATTATTTTGTGCTGTATTGCTTTAAATTTTCAGTCTGAGTTGAAATTTCTAACGTTTGTTCAAACTTTCTTACCCAGGAACGATTAATGTTGAAAAAAAACCCCAACTGATATAAGAATTACTTGAATCAATAATTATAATCAAATCGAAAATCAGGTTTCTATGGACAGATGTGACTTTCTGTAACTTATATCATAGTCCGTGATCAAAGTTTTATAAGAGTCTCTCTCTCTCTCTGTCTCTCTCTCTCTGTCTGTCTCTGTCTCTGTCTGTCTCTTCTCCACTTTCTCTCTTTCTCTGAATCTTTTCCATCCTCTCTCACTCAATATCTCTCTCCATCTCTGTGCTTTTCTGTTTCTTTCTCTGGTTGTCTATTTTTTTTTCTGGTGCCGCATTTAAAAACAGCACACAAAAAAAAAAACAACAACAAACAAAAAAACAAAACAAACAGCAACATAAAACCAGAACAAACAACAAATCAAAGCAAAACAAAAAACCCACTAACTTTCTCGATCAATATCAATATATCCAATATAGCATGCGTAAGTATTTATGTCCATATTTACATACACTGTTACATACATTTTTTTCTCTTTGATGCAGCTAATCCGCCTGCCTGTATAATAGTATGACTTAGTGTCTATATACGGTATTTATTGCAATAAGTTTTTTGGCTTTATTACTTAAAGTTAAAAAAAAAACAAAAAAACACGAAATGATTACCAAATAAACATGCTCGTTCGTAGTATGAAGTAAGGTGTACAATATCGCCACTGGTTTTTTCAAACATGAAGTGTTAATTATAGCACGAAATTTTAGAAAAAAATCTACTTACTGCCAACCTTCTTTGTGGTTAAAGATATTAGAATTTTGTTGGTCTTTAAATTTTGCACACAGCTTCACTTGCAGCGTTCCTGTCACGTGAAATGAACTTACCATCTAGCTCTGTTTATAATTAGTTTTTGAAATCTAGAAATTGGGACAAAGATCGTGGTAAGCTTACTTATCTAACACAGTTTTGTTTATGTCATGAAAGTTTTATTTGTTATCACATTATCGATCGTAAGTCAGTTGTGTAGTGTCTACCCCTTGATAAGCCAAGATTAGACTTAGGACACTTGAACTCCGTATCACACAGATTATTACCAAAATACCAGACACAACTTATGAATATTTTAAAAAAAATTGAAATGGGTGAAAAAATCTGTCTTCAAAATTTTAAGGTCCTTTGTTGATAAACTCCAAATCTCCAGAAATAGAAACATGTAGGAAAGGTTACCGAAAAAAAAAGTCAGATAAATATTGTATCCAACTACTAAATTTATGATTCCTAGCTGTGTTTTTCATGGCACACGCAATAGTCTATAAAATACAGTGTTATGCGTTAATACCATAGCGACCTCTTTCACCACTTGAGGGGGATGGAGGAGGCATATAAATAGGTATAATTAGAAACACATGAAAAGGTAGGTAGATCTACAGATAGATAAACAGATAGAGAGATAGGTGGATAGATAAAAAAATAAAGAATAAAAAAGGAAAAAGAGAAATCGATGAATAAATAAATATGATATAATTACAAGAGAGAGAAAGAGAGAAAAGAGGGATATATATATATATATATATATATATATATATATATATATATATATATAGATAGATAGATAGATAGAGAGAGAGAGATAGAGAGAGAGAGAGAAAGAGAGAGAGAAAAAAAGAGAGAGATAGAGAGAGAAAGAGAGAGAGAGAGGGAGAGATAGATAGAGAGAGAGGCAGGGAGGGAGAGAGAGAGAGAGAGAGAGAGAGAGAGAGAGAGAGAGAGAGAGAGAGAGAGAGAGAGAGAGAGAGATCAGCTGATCGTGATGTCACATACTTTATGTAAATGCCACTGTAACGTCTGATCTGAGTGTGTCCGATGTAAAACAGGAATATTCCACCAGGTTCTAATAGTTCCGACATAAAACAGGAATATTCCACCAGGTTCTAATAATTCCGACCGACAGTGACTGAATAGAAGCAGAAATCTTTTTGTTTGATAACTGTTTGTATTAGTATATCAACTGCCTCTATCTATCTACCTACCCACCTATCTAATCTACTGATTGATTTATCCATTTCGTTATTTATCTTTCTCTATGCCTTTCTGTCTTTCTTTCTCTCCCTGTCACCCCATCTCTCTCTCTCTCTCTCTCTCTCTCTCTCTCTCTCTCTCTTTGTCTCTCATCTCTTAGTTAATCTTTCACTGTGTGTCTTTCACGACCTTTCCTACCTATATCTGCTTCACAATGTCCGTCTGACTGTGTGTGAGTATCAGCTGTCAATCTTCATGAGTGTTTGTTCTTACTTCTGTCTGTATCTGTTTTTTGACCGTTTGTTTGCCCCCTTCTCTGGCTGTCTCTCTTTCTCTCATTCTTTCTCTCTCTGTTTCTACTCTCTCTTCTTTAAAGTCATCTTTACTCTCTCCCTTCTAACAAAATCTGCCTGTGAGTATCTGTCGATCTCCTTGTGTCTGTCTGTCTGTTTGTTTGTCCGTCTGTCTTTCACTCACTCTCTCTCTCTCTCTCTCTCTCTCTCTCTCTCTCTCTCAATCTTTCCATTTCTCTTTCAATCTCTCCCTGTCTTGCTCTCCCTAGAAACGCGAAGTGACCCGAGGTTAAGTGATTTGCTACGGTTTCAGTGAAACTGACCAAGACTGTGTACACATAATTATCTTGGGAATTAGACGAAGGGAAAACATACAACGAAGATAGGCATAAAGTATTCCAGTTGATGACGAAGGCACTTTCTGTTTCAGTAAAATACATCAATTTTTACAAACTGTACATAACATAGGCCATTACAACATACCTAAAACTGCATGCTTCGATGCACATGGCTGCCTAGCTTTTGTATAATATCTATATTATAAAATGCAACTTGATTTCTTTCTCCGCTATCTCTTCCAAAACTGTTCTATGTACAGTGGTGATGTTTATTGAATTTTGATCTGTCAAGATCAGTGTCCCACGCGGTAGAGTAAAATTACAGAAAAGCTTTGGATTTAGGCCAGAAAATGCTCTTGAAAGTCCATTATATACTTATTGTAATTAATCCATCAAAATCTTTGACCAAATTTGTTGCGATGAATCAAATAAAATGTAAAAGACTGTTCTCAGCGGTTTACAATCTTCAAAACGCATGACCCTTTTAAAACAAAATATTGCTATTTTGTAGATATAAGAATATAAAAAAAATTATGGTATTTTACTTTAATGGAGTGAAAAAGTGAAAAAAAAAAAATAATGAAATTTGACCTACTCCAGCTCAAAGAAAAAATCGCCATGTAAGTTCTGTGCATCAGCATCACATTAGGGTCTCGGTGGAGAGATGAACGGAAAAAAGGGCTGCTTAAAAGATTGCATCCAAATTTAGTTCACGTTTTTGCTTGAGATCTCTCCTGCATTTAAAGAAACTACATGACAACGTGCGAAGAATTCCTATGTCTCAAGGCTCTCTATATTTTAATGCTGTATTATGAGTGACTCTGGGATATATATATATATATATATATATATATATATATATATAT
Source organism: Elysia crispata (assembly GCA_033675545.1). Classification (NCBI taxonomy): domain Eukaryota; kingdom Metazoa; phylum Mollusca; class Gastropoda; family Plakobranchidae; genus Elysia; species Elysia crispata. Next base: position 287,126 of record JAWDGP010003009.1, on the reverse strand, counting down.
ATATATACATAGATAGATAGATAGATAGATAGATAGATAGATAGATAGATAGATAGAAAGATAGATGGATAGATAGACAGATAGATAGATAGATAGATAGATAGATAGATAGATAGATAGATATATGTAGAGATAGATAGAGAGAGAGAGATAGAGAGAGATAGATATATATATATATATATATATATATATATATATAGAGAGAGAGAGAGAGAGAGAGAGAGAGAGAGAGATATCTGTTGTTGTTGTTGTTGCAAAGTTTGCTCTTCTCTAATGTAGTTGTGTGGCCTGGAGGAGATGCTGTTCTGTATTGTAGTTGTGTGGCCTGGAGGAGATGCTGTTCTGTATTGTAGTTGTGTGGCCTGGAGGAGATGCTGTTCTGTATTGTAGTTGTGTGGCCTGGAGGAGATGCTGTTCTGTATTGTAGTTGTATGGCCTGGAGGAGATGCTGTTCTGTATTGTAGTTGTGTGGCCTGGAGGAGATGCTGTTCTGTATTGTAGTAATGTTGTGTTCCTCACCTGTTCATTGTTGTAAAGTTTGCTTTTGTTCAGTGCAGCTGTATGGCTCTGGAGAAGAATAGTCTGTTATTTTTGTGAGGTTTCCATTTCTTCAATATAGTCGTTTTCCCCCAACTATATATAAGATAAAAGATAAAGTCACGGTGAAATCATAAAGAAGATTGGGAATTATGATAGACAGCAGGGATTTAGAGGAGCTTTCGAGGGAAGGTGGAAGAATATCAGAGAGGAAAATGAGGTAATTTTCTTCTTTTATAAAGAGAGTAAAGGCAAAAAGGAATGGAGTAAAAGATGATTGAGGAACTTTGCGGAGAGGAATGATTGTCAGTTGAGATGGATATCGAGATTTCATGAGTAGGACGGAGAGCGAGGGCGTGATCCTCATGGTCCCATATATAGTTTTTCTATTCTCATGTGTAAGGGTCGTCTTTACACACGTCTTCTTTCGGATTGCTTTGGTTTTTTTTTCACTTTTTCTTCCCTCCTTCTTCAATACGGTGAAAATAAACATAAAATAAAATAATCAGTGTTTCCTTTGAAAAAGGCAGAGGATCAATGTTTGTTTTGTCCAGTATCTAAGTAGAGATCTGAATGGACATAACATTTTAGCTCAGAAAGTAGATGCTTGGAAAAGCACCAGGAAAACGCAAGGAAAATATTGAACGCGTATAATACTAAGGTGAACGCCAAACACAGACCACCTTAGACAACCTGATACGGTTGAAATCTATTTTCTTTTGTCAAACCTTGGAAGCGACGCGTGTTTATATCATATTTGCTTTAATATAGAGGCTGTGAAAAATTATGCAGTGTTGCAAAAAGAGAATAATCAATTTTTGATGAAAATAATTATATTCTTTCTTTTTATTATTGTAGCTGAATACATGTTTTTTGTATCTGTGATGGCTATAAATTGTCCAAATCTATGATGTGCTGCTAGGCGATGTTAGTACAGGTTTCAGAGCCCAAAATGTAATTTTAGCGAATTCAAGACAACAATGGTGGGATAGCACTTTGTGCATGCCAAGGTAAAACTTCAACACAACAATGTTGAACAATTAGAAATTTGGCTGGTTCAGGCAAGGCGTTAAGTCCCTGGTAAAAAATTCTTATACACATCTTTGTTTTACAAAATGAGATTGGCAATATCACTGGACCAACACCGAGGCTTCTATAAGGAAAGGCCGAAATATTATAGAAGTAACCTAAAACGTAGCATTAATGGCCAAAGTGAGCTTTATCATAGACTTATTTGGTCTAGTTAAGACGGTTTAACATTAACGTTGAGTGGGATGAAGGGCTGGAAGGAAAAACATGCCTTCTCTTCTTACTTTGCTTAAAAGTTAAAAAAAAAATTAGATCACTCTGACCCATAAAATGCAAAAGGTTTGCTTCGGTGGCTTGACCTGTTCTATAGTTTTTCCCCTTCAAATGTGAACATAGCAAGTTTAAATGTAACATAGTATGATCAAATCTAACATAGCAAGAAAAATGTGACATTGCTAGTTCAAATGTGCACACTATTTTTTTCCATTCAAAAAAGCGTCATGAAACTTCAAATGTGATCAAATGCCGCACCAAATAGAACACAATGCATTTTCAAGTGT